>OZ016501.1:42803100-42944346 GCA_963966595.1 Physocephala rufipes
TGTATAGGATTTCTCAAGGAATACATCCATTGATTCCTGGTGTTTATTGGAGTCCAAGTTGAATTGCTGGTTACATGAACTACATTACAGTGCAGAGGCGTTTCGTTGTTGAATAGTTGTACCTCACAATGGCAAACTTCTGCACCTATGTTATGAGTTAGGTAAATATTACCACATAGATATTCATCCTTGTTCAATAGAACACATGTTTCCAATTGCTTCATACTCATTGGAAAGTAGTGATCTTTGTGTGGGTTGATGGCTAAAATGTCATTACATGCTTTTATGGAGAGCATGTCGCCATGAACTGCATTGGGTATGGGAAACATTCTGTATAAATCGAATTGATTTAACTCGCATAGTGGTAAATCTATGTCAAAAACCACATGATCCTTAGAAAATCCTCCCTTTTCCATCCTTCTTTTTTTCAATCCATCTTTACAGTCATCAATTTGTAAAGTTGCAAAAAATTAGTTTGATCAACTGGAAGTTGTAGTGATCCAGGAAGTTGATTTCGAATTCTGAACAGCTCATTTTGCAACTGAGCGTGGGATAATATCATCGGACTGATTTTTCCGTGATGAGAATCTGCAATGATATCCAATATTGATGACTGTATTTGTTGCAATGATGTTGCTGTCATCATTAATTGCATAGCAATTGAGGTGAACATTTGAATCGTTTTGATTTGATTTTGCTCAATTCTATTTTCTCGTATTGCTGTTTGAACTTCTCTGAACTGTACGTCAAGCTCGTCGAATTTCCTTTTCACTGCCGCTTGATCTTGCTTGAATATATTGATCGTTGAGTCAATAATTGATGTCTGATTTTTAATAAACTGCGTGAGGACTTCTTCGTTCTCTCTGATTTGTAGAATGGTTTTAGACATCTGTTGAGCATATTCCGAGTCTAAGAATCCAAACAAAGAGTTCAGTATGCTTCCTATTATGTTAACTGCCCCTCTTTTTGCACGACTGACCTTCAAAAGACTATTGTCCAACTTGAGACCTGATACGGTGTGTTCTAGGTTGCTTAATATATTCACGCAGGTACTCTTCTCTTGAATGTCTTGACATAAATTATCTAGAGTTGATATCCCGTTTGATAGAAGTTGGAGATCTGTCCAGTACGACGTCAGATCATAGTAAACTAAAAGTTTCCATTCTGTCCTAGAAATCTTTGTCCGACCGATCCCTTCGAAATGCACACCGATGTTAGAATTGAACTGTAAGTTTTTGATTCCTGACGCAATAACAGCTGGAAGCAATAGCATCAGAATTAGGATCCCAGTGATGACATTAGAATATGTTTTCTTGCTTCAAATGGGATAATAATTTCCATCGTGTCAATAAATTTGTTTTTGGTGAAACAGCATTAACGTCAATTTGTGAAGTTATCGGTTGCCCTATGAGGAAGTGTCCCGGAGTTAAAGCTGTGAGATCATCGGGGCTTTCTGACATAGGAGTTAATGGTCTAGAATTCAATATACCCTCTACTTTAATTACAACTGTCTCGAGCTCTTCGTATGTAAGAGATGCTGTTGTTACACTTCTTAATAATAGATGCTTTGCTGATTTCACTGCAGCCTCCCATAAACCACCGAAATGGGGCGTTCTTGGAGGTATAAAATTGAATTTGATACCTTTATTGCTGCATTCATTTGTAATCTTTTCATGACCATCTGTTGAATGAATTGTGAATGCAACTTCTGATAATTTATTTTGTGCACCAACAAAATTTGTGGCGTTGTCACAATAGATGTTTTGACAATGCCCTCTCCGACTGATGAAACGTCTTAGAGCTCCAAGAAAAGCTTCTGTAGTTAAATCTGTAACTAATTCGAAATGGACAGCCTTCGTAACGAAGCAACAGAAAACAGCTATGTATGCCTTGTGAGGTCTCTTTCCTCGTATTTTATAATGGACCCAGAAAGGACCACAGTAGTCTAACCCAGTGTTGACAAAAGGTCGCGATGGAGTCACCCAAGTAACTGGCAAGTTTCCCATAACCTGTTGAGACAGCTAAGGCCTTGCTCTAGTGCACCTTATGCAACGCTGAACCGTTGCTCGAGCCATCGTTTTACCATTGATTGCCCAAAAACGTTGTCTTGACTGAGCTAGGAGTGCCTGAGGCCCGCAATGATTGCTCTCTTTATGAATTTTCTCAAAAAGGAGTTTCACCAATGGGTCATTATATGGAAGTAACATTTGATGTTTGGCATCAAACGGCAGTTGTGAAGCCTTTAACCTTCCTCCAACTCTCAAGATATTTTCATCATCTAGAAATGGTGATAAGTGTATAAGCTGCCTTTGCTTACGACTTGGTGTTTTCTTAGCTGCTTGATGTCATCTCTAAAGTCAGCCCTTTGTATCACTCCAACGATGGTAATGAGCGCGTCGCCAATTTCTTTCGGTGTTAACGAAATATCAGATGTCCGAGGACTACCTCTCGCATGAGATATGAAACGTCTTATATATCCTATGATTCTCTGAAGCTTCCCGAACGAGTTTGAGTGATTAATCGTGTAGATTAATGAAGTGTTGTCAGTGGTGACCAGTGCTGAAGGGAAATTCCGCCGTTTTTCGAAATCATCATGAATTACAGGCAGAATTTTCGAAGGCCATCCACTTTCTTTACCATGCAGAAAGATAGGACCATAGAACCACAAGTTGCATTCAATCAACTTATTTGGCGATAAATTTCTGGTCAACACATCGGCCGGGTTGTTCTTGGAAGCGATATGACGCCATTGTTCGGGTAGTGTCAATTCTTGGATGGTAGACTACGAAATGTTGTTCTTGTTGGCTACGAAAGTTTGAAATGTTGATGACGATGTGTTTATCCAGGACAGTACTATGGAAGAATCAGTCCAAAAGAATGTTGGTGAATCCTGGATCATCAAATCTGTCCTTACTCGAGTTGCTAATTGAGCACTTAGGACTGCGGCACATAATTCCAGTCTAGGCAGAGTTTTTAAAGGGGCTACTCGAGACTTAGCACATAGTAACCTCATTAGCACCCTTCCATCCTCCAGACAAGACCGAATATATATCGCAGCGCCAAATGCCTTTTCGGATGCATCAGAAAAGGCATGCAATTGAATCGATTTTCGTCCACTTGGTGTGATATGCTGCAGGCAATGCTTCATCTCAAGACAATTTCAATTGCCACAGCTCCTGTATGAAAATATTGGCAGTTACAACAATTGGTGCCAAAATTCCTAAAGGATCGAACAACTTTGCTAGATCAGAGCTGACTGAACGTTTTGTGATTCTTTGACTCAAATTAACGTTAACTTTGATGCAAAGATTGTCAGCTTTAGGAAGCCATGTTAATCCAAGCGTTTTTGCAGACTGGTCATTGCTATGTAATAAATCTAGGTCGACTTCTTGATTGTTTTCTGAAACCCCTTGAAGCAGTTGTGGGTGATTAGCACACCATTTGTGAAGAATGAAGGCAGCTGATTTTAAAATCTGCTTAAGTTGTTTCTGCATTTCCATGGCTGCAACTAAACTGTCAGATCCACTCAGGCAGTCATCGACATAAAAGTTATTCGTCAAAGCTTGTGATCCAAGAGGATATTTTACAATATTTTCCTTTGCCAACGTTTGAAGACACTTAGTTGCGATGTATGGTGCTGACCTGGTCCCGTAGGTGACAGTGTCGAGTTCGTAGTATTCAATTGCTGAAGTAGGCTGCTCTCTCCAAATGATAATTTGGTACCTTCGCTCATCTGGATGTACAAGAATCTGCCGATACATTTTCTCAATATCTGTCGTGAAAGCGAAACGTGGTATCCTAAACCGTAGGAGGATGGAAAAAAGATCGCCCTGTACAATTGGTCCAGTGTACTGTAGGTCATTAAGAGAATACCCTGAGGCTGTTTTAGCTGAAGCATCGAACACAACATGCAATTTAGTGGTAATACTCCCAGGCTGACGCACGCAATGATGAGGAATGAAATAACTTGGTGATAAAACAGACTCAATATCTATTTTTGTCATATGCCCAACGCCTTGTATTCTTTCATAAAGGCAATATACTGCTGTTTAGTTTCTTCGTCCTTCGAAAGTCGACGTTCAAGAGCAAGGAACCGGTTCAAAGCCACCTTTTTGGATTCTCCTAAGGCCTTCGGATTATCAGCAAATGGTAACCTTACCATAAATCGTCCGTCATTGCATCTGGTAGTATTTTGTGCGAAATGCGATTCACATCGTTGCTCTGATGGTGAGAAATTCTGATTGGTTGATTCTACTTCATCTAGCTTCCATAAGCGTTCAATTGCTGAATCCATGAGAAAGTCATCGTCTGTGCACATTCCACATGTTGCTGATTGTACTTGTTCACTTGCTATCTTTCCTGAAAGCACCCATCCTAAAATTGTGTTCTGTAATGTCGGAAGACTTTCTCCTAGTTGAATTTGACCGATGGACAGCAGTTGATGATAAATTTCCGCCCCAAGTAAAACATCGATCTTATCAGGGCAGTTAAAATTTGGGTCAGCTAATTTTATATTTTCTGGGATCGGCCAATTCACAATGTTAAAATGTTGAGAGGGTTGTGGTGATATAATTTCTGATAGCACAAAAGCTTCTAATCTTGTAGTGAAGCCGTTTATCTTTGAATGTAAACCGACGTTGACGCGATGCTGAGATCTTTTCCTGCTGCTGCCAATCCCCTGAATGTACAACGATTGGAGTGATTCCCAATCCTTTTTTTAACCGACTGGAAACGAGATTAACTTCAGAGCCGGAGTCGAGAAGGGCTCTGCAGTCTACGGTCTGTCCAGTATTGGATGCTAGGGTCACAATAGCAGTGCTAAGAAGAACATATGGGCGCAAGCTATTAGTTCTGGTAGCTGCAATTGTCATTGTTGTTGAGTCCTTTTCTGATTTCACAGCAACGTCAGCTTTTGGTTTTTCTTTAATTTCATCTTCTGTATGAAGTAAAGTGTTGTGTCTCTTGTTACATTTAACACAACTTCTAGATACGCACTGCCCTGCCATGTGCCCGACTTTCAAACAGTTTAAACAATGTTTGTTGCTGCGTACGAACTTTAGTCGTTCTAGAATTGGCATTTGCAAAAATCTTCTGCAAGTAAACATTGGATGTGATCCCAAACTACAGCATTTACAAGTTAATGCTGTAACATTTCGTGATTCCTTAAGCTTCGTTGCCACTAAAGAGTTTGCTTTTGATGAATTTCCTTGTTTTGAGACATTATTACGACTCATTGCTTCGTAATAGCGGAATCGACTTTCAAGGAAATCAAGAAGTGATTTGATAGACGGAACAAGTCTTGGATTCACCAATGATTGCTCGAACAGCATTAAAGTTTGTTTATCAAGTTTCTTCAAAAGAATATGGATCAGTAACGGATCCCACGATGCTGTGTCTATCTGGATATTTTTCAATGAGAGTAGAGATTCTTTTGTGACATCATGTAATTGCTTGATGGTACTTGCTGAAGGTGAATCGATGTGCGGCTGCTCAACTAATTTTCTGATTATGGATTCAACAATAATGCGATCGTTGTCGAATCTGTCTTTCAAAATGCTCCATGCTGTTTGATAATTGCATTCAGTCATTGACAGACGACTGATAATCCGTTCAGCTTCGCCAGTCAAGCTGCCTTTTAAATACCAGAATTTCTGCACACTTGACAAAGGTTTCTTATCGATCACCTCGTTAAACAAACCCATACTGTTGCCAACGAAGATAGTTTCCATCAAACTTCGGGATTGATATTTGGGGTAGATTTGTTTCATTATATGAGACGTTGGGTTGAACCGCGCTGTTATTTGAACTAGCTTGTTCTGTGTATTACTTTCTAGCTCGACATAATTTTCGAGTTCGTAACCCAAATCTATTGGATCTTGGAAAGCCTCAAAAATCTGATGATGAAGTTGTTCAATTTGTTCCCACAACCTGGAAACACATTGACGCTTAACTTCCCAATATTGTAATTGAGTGCAACTGTCATCTGTCTGAAGTTGACGATGAAGCGACTGCTTTAACGCATTTTGTTTTCTTGTTAGCCCACATATATTTTCAGTGGCTGTTTGTTGTTCCTGTCTCAATGAAATTTGAGGCTTCTGAATTTCCTCTTTTTTCTTTGATGCTTCTTGCCGCTCGGGCTGCAATGAGGGTTGTCGTAACTGCTGAGTATCTTGAGTGGCATCTTTTGCCTCTGACACTTCTAGCACGTTTAGGTTATCTTCAAACTATTTCATGTATTTCTTGGCCAAATCAGCTATCTGGCCATAGTAGTCCTCCGAAAAGTAACGATGTTCCATCGGATCCGCGCAATGAGCCCGCAAAGTAGAATCCTCTTCATCGAAGGCTGAAAGAAGGCTCTTCAACTTATCAAGCCTAAGTTGATAATAAGCCGTTGATATTTTCTTGATGATGGATCCTTTTTATAATTCGTGATGATTCTTTGAATTTCTGCGCCAATATCCTGTTTGCGTCGAAGTATCTCCTGTAGATTTGCCATGGTTGATTACTGTGATCCAACACTTGAATTGGATCACGTCGAGGTCACCAAAATGTACACGGAGCATTTTCCGCGTATTCCTCAATGATTTGAGAGCTGTTGTGTTCACTGTACCTTTTAAGAGTTGCAGCACTTTAACTGCAACCTTGTGTTGTGAAAACTGTACTTAAATAGGATTGCAGCACTTTAACTGCAACCTATTGTCCTGTTATCGTACCTTGAATAGTATTACAGCACTTTAACTGTAATCTGTTCTCTTTAGCTTAATGTGTTGTATTAGGCACTTAAACCGTAATACAGCCACTAGTAGTGAGACCACAAATGTTTGGTGGTCACAAAGTAACTTCCTCTTTATTCAACAAATTATCAATATCTATAGTAAAAATATTACAATCAAGTCAATAAAAAAGAACAATCAATAAAAACAATAATCTAATTAATCTTAAAGTAATATGAGCAGCAGGAAATTGCGCTCGAAAGTGTGCCAGTTTGTATTCCGCAAATTTGTAACACAACATCATTATCATTATCGATCAACGTTAGCCAGCGTTAGCACCTTTTAAATGCGGAAGTTATATTTGGCAAACGCTTGCCATCGTGATCAATTTTCTGCAGTGGGACATGAATATGATTTCTGACCGCCTTTTGACGGTCATAATTGTTGTTGTGTTTTTGTGCTGATACAGCTTTGTTGCGCATTTGTACATATATATATATATATATATATATATATATATATATATATATATATATATATATATATATATATATATATATATATATATATATATATATATATATATATATATATATATATATATATATATATATATATATATATATATATATATATATATATATATATATATATATATATATATATATATATATATATATATATATATATATATATATATATATATATATATATATATATATATATATATATATATATATATATATATATATATATATATATATATATATATATATATATATATATATATATATATATATATATATATATATATATATATATATATATATATATATATATATATATATATATATATATATATATATATATATATATATATATATATATATATATATATATATATATATATATATATATATATATATATATATATATATATATATATATATATATATATATATATATATATATATATATATATATATATATATATATATATATATATATATATATATATATATATATATATATATATATATATATATATATATATATATATATATATATATATATATATATATATATATATATATATATATATATATATATATATATATATATATATATATATATATATATATATATATATATATATATATATATATATATATATATATATATATATATATATATATATATATATATATATATATATATATATATATATATATATATATATATATATATATATATATATATATATATATATATATATATATATATATATATATATATATATATATATATATATATATATATATATATATATATATATATATATATATATATATATATATATAAAGAGAGAGAGATAAAAACTTAGCCAGGGTCATGAGGCCAACTCAGAGATAAAAACTTAGCTAGGGTCATGGATGCCATCGAAATGAACCAGAGACCAACAAAAGAAGAAATGGTTTCAGGAAGTCCATTAGAGAAGCCATACTGGATGCAATGGGACACCCTGAAGCTAATAAATCGAGTACTGCATCGTACGTGGGAAGGCAAGGATGGTAAACATACACACAATTTGATTGCCGTGTCGAAGTGCAGAATAGCAGACGTTTTGATGGAATTCCACAGCGGACCAAGTGGAGGGCATCTCGGTGTTATAAAGACACTAGAAAAGATTAAACAGCGGTTCTATTTGGCAATTTGCGAAGAATGGATCAAAACCTGTACCCAATGTATGAAAACTAAAGGTCCGAAGTCTAGAAGTAGAGGCAAATTGCAGCAGTACAATGCAGGAGCACCATTCGAACGCATCGCAATGGATATAGCGGGACCATTTCCGTCTAGTGACTCCGGGAATAAATATGTGTTAGTAATAATGAATTACTTCAGTAAGTGGCCTGAAGTGTAACCCCTACCAAACTGTGGCGGAAACCTCTGTCCAGGATTGGGTTAAATGATTTGGTGTACTAATTGAGTTGCACCACGATCAGGGAAGAAACATTGAATCTCATTCAATGAGATTTATAACAAATACATTAGGAGCTTGCCAGCTGATTCTAGAACCTTCAATGTCATTGGCTGCATTCAGAATCGCTAAGCGTTAAGCGCTTTTTGAAAAGCGCTGAGAGTCAGCGCTGCCGTCTCTTCTGAATGCGTTGCTGCTTACAAACAGCTGTTGTGCTGTAAACACGAAATATTATTTGCGAAAATTCTAAAATTGGGAGAATGAGCGACAGAGAAAGAATATGCTGAGCAAAGTCAGCGTGAAAATATTTCGCTGGAAAAAATGGCGACCGTTGAGCTAGCGCTGAGTGTCAGCAGTCCATTCACGACAGAGATAAATTATCTCTGATTCACGACCACAAAACAGAGACAACGAGATAGGAAACTCTTTTCCCGAAAAAAATATGTCAAAAAAATGACAAAATTTTACACGACCGAAACTCACGTACAGGGTTTATGTATATGCATGCGTTATTCACCAAATTAAATGTCACGTATGACTTTTCATGAAAATATGTAAACAACAGTTCGTTCCGCGGCTTGATTTGAAAGCACATTTTGTGTTCTATTTTAAAGTGAAAATAATAAGAAAAAGAGTCACGAACAAAAATTTAAATTCAAAAATTATTAATACGTAAAAGTAGAACATAACACGGGCTTCAGTCAGAATTCGGATGGGCTGGCCAACAGCAAGAAAGAGTTGAGGATGATTTAACATTACTCCAGATGAACTCAATATTGCCATGAATAATTTGCAATCAAGATAGAATAAAGCAGCCTACACAAAATAGAAACAATCAAATGAAAGACTCGCCACTTATTTCGGAAAGGAAATTGAAACAGGCGCGCCTGACAAATTATTCAATTCACAAGAACTCAGTCATGGAAGTAAAATCAGGCTCCATACTTTTTAAAATTTACGGTAATTCTATTAAATATTTCATTTTTCGTCGTTTCGAATCGATTAATATATTCAATTCTTTCAGAATTTCAATAGCGCGAATGAGCTAAATTTTCCTCTAGTTCTAACCAATTCAGAACGCTAAACAATTTATAGTAACTCACCAAGCATTATAATAATGTCACCTCCCAATGCGGACACAGTGTTCATAGAAGAAAGTTATCAAGATAGCACCTGCATAGAATCAATGCCTCTCCTGCATGAAGTCCTCAAGAATGGCAATGATACTTTAAATAATTTAAAACGTATGGAAAGCGCGAAGTAATCCAAAAAGTAAAAAGAATATAATGATCGAATTCTAATTAATTTTGAATATTTTCTTTTCTAGAATCAGACAACTGCAAAAATTGTCAATTACTAAAGATACCAGAAATATGCCGGTATCCACCAATTCCATTGTTCATGGAAATCCTACTAGTGAGATAAAGGCGGAGCAAAGAAGTGAAGAGAAAACAGAAGAAAAAAGACAACGAAGAAACAGTATCAAAAATGGAAGTAGCCGAAAGGAATTTATTTGATGAGAGCAGTAGTAGTGAAAAGGAAGAATTTATGCCGCAACAAATTTTGGCTAAAAAAGAAAAGGGAGTTATACGAGAAAGGTTAAAACCTCAAGATGACCATTAGATGCGGGCTTAAAGAGAGATTTATTTAATAAATCACCAGAATTTGATATACTTCCCACTCCTAGCGGCTTTTGGAATCCCCTCATAAGATCTTTTGGCTTGGCAATTTTTACTGAAGTATTGGTTTATATTTGCAAAACTTGATCGCTTTAAAAATGTTTATATATTTGAAATTTGTAATTCTTGATAGTTAAATTGTTAATTTATTATAATTATATTAGTTAATATTTTAATGAAAACAGTTTCAATTTTTCAACAGTTTGATACTGATTTTTATTAATTGCTCTTTTATTTTAGTGAGTCATAACTTCTAAACAAATGCAGATCACAAATATTTTTACCCTCATTTGGATTAGAATGTTGGTTATTCAAATTAAAAATTTCCATATCAGAGCTATACATTATTACCTAAATCTAACATTGTAGGTTTTCCAATTGGAACAACTGGAGATTCCAATTGGAAAACACTTGCGGCCGCTTGACCAACATCTTACCGTGATCCATCGGTGGCAGCGTCCGGAAACCTGAAGAAGTGACCACCGCCTGCACATCCAACTTTACTGCGTACTCGCACACTTGGCATTTTTTAGCAAAATTAGAAATCCTTGGAATGTATAAAATTTTTTAAATTTTGCAAATTTAAAAATTGCGGTGAAAAAATATATAGCGAAAAAGGCCCAGCGCTGCAAATTAAATTCAAAAAAGAAACTTGAAAAATACGAAACCAATGAAACGTATTGAAGCGTGTACATAAATTATGCGAGTATGTTTTACGTAACAATCTCAATAATTCAACACGTAATTAAATGTTTGAACTGAAGACTACCAAAATTCCGTATATATATTATTGAATTCTTTGATATTTCAAACAAATGTGACCCACATAATCTTGTTCAATACTAAAAATAATGAAATTTTC
Organism: Physocephala rufipes; assembly: GCA_963966595.1. Taxonomy (NCBI): domain Eukaryota; kingdom Metazoa; phylum Arthropoda; class Insecta; order Diptera; family Conopidae; genus Physocephala; species Physocephala rufipes. The sequence goes on from OZ016501.1 coordinate 42,814,333, forward strand.
TAAATTGAAAAGTAGTTTCAAGCTCATTTAGCAAGCTATAATTGTTTAATATACTGGTTTAATGATTCTTTATTTAACACTTAACGATAAAATTTAGTTTATACCAAATTACAAAATGCAGGCAACACTGTTTTCATATGAATGCTAAAAAATGTACTTAAAACACTACGAGCCGCATAAGCAGGTAACACTAAAATGGTCAAATCTAGCTGTGAGGTCAAAAAATAATTAAGGAATGCCAACGCCAGTATTTATATGCATTTTCTTTTTAAGAGTTTCTCATAAGGATGAATTCATCACAATTATGTTGAAAAACTAAGATGTGTGCAAGTAAACGCAAATTAGTAATTTCGTATATATTTTCAATGCGAATACTGAATGTATTGAATTGAACTAAACTATTCAGGATAGAAAAATAAACTGTTAAATTATTTATATTACTTCAAAATGAAGATAGAATATATAAAATAATTACATTAATTCACATTATTATTAATAATACATTATTAAATAAATTCTTTTAAATATTTGTTTAATTAATTTTACTATCACTTATATTGTAAAATTGACATGAATGCTTATTAAATGCTAATTAAAACGTTATACCACATTTAATTTCGTTTATATTCTCATAAAATATTAACAATATTTTAATTTAAGGTGAAGATTATTAAAACACATATACGGTAATTTAATTGCTTCGGCGAGTGATTAGTAAACATGAAAATCAAAACAAAGGTTTTCACTTAGATTTAGGGTAATATTAATAAAGCAACATGCAAAATTTGTTTAAGTAAATTGTTTTAAATATTTGTTTAATTTATTTTACCCTCTTTGGAATTATTTGCCCTATTAAATAAGTCACTCCATTTTTGCGAATTACTAAATTATTGCACGAAATTCCATTTCATTTATTTCCTCATGCTTACAAAAGCGCAATGTTTTTGCCGATAAATTATTAGATATATTATTGTCATCAAACAAAGTATGAGCACAATGCATGTACATAGCATAAAGCATAAAAGTGTACATGAAATAGAATTTAATTTTATAGATCAATATCTAAGTTGGAATATCTAAACAAAGGTGGTGGGTATTTTAGACAGAAATGTCATTGGGGTCTGAAACTCAAATATTGTTTGGGTCCGTAACATGCAATTCCGCGAATTGTTTGGGTCTGTAACATCGATTTCCTGGAATTCCATTGTTTGTTTGGGACTGAAAGTCACTAACACTACCTTAAATCAGAGTTGTAATTAGAGAAGTTTCCTATCTCGTTATCTCTGCCACAAAACACTAAGCGCTTACAGTAAGCGCTTAGCGCTTAGCGATTCTGAATGCAGCCATTGGCTCTGTGGAATAAATACGCCGGTAGCTGCGTCAGCTGTCAATTCGTATTTGGCAATGGAAGTGAAAACATTATGAGTTTACAGAGCAAAGTACATTATTTAAGTGGTGTAAAGTAGAGAGTACTACAATTTGAAGTAAAAGTGACAAATAAACTCAGACTAAACGTAACAGCAAATTTAATTGTTTTATTAAATTATTCACATTCCAACGATCGAACCTGAAACGTTCAGGAGGGAAATTTCAAATAACGTAACAATATGTTGATAAATGTTGAAAAAGACATGCTATGAACGACACAAATCTGAAGTCGAGCCTCGAGTAATTGGCGATTCTGCTAAAAATACCGTATTGGCAACGTATTATGTTGGCCTCTGCGCCGATAAAGAACTCATTGGGAAGGGTAAATATATAGAAATATATTTAAAATTGCATAATTTTATTCACAAATAATTTATTAGTGAACTTATAGGTTTCGGAGAGAATGTGGACACTGCAATCAAAATTCAAGATGAAAGGACTCCTTTTAATTTTCAACTGCAATCCGAGCCATCGTCGATAAAAATACCGTCGAAATAATTAATTCCGTTGATATAAGACAATGGATATATATACCTTAATTATACATAAGTGTTACATTCAATTTTCATATTGCGTGCAATGCCTTTAATTGATTAATTTATTAACTGTTAGTTTACCTAAATAAAATAATTTATACTGAATTTGTAATTTGATTTGTTTACAGAAATTAATTTATATATGTAATTCCTCTTTGCCTTTATTGTTTGACATTTGCGAAACTAGATCGTTTTGAAAATTTTTGTATCTTTGAAATTTGTAATTATTTACATTATTATTTTTGCATTTTTAAATTTAAATTTTTTAAATTTATTTTTTATATTTGTAATCCTTTTTATTATAATTATATTAGAATTATAAATGTATACAGGAGACGAAACTTATATCTATACTTTGCAATACTGGCTACAGATTACTATAAATAAGCATCAAATTATAAAAATTATTAATTTTGTTAGATTGGACCCAATAACTTCAAAAAATAACCTAAACTAACAAGTTTGATTGAAATTCAAATAATTTTATTTAAGCATTATTTATATACTTAGGGCCTGTGCGATATGAGACTAAAATTCAGTATTTGACTAAATAATTGAAAATATCGGTAAAGTAAGCCTTGTCGGTATTGCAGTAAAGACCAAATTTTACTGACTTTTTGAACTAAAATTTAGTATTTTTTCGAGCAGGCTATTTGAAATTTCTTGATCTTTGCTGATAAATTCTTCGACGTCTTGCGCTTATATATTCGGAGTAAGACCGAATTAAATTCATAAAAAGAGTTGCTTCAATTTCTTCCTCCATTGTTTTCAAAATAATTTAAAAAAACGTCTTATCGAAATTTTAATTTCTGCTGTCATTTGATTTAGTATTGGAAAGCAATTCGCACAGTTCGGGAAGGCTGTAAAGCAGTTCAATGGCAATTAGTATGTCGCTAATATTTACAGCCTTATAATGTATCACGATACGAACACGATTCGAAAACGTTGACGAACTCGAAACAAAAACGAAGCTGGAATGAGGCTCTGATAATGAAACCTCTTCGTTCACTTCGTTTCATTTCCAATTTATTGTTTTTGGCATCTACAGAAAATGTGCGCTTGTTTATCTCCTTCCACTTCTCCTTTCCTTGCAATCATAAGCAGCAATGCTTCTTTGCTGTGACGAACGCTTTTTTGTTATCCTCAATTTTGACAACCCTTTCGTGAAGTATTCGTGATACATTATGAAGTGATTTCCAATCGAACACGGGAATGCATGTAAAAAACACCAACAAAAATCTAGTTTTCGATTCGTGTTCGATACGTTTTCGTTATCGTTATTTTGACATTCTTCTTCATCATTTCTTCGTTAAATCGAAGAAAAGCGGGGAAATGGCAAAAGAAAATCGAAGATTACGTTTTCGTATCGTGATACATTATAAGGCTGTTAGTCTCATTTCGCACAGGCCCTTAGTATCTATTTCCAAATAAAGTAAGATAAGGTTATATATATATATATATATATATATATATATATATATATATATATATATATATATATATATATATATATATATATATATATATATATATATATATATATATATATATATATATATATATATATATATATATATATATATATATATATATATATATATATATATATATATATATATATATATATATATATATATATATATATATATATATATATATATATATATATATATATATATATATATATATATATATATATATATATATATATATATATATATATATATATATATATATATATATATATATATATATATATATATATATATATATATATATATATATATATATATATATATATATATATATATATATATATATATATATATATATATATATATATATATATATATATATATATATATATATATATATATATATATATATATATATATATATATATATATATATATATATATATATATATATATATATATATATATATATATATATATATATATATATATATATATATATATATATATATATATATATATATATATATATATATATATATATATATATATATATATATATATATATATATATATATATATATATATATATATATATATATATATATATATATATATATATATATATATATATATATATATATATATATGTATATATATATATATATATATATATATATATATATATATATATATATATATATATATATATATATATATATATATATATATATATATATATATATATATATATATATATATATATATATATATATATATATATATATATATATATATATATATATATATATATATATATATATATATATATATATATATATATATATATATATATATATATATATATATATATATATATATATATATATATATATATATATATATATATATATATATATATATATATATATATATATATATATATATATATATATATATATATATATATATATATATATATATATATATATATATATATATATATATATATATATATATATATATATATATATATATATATATATATATATATATATATATATATATATATATATATATATATATATATATATATATATATATATATATATATATATATATATATATATATATATATATATATATATATATATATATATATATATATATATATATATATATATATATATATATATATATATATATATATATATATATATATATATATATATATATATATATATATATATATATATATATATATATATATATATATATATATATATATATATATATATATATATATATATATATATATATATATATATATATATATATATATATATATATATATATATATATATATATATATATATATATATATATATATATATATATATATATATATATATATATATATATATATATATATATATATATATATATATATATATATATATATATATATATATATATATATATATATATATATATATATATATATATATATATATATATATATATATATATATATATATATATATATATATATATATATATATATATATATATATATATATATATATATATATATATATATATATATATATATATATATATATATATATATATATATATATATATATATATATATATATATATATATATATATATATATATATATATATATATATATATATATATATATATATATATATATATATATATATATATATATATATATATATATATATATATATATATATATATATATATATATATATATATATATATATATATATATATATATATATATATATATATATATATATATATATATATATATATATATATATATATATATATATATATATATATATATATATATATATATATATATATATATATATATATATATATATATATATATATATATATATATATATATATATATATATATATATATATATATATATATATATATATATATATATATATATATATATATATATATATATATATATATATATATATATATATATATATATATATATATATATATATATATATATATATATATATATATATATATATATATATATATATATATATATATATATATATATATATATATATATATATATATATATATATATATATATATATATATATATATATATATATATATATATATATATATATATATATATATATATATATATATATATATATATATATATATATATATATATATATATATATATATATATATATATATATATATATATATATATATATATATATATATATATATATATATATATATATATATATATATATATTCACATTTGAATGAAAAAACGACGTGCTTTCTGTGTTTTTAATTATATATCTTATATATTTCATGCATGCAGTTGACTATAAATTCTTAACTGAAAACCGCCAAGTAATTTTCACAATGGCAAGGAAATTTGTTTAATAGTAGTTAGGCATATATTCATCAGTGGCTGCGTCCGGAAACTTGTACATGTGCAATTCCCACGGACACCCATCCTGGCAGCATATTCGCAAGTCTGGCATATTTACTTTTATTACATTAATTAATTTTAATTTAAAATCTCAGTGAAATTATTAAATTTTAAGGTGCGGTGAAAAAATCGCTGGCGAAATTACCTCAGGGGTGCAAAATAAATTAATAAATGAAATTAAAACAGTGCGAAATGGATAAAGTGCACTTAAGTAAATGCAAATGTTTTATGAGAATTCTTAATGTCCCAATTGAAATAATCTAATCTGCAACAAAATGGTTTAGCTAAAGACTATGTTAGTATAGCATAGAAATTATCGAAGCGTTTGAAATGTCAATTCAAAGGTGCTTCAAATTGTTGTGTACAGTACCAAAAATATAAAATTTGCTAAACTTGATAGTTTTTTTATGCATACGCAGTAATATTAACATATCATTTTATTAATTTTTTTAATAATTAACAAAGAACTCGGATATAATACTTATTGCCAAATGCCGGCAACACTACTTTAATGCGAACACCCAATATGCCCCAATAAGTGGTAAGCGATGCATATGCAGGCAACACTAAAATCATTGAATTTGACGGACAGGTGAAGAAATAATTAGGGTATAGCAGTGCCACATGTTTTACACATTTGATATTCCAAGAGTTCCTCTTAATGATAATGAATTAATAATTCCATGTAAATCTGGTTATTAAGGTGAGCACCTAGGAGCTTAAGAGTTGAACTAAATGATTTACAATGAAGAAAGGAAATTATTAATAAAAATATAATTTTAACTGAAAATAAGTATAGTTATATTTGTGTATTGGTACACTCAAGTAAAATCTTTTGTATTTTACATGAACTACTGCGGCTAACACTTGGATTTCGATTTGTTCAACACTTGGCAATCGAATTTGTTGTACATTAAAATATTTCATGAAATTGAATATCGTTCATATTCTTATGCATATGAAATAACTACATTTATTTGGTCGCAATCATTATATACACATATTTTAGTCATCAAATTAATTGAATTTTATAAACCAATGGCTACGTTAGTTTACCAAAACAAAGCTGTTGAAGTTCTAAAGTGAATTATCCGGGGTCTGAAAAAGGTGTAATGGCCGAGTCTTAAGCTTGAAATTCCGAGAAAAAGTCATTAACAGCGTCTGTAACATAAAATTTTCACGGAAGAAATTAAGAATCAGGGTCTGAAACTCACGAACACTACCTTACATCAGAGTTGCAGTGTGGGAAGTTTCATATCTTGTTATATGTGCCCAGATTGCATAACATGTACTGATGCACAAGTGTCGCGTAATGAAAGTCGCGGCGAGGAACACCAATTCTGACTTTTCTTCCGATTACAGATGTATGTTTAATGCCCAACTAAAATATATTTGGCAACAAACGAATACTGGAACGCACTAAACACACATTTACCAGGTTATTCTGTAAACTCACCTCCTGCGTTCACATCCTGCGTTCAATTTGTCACATGACCGAACACTACAAATTCTGTAAGGATTCATAAACGTGGGAGGGGAACTCGAAAGAAACAACCGATTTTTGCTTTGCCTATCATTCGTCATGTGTTTGGATACTAGTTCAGTCAGAAACGACTGGTTTCTTTATGCGTGCTATATGACACTTGAACGCATGCAGTCGAATGTTATGGAATTCGTTTGTATTCAGAAAATCTTTCGAAAAGCATATAAAAGTAGCAAATACATACGTCACAAAGACATGGAATGGATTGCGTTCAAGTTTATTTTTTTTGACAACGGAACATCTGTTTTACGAAAATAAAAAAAGAGAATAACGAATAGAATCCAACTGAACGCAGGATGTGAGTTTACAGAATAACCGGGTTATTCGACGTGAAGAATAGCAGAGATAATGAGATAGGAAATATTTGAACAGAGCAACTCTGGTTGTAGATTTGTAGCAGAAATGTAAAGTAGGATTAGTGGAAACGGGTGGATATTAATGACGTTTTTACGCAGAAACTTACCTAAGGGGCCCAATGACATAATATTTACGCTCAAACTCACCTACGTTGCCACAAAAACGTCAGTTTTCTAATGAAATAATTTGGTTTAGACCCTGTTGACATATCATTTAACCAATTATTTTGAGATTTCAACTTAGTTAAAGTTTACACATAAAAACAAACTCATTCAGGTACGTTTTTTCACAAATGTGTAATTGTGACTGTACATGATTTTTATATGCTGTTCATTTTGAAGCTTTTGTTTGCTTAAACAAAATCCTCTACGTGTTATCATTAAAAGGGAAGTAATTTGTGAGAAACCAAATGGAAAGTATGTTTCATTAAGGACGTCATTTTTAATCCCCGGTCGACTCAAGAAGTAGCTAAAACATGATAACTGCGAACGATGACAAAACAAAAGGAACGTATGAAGATTTAAGATAGCTCTGCGTGAGTTGTCTATAGTTTCCGCGTAATATAGTTATCCATTAGTTTTGCTTCCCTTTCTCCCTGCTGAATATTAGGCCAAAAATCATTAATGATTGGTAAAAATTCTTCCGATTGGGAAGTAATTATGGTTTCATAAGAAGTAACGGGTACCTGCCTATTAAAGTTCAAACGGGCTGATCTTACGTAGTTAAATTTTTACAATCGTAAAGCATCTTGGTCTCATAAAAATCCTATTGATGTGAACTATAACGATACATATATATTTACCCCCCGATTCTGGCGAGCAATGACACAAGTCATTTAAAACAAATTTGTTATAATTTTTGTCATTCAAATTTGTGATCGGTATTCTGGTTAAGCGGTGACAGCACGAAAGCTCTTTATATTTACCATTGATCGCAATTATTCAAGATTCGATTCGTTCTGTCTCATTTGCTTTTTCCGGTTGCGTCTCAACTATTTCGCATATTTATGCTTGGGAAGATATCACTAATTGTAGTATTTAAAAGTTGAAAAGCAACAGGAAAAGTTAGACGAGAAAGTATGATTCGAACTTTGAATAACAATATTTTCTATTAATTTTGACGTATAAAAAAATAGCAACAGGTTTTTGAAATAATTTTGAAATAAACATATTTTATGTATGAGCTGCTTTATTGTATTGGCTGGATTGGCTAACCTTTGAATGCAATATAATTCAAAGTGAATACAGAAAATGTTAGAATAATGAACACAAATACTATTTCACTGAATTTCTATCATCGCAAGTGTTTTTTTTTGTCTTCAAAACCTAATTATATTCTTGTTATCTACTTTTGAGATCATAACAATAAAAATGACAAATATCATCCGGAGAGCTTTTAAATTTTAACCCGGATAGCTATTTGTGACATAAGTCATTGGAATGACATGTGTCATTGAGTTGAGTTTTGTCATTCAACTAGAATAAGGGGGTTAACTGAAATTATTGTTTTTATTTTATTTATTTAACTGTATTTAATTCATTTAACTTTATTAGCAGAAGCAAATAAGTCAAATCGAGTAATTAGCATACGAACATGGTTTTAGCCATGGCCCCAATGTACTCGCAATATATTCTAAAAAATCTCAACATTTCTGTTAACTGCAACCAGGCTAAACTAAGATACCATTGAATCCAAATTTAAAAAATTCTAATATATAAAAATCGGCGTTGGCATACCTTAAGCTGTGTTTCACCTCGGCATTGAATGCAGTCAATTATCTCTGAAGAATAGTCGTTCAATATGTAAACGGTATGCAGAAGCTTAACCATTATTATCGTGAAATAGTTATTACAATTATATAAAACAGTTTTTATTAAGAATCAAAATAAAATAAAATTGGTTAATGATAAATTTCAGAAACAAGGAAAATTGGTTTCAAGAAATTACTTTGTTAAGATGACATCCGATCCAGGAGTAGGCGAGATATATGGAAAAAGAATAAAAAATGATTTACAACATACAGTTATGTGCGAATAAATTACTTAAAGGTGGAATTAGGAAAATTACCCGGAGAGAAAATTATTAATCAAATAAAATAAAATCAGGATTGACAGAGAATGGCCCTCTAATAAGTACAACTCAGATTCGTGAGCATAATATACTTTCTGCTTTTTCTTCAACATCAAAGTTTGTCAATTTAAGACCCGTCAAAGGTAATGTTTCGAAAGCAGACAAAATAACAAAAATGATTGGTGAATTAACCCCGGAAAAAACTTATGGCTGTCCGTATATTAAGAAAAACTTCATCGATTTCAGATGTCATAAATTATCACAAAAAAAAATCTTGCGAAAAAAAATGTCTTCACATTTTTTGACATTATATAGACAACAGGAACGTATGCTGATTGTATTTATAATTGCATTTATAGTGCTGCGTGTAACAAATTGTCATAGCTTGCTTCTAGCAGGGCCTAGATATATTGGATTTTCTGATGATCTTTCTTACGTCTCCAGTTTAAACATCTCTAATAACAGTTACAAGAATACAGTATCACGAGTTGATCATGCAGACGATCAATCATCCTCTCGAAAAAACATACTTCGTCAAGATGCTTCAACTTCTGATATATATAGCCATGCCAAAGGTTGGTACCTTGATATTTTAGATTACTTAGAATACAATACAGTAGCTGTTTAATTATTAAAGTAGCTTATGGCAAAACTTCGACTACAAAACGTAGCATATCCGATAACATGAATGTGTCGAGCTTAACAACAATTGCTACGCCACTCCTAACGACATTACGGTAAGAGCATAAGAGGTCTTTGAAGAGTTTTTTAATTTGTATTTTTTTTTACTCTGGCTCTACATGTAGTTATATAGAAAAAAAACCGAATAATGAAAAGGTAATTCATCATCGGAATTATGAACTTGATTTAGAACGAGATCATGCATTGCCAACATCTGCTCCCAATGCAGACATTTTAAAAAGTAACAGTAATCCGACATATCCTAATCCTAATCGTTATCAAGCGTTTCATGATCGAGGAACACAACGTTATACTTTAAGTTCAATTTCAGCTCCTTCACGTAAGTGTATGTAATTAAATGTATGTGTTAATTTAGTAATCCGCCTATATTTTCTTGCTCCAATAGCTTTCAGTTTTATGAGCAAAAACAATAATAGTACATCAGTTGGCGGCTCCGTTCTCCCAAGTAGTATTTTATCGTACTCTCCCCCGGCGCGTGTGCTGTTCACACCACCCTTGCCTCCTGAATATCAAAACCCCTTCGCCGACAAGCCTACATTGCGCGGAACCGACCATAAAGCTAACTACATAAATCGCCGTCCTATACCTCCACCAAGTCTAGTGCCTGGGCACGATCGAATACCGCTTAGGCCACCAGAATTAGCCAGCTCGAAAGGAACGATAGAAGCGCAATTGAATAACAGCGTTGCAATTCCAGCTGTCTCCGCACATGGACAAACCGGTGTGTCTTCTATTGACTGGGAGCATAAAAACGTTTTAAATACACCGTCGCAAGCGAGAAGTGGAAGCACAGCAGTTTCATATCCCGAAACAAGTACAGACGGCGGTCTTATCTCTAATAAATCTGCAGAAGGGCAACTGATGGGTAATACACATCAACGAGATGAAGTATTGCCTAGCATACGTCGTATGCTTAGCGGTTCAAATGGCAGCAAAGAAAAAATACCACAAGTATTATTAAAGCAAGTTACCTCTACATCCGTATTTCATAATCATCAACCACCTTCGCCACCTATTATATTGGTTGAAAGCACATCGCCAGGGAACTCTGAAAATGTTTTAGTGACAATATCGAATATAAATCGGAGTAAGTCGCAAAGTAATGTCAATGATTTTGGAATTAGTCAATATGAAGAAGAAAAGGATGCAGCGAAATTTAAAATATCAACGAAATCCATACTTATGCAAAACAACACAAATGAGATAACACTTAATATTACAGCAAGAGCACCAGTCATAGAAGGGACAGCTGCAATACCAACATATACCACCATAGCAAAAAATAGTACAAAAATGATTTCAACAACTAAAAGTAGTAGTAATGCCACTTCGCTATCTACGTTATCAACGTCTGGAGCGGCATCAGGAGCAGTAACAACGGCACACGCTATTTGGACGATTGCTTGGAATATTCATGTTTACCTTTCAGTTATTTTATTTACAATTTTAGGAGTTTATTCCCTATACAAGGTCATAACGTATAATAAGTTGACACATTTATTTACTCAATCTTATTTTATTTGTATTCATATAATTTTAGTAATTATTTGCTCATTGCGCGTATTCTATTTATGCTACGATGCATATAATATTCATTCTTCATTTCATATGTTCGTATCTGAACTTTTACTTAACTTACCCGCCATTTTTTTAACGATTTCGTTTTCTGTTTTAATATTATTCTTGTTTGTGAAATCATTGAACCAGAAAAATTGTCGATACTCAGCACTGTTAAGACCGTTAACTGTTATTGTGGCTTGTGGTGTGCATGTGCTACTGTGTATTACACTTCATTATGTGGAAGCGTATACAACGCAGCAATACGTTTATCATCAGCAGCAGTTTTATAGACAACAATTACAACAACCTAAGCAAAAACATGATAATATATCAATTAGCAACATACCGTCATCTTCATCCTCACCACCACCGCGTGTACTATCTCTCATTTGTCAAATAATTTATATATTCATATGCGTCAGTTTAGGACTATTGTATTTGTATATATATCGTGTATTGAAAAGGATATTGTACAACAAATCACAGAATTATATACATAGCTATCAACATCTATCCTATGCTGTGCATATAACGATTGCTACAGCATTATTATATCTATTATCGGCTGCATTACAAATTTTCGGTGCTATAAGTATTTCATTAACGCGTCCCCTCGCTATGCAAAATTCTGTGGAAAGCGATTGGCTACAATGGGGATATCAATTTTCTTTAAGATTAATTGAAATGGCGATAATAACTTTAACGTCGTGGGTGAGTGGTTTAAAAACTAGTAGTGATATGAGTACTATAGTTATTGAGAGACGTGTGAAAAACATTGGAGGCCCCCATGGCGTCACAAGAGTTTTTGGTATTACATATTCTGGAGGAGTTAGTCGTGAAAAACATACACAATACCCAAAAGACCATCGTCAGCAGAATCATAATAGAGCACATCATAGCAATGTAGCTGGTTTCTTTTTCCCCTGCACTTCTGCTTCCAGCCAAGAAAATTTCGAAATCGATTATCCGGCGATATGCAATGCTAATACGAAATTGCACACATACACGATGAGAACTGGTAAGCTTATATATGATGATAGTTTTCCGTTAAATTCACTACCCAGTTCAGGAGGAGATGTAATGATGGAGGCAGGAGTGGCAGTAAATAGTGAGGGAGCAATTCGTAGTGCTGATTTCCATACACAATCCACATACCAGCGAACATACGATACCGGCTCCGTAGACAGTGCAGCTGGGTCCCAAGTAGACATGGGTAATTGCTTGGGTGGCGGCAGTATCGCATATCCTGTTTGTTCTCAACATTCCTATAGAGATAATCTGATCAATGCGGTATCAGATCATTATGAAGACCCCAATTCGAAGTTGCATTCATACAAATCGTCTACTGCAGAAAATAAAATACATGATGTAATTGCTACTTGTATTGCACCGACTTCTACAACATCAACTACAACTTCACGTAGTGGTGACTTGGCTTCAGAAACTTCATTAGTATTACAACAACAAATGATGGTTATGAAAACCGAAACTGCTTGCTATTCCGAACCAATACAACAAAATTTTAAGGGATCACCAAATTACGCATTTAATAAATACGAACGTCCCAAATTTGTTCGCGATGTTAATGGTGCTGTAAGTGTGGCATGCGTAGGTTATCACCAATCCATGGGTTATGAGGTATGGCCCGAACATTCACAAGACGCACGTTATTTATGTGATAAAAAATGCCGCAGACACTTTGAATGTGTATTGCATGAAAATCCTGAATGTGGCGGTTCAAAATTAATGCGCTCCTGTAGTAGCAACACCGGTTTGTTCGAAGGTAGTGCATGTAGCGAGGGTGGTGGTAGTAACACTACTGGTAGTGGCAATGTTTATGATCACTTTTCCAATTTCAGTTGAGAAAGAATTTTTAGTGCGAGCGGTGGATGTGGGGGTAGTGGCGGTAGTAGCGGTATAATGCTTCAAAGTAACACTTCAAATATCGGGTATGGTGGCATCGCTCACAGTTCATGAGTCGACACCTTACTAATACCATTAACGAAGCAAAAAGATTCAGGATCGCAAACTTCTGTTGTTAATGGTGTCCAGATAGAAGAACATCCAAAGGGAAAACATCAAATGGAACCAATAAATCTGCGCAATGCTAGAATGATGTTTCAAATAGTTTCAGGTGTTAATAATGAAGGTAAAGAAAACAGTGAGCGTAACCGTCACCATAATAGTAAACATATTTGGTCCCTTAAAAGGCTCGATAATAAACATTCAATACATATTAAACACTTACAAAAATCTAGAAATTAAACAACAATACTGTTTACATCATAGTTACGATAACGATGTGTTATTAGAAAATGGTAACAATGTCCGAATTTAATCAGTAATGGCGTTGGAGCATGTGATGTAGATCCGAAAACGAGCCATGTTTCGATAAATCATTACACTTTACAAGGTCCAATACAATTCACACCTCCCAAAAACAGCAGCGACAATTCCAACAGCAGCAACAACAAAATTCACAAAATCCGGATAATTATTTGGAAATAATTGTTCCGTTTGGTTTTGATTCACTTTGTTATTATGCTTGTAATTCGTCAATTGAATCCATCACCCGTGCTGCAATTGATGCCTGCAATAACATTCATAACGGTTACGCTTTTGCGGGTTCTCGGGTTGCAGAAGATACAGATAATACCCACCATATGCGAAATTTCTGCGAACGGAAATAAAACCAAGGAACATACTCAAATTAGATCGAATGGAACATACATGTATATACGCACTTACACACTCAAGGCGGCATTAGCGAACGCCCGCACGTGTACGCACGCACGCACACACAAGCACGCACATGCGCACGCACACACATGCACATACACATCACACACACACACACATTGGAGAGTCGTAACAGGACTCAAAAGGATCTAAGTGATAACAACAACATCCAAGACGTACAGTAATGCATACAATGGGGGAAGGGGTGACCTTCCTGAATTCACACCAATTCAATTTCTTCCCGGGGTGACCGATTAGAGAGTAGACAAAGTCCTGTCCGATTTAGAGTATGCATTGACATATAACCCTCCTCATGAAGTAATGCTTAATCGGCGGTTCCACGAGGAGTTAGGGTGTGGTTAGTAGGGGTTTTTAGTTGGTTAAAGTCCAACACAAGGCTTTCGATGCTTTTCCCTTACTTAAAAAAAACCAGACACACTACCCACTACATACACGCACACACTGCGCACATATTACTCATACACTCACCACGCACACCACATACATACACCACACACAGACACCACTACTTGCTTCTAAAGTGTTAGAGGGCACATGATGGAGGGGCAGCAGCAAGAGGTACTGCTTGGTCCTCACGCTTGACGTTAAAAATGCTTTCAATACGGCAAACGAGAGAAATCTTGAAAGCGTTTAAGCGCGACCACGTTCCCAGCTATCTGCAATATAGTATCTAGCGATCTCCAGATGGACAATGGGTTTATTCCTGTCCTGGAGGTTAAGCAGGAAGCATTGACAGACCAATTTTTACCATACGCAGTTATTGGCCATGAACGCAATCTATTCTGTGAGTACTGTGGGGTGGAGATTATGGAGAACGTGAAGCATATCTTGTTCCAGTGTCATCTATACTCTAATGCAAGGCCGGCGTTACAACTTGCTATTAGGGAGAACATGACGCCTAATACAGTAGTAAACATTATGTTGAAGAGTCACAAGTACTGGCTAGCCATAGCGCGATCTACTGCGTTAATCATGAAGGGGTGGAGAAGGCTAGAGCAGAGAAGAGGATCGAACCTGTAGTTGCCACATAATGCCATCCCCTCCGCGATGTAATACTTATCGGCAGTTTCGTGAGGGAGTAGATCAGAAGACGAGGTGGTTTTAGTCAGCAAGAGTCTGACATTACTGATGCTCAGACGACCTAGCATCAGTGTCCATGAGGGGTTTCCACCCAACAAAAAAACACCACATACACATACACACGTTTACCTTTCAGTTATTTTATTTACCATTTTAGGAGTTTATTCCGTATACAAAGTTTTAACATATAATAAGTTGACACATTTATTTACGCAATTCTATTTTATTTGTATTCATATCTGTAATTATCTGCTAATTACATGTATTATATTTATACTACGATGAATATGATATTCATTCTTCATATATTCGTATCTGAAATTTTACATAACTTACTCGCCATATTTGTAACGATTTTGTTTTCTGTTTTAATTTTATTCGTGTTTGTAAAATAATTTAACCAGAAAATTTGTCGACAGTACTGTAAGGACCGTTAACTCTTAGTGTGGCTTGCGGTGTGCATGTGCTACTGTGTATTACACTACATTATGTTGAAGCGTATATAACGCAGCAATACGTTTATCATCATCAGCAGTTTTATAGGCAACAATTACAACAACCTAAGCAAAAACATGATAATATATCAATTAGTAACATACATGTAAATGCCCCAATTATTACAAAAAATGTGCAGGACATCGCTGAATTTCTACCGTCATCTTCGTCTACACCACCACCGCGTGTGATATCTCCCATTTGTCAAATTATTTATATGTTCATATGCGTTAATTTAGAACTTTTGTATTTGTATATATCGTGTATTGAAAAGGATATTGTACAACAAATCACAGAAATAAATTAGAATTTTTGTATTGTCTAAAGTATATATTCTAGTTTTTTGCAGTCATGGCATATTTTCACTTTTGTGTTTCACATATGTATTTACCAGAATATGTGTTGAATGGGTGTCCCTATTTCCATATACTCTATCGTCCGCATCCCTTAATAATGCTCTGCAATCAATTAAAGGAAGGAAAATCAACAACATTCTAGAATATTGCGAAGTGGAATTCACAACGACAAGGCAAGTCTCGTTTATGAACATGGAACAATGTAAGCAGCAGAGTTAAGAAAAAGAATTTAGATAGAAGAATTTAGTGTCCTATATCTTATTCATGTGTAAATCCCAAGATTGTTTTTACATGGTGGCATTCCATGGTTTTATAGTTTGGAAATCAAAGTTGAAATTCCAGCATTTCCCACAGAGACAGAAACAAAAGATTGCGTCTACTTATAAATTATTCCTATCAGGGTTTCAAAATTTCGATGATAAACAATTGCCAGTTATCGAGTTTTCGATATCGATAAGTTATTTTTGGAAAGAATTTTATAGTCGTCTCTAAGAGAACCCAGAACCAGAAAAAAGTGGCTGTCAGATTTTTTCTTACCGGAATATGTTGTTATCAAGTTATTTCCTGTCGAAGGGAGCCGCTGTCTTTATTTATTTTTTTAGTCTAATATTTAGACAGGCTCTTGCAAGCGAAAGTTACTTTAAAAGGGATCATTCGTTAGTACGTCCTTTTCAAGGTATTAGCATGAACTTGCCAAATTGGGACTTCTTTGGAAACACCATGATTACCAGCGACTATATAAGACTGACGCCAGATTTACAATCTAAAAGTGGCGCGATTTGGAATTATGTAGTAAGCATTGTGCGTTTTCGTAATTTTGTTGTCATATTGTCATGATTGGATTTAGCCCTGCTTCACTCGAAATTGGGAAGTACACGTCACGTTCAAAGTTCATGGAAGGGGTACGGAACTTTTCGGTGACGGCTTTGCAATATGGTACACAAAGGAACGTATGCAA
This sequence comes from Physocephala rufipes, assembly GCA_963966595.1. Taxonomy (NCBI): domain Eukaryota; kingdom Metazoa; phylum Arthropoda; class Insecta; order Diptera; family Conopidae; genus Physocephala; species Physocephala rufipes. The sequence goes on from OZ016501.1 coordinate 42,832,181, forward strand.
CCGGGTCCAGTTTTTGGCAGTAAAGATCATTTTTCTGGGCTCGCTGTGATTTTGGATACTTATAGCAACCATAATGGTCCACATAATGTCAGTGAATTTAGTTCATTTTTGCAAAAATCTACATTATTTTACTCATATATGCATTGCGTTTATAGCACCAGCATCCATATCTTAGCGCGATGGTAAACAACGGCTCATGGAGTTATGATCATGATCGCGATGGTACCTTAACACAATTAGCTGGCTGTGAAGTCAGATTTCGAAACGTTGAGTATGACACACATGTAAACATAAGATATGAGAACGATGTATTATCAGTGGCAACAGATCTGGAAAACACAGGGCAATGGAAAAATTGCTTTGTAGTTAATAATGTTGAGCTACCCACTGGATATTATTTTGGATTATCAGCGACAACTGGCGATCTTTCGGATAACCATGATATCTATGGATTCAAATTTTATGATCTCGATTCAAATATTAGTGTAAGTAAAGAGAATATTGATAAATCTAATAGAAATTTATTTAATACTAATTTCGTCAAGCAGAGTGAACAGATTAAGGATCGTACGAAAATAATACCGAGTGCCAAAACATTCGAAGCGCCTAGAGAAAGAAAAAATGATCCGAAGCCAGGAATGTCCAATGCGAAAATATTCTTCATACTTTTATTTGGAATGTTAGCAGCGGTTGCGATTGCAATATTTGCTATATCACATTTCAAAGAAAGAAACTCAAGAAAACGTTTTTATTAAGATTTGTTTAATATATAAAAAAATTCCTTGAAGTATTTTATTTCTATGTGATTATTTTTCTAGTTAAATAAAAGATGTGTCTGTTTTGAAATGAAAAGGTGTGCAATGGTCGTAGGTTCTAATAATCAAAAGTAATGAATAATTAAAAGTAACAGGAGAAAGGAAAATATTTAAAGTAGTTATAGCGGCTGAGAGCTTGGTCGTGGAATATTATATTGAAACCTCAAAATGAATGAAAGAGAGTTAATATATTTAAGGAGCAGATTTTAATAATCTTCAGGAAATAATTTGATTAATTTGTTAAAATTAGTTTTGACGACATCTCATGATGGCTGTACTTATGAATCGCTCTCATTTTTCAATTTTTTATTTTCTGTTCATATTTATAACATTTGAAGTTCGAGAGCACTATTGAGAGCAAATCATGTATAATTCAGTATAATAGAGTGGAATCAGACTGAAAAAGTGTGTCTGAAAACTAGCGAAACTTGTTTCATATTGTGGCGTAGTGCTAGTAGTGGAGATCGTTGTGGTATTCGGAGAAAAACTTTATTCAAATTCTGTGTTGCTTCGATATTTTCTTGTTTTTAGTGTGAACATACACCAGTAGTGTAAAACAACAACCGCTTAATTAATCTAATGCTGTAGCAGCATCGAATCAGAGCAGTCGTTAGAGCACAGGTCTCCGTTTATACTCTGTGTGATAAGCCTGTATATTAGGCAGGTTTCTATAAGAGAGCATATACCGAAGGAAACAAAAGAAAATAATCTTTTCTTTTCGCTTTGTTCGATGTTGGATTGTTGATATCACATGATGCCGCATACCAGTCTAGACCGAACTGAATGCAAGGAATTGGTTCGAAATAACGTTGTCGTTGCTTAACTGTATTGTCTGTTGACAACTGCAATCTCTTTTATGACGTAGCCCAGAGCTTCCCACTTTTCGGTTACGAGTCTTTAAACCGCATTTGCATACGACGCTATTACACATTTTTTAAAAAATTTCTGCCGAATGTTTGACTGAATATCTCCCGGTCCTTTTATGACGACATCACGGCGCATCCTTTGAGATTAATTTATGTAATCCAAACTGCATTTGTCAAAAAAAAAAACACTCCAAAACAGAAAAGTGTGTTCCCTTGTTGACAAGCAGCAGACTCTTCTTCAGACACATAAATTGAGCACCTTCACTGACTAGAAGAAACGTGTAACTTCAAACGAATTATTAACTATGAATTTTGCTGCACAAGGTTAAAACTCTGATCAAAAGGGAAATTGTTCATAACGTCGGTGACATATTTCATATTTTTTCTCCGCCTTTTGGCCTTATTTATGCCGGTTTTTGCTCGTAATGTGCATCACGCGGATATATAAAAAAGCAGGCAAACAAATTCAATTTCGATTCGAAATGGGAATAAAGTTATTTGCTTTGATTGATTGTGTTTCACTCGGAGTGTGCTGTAATCAAAGCGTTATCTTGACTCCTAACAAACAGAACGGGTTATTCCAACCACTTAAGTATGTGGAATTTATTAAGTGTTAAGAAAGTAATTGCTTTTAATTAAACGTTTATTTTAGTATAATTTAAACTCTTGAAATGCAACTAGATTAATAGTTTACAAATAAATTTGAACGAACGATAAGTTTCTCGTATGTTTAAGAAAATTTTGTAATTCTTTCATTAAACAATATTTGGCTTCAATACAGTATTACAATTAATGACTAAAGTGTTATTATAATAATGGCGGACAATTGGTTTTCGAGAAATGCTGACAAATAAAACCATAGCTTTCCATTTTAATGCGGGTCTACTTTTAAAATAAAATACAATTCCTTTTGGAAAACATTTCTAAATTGATGAAGAATAAAAATATAGTTTTCCATTTCAATACGATTCTACTTTTAAAACAAAATCAAATTCGTTTTGAAAAGCATTTTTAAAAACGGTATATTTTTGCATACTATATCTAACGTTTTAAAACAATACGCTATATTCATAGAAGCGAAGCAATAGTAGTAAGTTTCCAACTATTATATATTGAAGGGAAATTTGTTATGACCTTAATAAATACTTTTCAGTTTTTCGAATTTCCTAAATTCTACAATACTAAAGATATATTTCTAGCTTATGTCCTTAATGCTGTCTCTCTCCTTATCTGTCTTATATTATAATGTATAACTATATATACTACATAAAGTATGAGATTTCAAAAATAAATTGTGCAAACGTTCTTAATCCTTATTCTTTCAATTTTACCTTGATACTTAAATAATACTCCTTTTCTAAAGCAATGCTTTGGTGGACCGAAATTAAAGAAGTAGAATTCCAAAAAGATTTCTTTGAATCACGTCGAAATTTCCGAATTGCAAATTTGAGTAACGTCACCAATGAATCGCTTAACTCAGTCTCTTATAATATGTGCTACCCCCTTTAGGCAATCGGCTTTAGCTTAGCCTTTTCAAGAATTAGTTGTTGTGTCTTCACATAAAATTTCCACTTTACGACATTTAATGTTGTTAAAAGATGTTCAAATAAGACTTGTATATTGTTTCTTGATTGAGGTTCCCGACAGAATTAGATGTTTCAAAATTTTATATTGATATTATGTCATTCCTCATCAAATTAGGTTCGGCATCAAACCAGTTTCGGCGATGTGTCATCTTCAGTGGCTAATTTCGTTCTCAACTTGCATATATTTATCGTTATATGTTATTATTTTTCAAGGTTTTAGTTTTATAATTTCGAACTGAGAAACAGTCGGGAATTGCTAAAACCTGAAACATCGGTTTTCCGCAAATTTTGAACAACAGGACGTTTTAACTTCCAGAGGAAAACAATGTCCAGAGCGCTTACTCAGGAATAGCATTTACAATGAACAACTCATCCGAATTATTTTTTACAGAGAGCATTATTTTTTCGATTTGCTAAGGTTTTCAGTTTACTGACTGCAATTTTAGATGGAGACGTTTTATCGTTTTGTGAACTGGTTTTTTGGGTCTTCAAATATTTCGTCGTTCCGGGCACTTTCTCACAAATATTACTGGATGTCGATGTGCCTTCAAGGGTTTTCTTATTTGTAAATACTGGTGTAGTTATTGGACTGCAATTTTGTTTTAAACTTGCAGAAGCCATTTTAGCGTTGAGTTTTGTTGTTGTTGCGGAGTTTTTCCCCTCATCGGCTGTCTTCCATATGCATGCAATACGACTACGCGCCTGCGATAATTTACCGATTGGTGCCGACTTCGATGCGGTGTTAGAGGAGGCACAGTTTAGATTTGAATTGCTGCGCGAAGGGGGCGTTGTTGATGAAATTCTAGAAGAGAGAACTGCCAGGCGAGTTGTACCCAAATTTGGTCTTAAGGATGTGTTGCTATTGGAACGCTGGGTTATTGTGGACGTTATTCGCGTAAAATTGAACTTAACATTTGTGGGTTTTGCAGAGACAGGACTTTTAGGATTATTGACTCTTGCTGTTGATTTGGGCGAAGATGTGACGGCTTTCTTTGTTGGCAATTTTGAAATTCGACTTGGTGAAACCGGCTGAACTACAGTGCTGTCTACAACAGGTACCTGGACATTCGTACTGGGTTCCTCCTTTACAAAGGTTCCTTGACGTTCAAGATGAGGACGGTCGCACTTTGATGGAGGAGCAACACATTGCATTGGAGCTTCTGCTGTTATTGCTTTTGTGTTAGACTTGTGAAGAGACGGCGATGTTGTTGCGCTTTTGGAAGATGATGGTCGTCGAGGTGCTGTGCCGCGTTGATATTGCATTTTGTATGGTGAAACATAGGCCGGTTTCTTGCGTCCACGAATAGCGGGATTTTCGGTATGACTTTTGTCATTTGAACCGTAGGCTTCAACATCATCATTATCTGGTTTTATAATTCTAGGCTTTACTGTTTCATTTTCAAGATGAAACCCATTTTCAATTCCCTCCTCTTTGGCACTATTTTTAAATTCTGGAATTTTGCTATTGCATCCTTTGACAGATTCAGTTTCAGAATTTTGATTACCGTCATAAACGTTGCAGAATCCGGATTCAGTAAGAGAAAGTTCTGGTTTGATTGGAGGCGGACTGTTTTCGGCACAACGGTCCATACTTTTAGCGCGAATGTTATGATTCTCATTAAGCACTGAGTCCTGGAAAATGAGGGAATTTTATTACACGAAGGATTTTGCTAAGGATACATGAAAATATGAGTGTACAGAAAATAGAAAGAAGAAAAAGTGGATTTGAAATTTATTTAGAAGAATGCAAATGGTGTTTTTCTGGAATAGATAAAGGAAACAGAATAACAAAAATACCTGCGCTTGGCTGTCAACAATTTGCACCTTCTCGACATGAGGTATTTCTTCGACTTGGTTGTTCAACTTGGTTTCAAATTCGTGATTCACAAATTGAATTTCTTCATAATTTACATTTACATTTTGGGTTACATTTTTATGTTCTACATCGTGTTGATCTGAAATAACATCAGTGACGATTGTATAGGTTTTGAATCGATCTTTTGATATTTTTCGTTTTTGCTTTGGAGTGAGAGCTTGGTTCGCATCAAGTGGTATGCTACTGTTGAGATTTTTGGGTGTTGATTCCATTGAACTGTACTCACAGTCAGAAGGAAATAGTGTACCGCTATTTACTGATACATCTTCTCCTTGTTCCCAAGAGTAAGCAGCATCGTAACAGCTTTGTAAGGTGACCGTATTATCATCAGATTCGAGGCCAAAATTAGCAGTATCGTAGTTCGAAACTGTTACCGTAGTTTCCAAACTGTCACAATCAACAACTTCAGATTGTATACTTTCGACACTAATCATGGAATCTAATAGTTCATCCATAAGTGATGGTGGTTTTATGTTATCCAGTAGCACACAGCTAGAATTAACGCTTTCTGTGCTGCCTGAAAAAGATGAGTGTAATTGGCCAAGTGCACGACGAGCTACCAAACCCATTGGCAAAGACTTGCGGGAAAATTTTGGAGAATTTGTTATCATATTTGAACTCTGTGCTTTGTAAACACGTTGAATGGAGTTCGGTTGAGAACAAATGCTATTTGCTGGCTTTGCTGAAGTATCGTCATAATACCCTGACATATTAAGAGATTCCATTCCAGAAGGTGGTCTAACATTATCCAAATCAAGACTACTTATGCTGCACGAAAATTCTGAATTATTGTCTTGATAAATGTTCAGAAAATTATCTGCTAAATGTCGAGCTTCCATTGCAATTTTTGTAGAATTGTGCATTTTGTAATTCAATAAATGTGAAGGAAATGTTGCAGACGGGTTTTGCACTTCACCGCCTACTTGGAAACTAATTAAGTTTTCCACTTTGTTTGGATCTCCTTCGCTCTGGGTTTCAGACCAATATGTTCCCACCACCAATGTTTCCGAGTCAGTATCTAGAGAGCATAGTTGTTGATGGATCGGTGGCTCATCCGCAGCTTTGGGATGATGTGTGGCTGAAGAAGAAATTTCAGGACTATCAATTATTTCAATTTTATCAGTAGTTTCGATATTGCTTCCCCTCTCTTTACGCTCATCATCATCACCATCATAATCTCTGCAATCAAAAGGTTGTACTAGCGGAGCCGAAAGGCTTACACTCGGAAATGAAATGTCATTCGGTGACGAATCTTCATTCCAGGTGTTATTAGAAGTACTGCTAAGGGGGTCGGTCGATAGTTGTTTTACCATTTCTTTTTGGCTATCATTTCCATCGTAAAAACCATTTGCGCGAGAGTACTCAGCAGATGAAACAAACTCCTTTGTGAGCCGTTCCACAGATTTAAGCATTAGATCAGGATTTTTGTGTTTCTCCTCGTAGGATGAATTTTTATTGTCCATTAATGAGGATTCATTTTCCGTAACTATAATACATTTTCCGTTAACTAAATTTGTATTCGAAGAACTCATATTTTTCGAGGGATTATACCCAGTATCTATCTTGTTCCCAATATCGGTCACGATTATTTGAGTATTTGTGTTGATGGGCCATGTTAATATCTCCTCCTGAATTTCCTCTGGAGGACTTCTTTGATCGTCTATGATGTCGTCTACGTTGCGGTTGTTCATGCTCGTGCGGTTGACGGGATTCTGACCTACGTCTGGAGCTGCCGTGTTGCGGGCACTTTGAAATGTAATAACTGCCTTTTGGTGATATGGTTCCAATGCAGCTACAGACGTAGGTTTGGCGTTTTTTGGCGCAGACAACAAGGGTATTGATTCATTTATTTGTTTGATCTTTTTTTTGAATTTTAGATTCTCGAAAGTAGAGTTTGAAAGCTTTTCGCCAATTTTTCGTGATATACCAGTATTAATACATTCCATAAGCAACTGTTCGTCGTTCCTCTCTCTTTCGAGTTGGATGACGTTATTGTGCGCTTCAGAGGAATTTTGGTTGCAATCTACGGGATCACCAGGATTCGAATTGAAACGTTTGAGGTTTGTATAAACAGCTGGAGATTTCGATTCCGATTTAGCAATACTTTTGTTCGAATTTCCTTTTTTATTACAATTATTATCAGCAGAGTGATTATGACGTTTATTCATACCGGTAATTATACATAATTCAAAAAGTGATTTAGATTGATTATCATTTGAATCGCTTGAATCCATGGAACTATATGAATCGTTAGCATATTTTTTTACGCGCTGGCGCCTATAATTGCTTGTAGACGGTGCTACGGATGTTAAAGAAGCTGACGGTGCCATATTAATTGGTATTGGCTGTGATGTTGATAATGATGTTGAACGTTTGGTAGTAGTAATGTTCGAAGAACTAAAGCCAAGGTTTGATTTAGGTCTATTGTATCCTGCAGCAATGGCCTAGATAAGATTTCAATAATAGTTTTTCTGGTTATGAAATGTTTCATAGCAATTTATTTAAGAAATCGTATTATCAGGAACACATATACGGTTTTAAATGGAAAAAGATTACTTTACTGTCTCAAACACTTAGTCACACGTCGGGCGTTGAATACGAGGTCGTTAGATTAGATCTCTCTGAGGTTATTTTAAATATTTCAAAGGTATACTGATGGAAAATGTTATCTAGGGATTTTAACAAAATATTAACGTAATAATGCGTTGTGATACTACTTCTTAATTTTGCAATACTGGGTTTGTAATACTGGGAGTCATCTCAAACCAACCAATATGATTATTACCTGACTTAATAAATTCGTATCATCCTCGGAGTCAATTGATAGCGAACTTAGCGAATCATCCGGCTGATTTTTTGGCAGACCTGATTTTTTCTTCTTCACACCAGACGGACCTTTCTTCTTATTCAAAATTTTTTGATTATTATTTTTAGTTCCTTTAACTGCTGAATCCATGCTAAAATAGAAAAGTAATAGTTAAATGTATATCGTCGGTGAGGATGAGGAATTGGATATATACTTTGGATTGCTTTTTAATTGAATTGCAGGACCCACCAGACTGGATCCAACTGTCAGATTGGATAACGCCGACATAACTGAAAAGTTACAAGGGGTACCTTCGACATTAAATTTATTAGTTTCATCTGCAGCTGGTAAATACGATGGTAAGCTATTTCCACCTCGCCTCATCATGTCGACAGGATGTTCCTTATTAATTAGGAAGTTGGAGTTTTTAGTTGCGTTTGGATTTTTTTTCATACCATCACGAATGCACTGCTGAAGGATATTTATGGAAGACTGTTCATTATCTTCCCCACCTGCCTCCGAGGCATTAGAAGAAACCTCAGAGAAATTCAACGAATTACGGTTTGAGTTTATTTTGTTAGCAAGATCTCTGACAGATTCGGCTTCGATTTCAGTGGTTTCGTAGAGGATTTCATCCTTATTACCCATGTTGGAATTCATAGATATACTAGACAGGTTGGTATTACTACCAACCTTTGACAAAAAGGCTGGTGTGTCTTCGGTGCAATACTCTGTTGGCATTTCAACGAGAGGTATTGAATTATCAGCAATTGCGGTGGTTAAAATTTGGTCACATGTAATCTTGGCAAGGGGAGATGCTGTCGCGCGACTCATTCCAATGTTAATACAATTAGCCAGTAGTAAGTCATCATCATTGACTGCTGACTCTGCTTCTCCTATTAAGAGAAGTTTTCGAAATTATTCGATAGAAAATAAACAAAATTATATACCTTCTGAAATTGTGCTGGACTCTAATCGCATATTAGCAATATCTACGACTAAATTTGCGGTGGCATCGTTAGAAGAGGTGTTTGCATTGGATTGTTGCGTTTGATCGTTGGTATGGTCATCTAAAATATTTAAATTACTTAAACTAGTCGCGCATGAAAAGTTGGCAGGAGTATTCTCCACATGAAATGTATTCAGATCATCTTCAAAAACACTACGTAGCCGAGGGAGATGTTTCATATCCATTGCGCCACGTACACTTGAACGCATAGTTGGTAATGGAAAGCTTGTACCGGACCCAATAATGCGTCGAGGTGATTGCGGTATACTTTGAGTTGGAGAATCAGGAATTTCTGATGGTGAAATAATACCGCTAGCTAGTCTGCTGAAATCACTAACCACCGAACTTTTATCATCGCCGGGATATACATCTTCATCATCAGGTAAGGAATCCATCGAACTGTGTCGCGAAAACATTAATGGTGTTTCCTGCGCGGAATTGGTATTAGCATTACATGCAGAAGCGCACGTGTCGGACGTCCTTGGGGTAACACGATTCGAATTATCTTTGTCTAATAACTTTACAGAATTTCCACATTGCTCCGAACGTTTTGAAATATTTGCATCATTGCTGTCATCCTTATATTCAAGGACTCTTTCTATTTGATTTCTATTACCGTTATTACTGGAATTTTTGGCTTCGTCTTGTGGAGACTCGTTGAGGCTACTCAAGGATTCGTAGCGACTAAAATAAACTGGGGTTCCTTCCTCACAGTAATTTATAGGTTTATCAGGTGTGTAGGCACCGGATCCAAAATTAACCAATGTAGATGGTTGAATCAATTTTTTGTTGTTCTTCGTAGAGTCATTAATGTCAGTCTTAATGTTTTCTGTTATCGAATTGTAAGCTTTATGTTGATGCAAATCAGTTACAGATGCAGCATTTGAAATTACATAGGGTGTGTCCTCTGTCTGATAGCACTTTACAGAATCCTCTAATATTAGAAGAATTTCGTTTCCATTGTTTACCTGTGCAAAGATAATAATTAGAATATGCTTTCTGTGGTCCTACGATTAAGAAAATGTTTAGTACAAACTATGCATACATAAACACAAAACTTTTGTAGCGAGGATATATTTTGAATATTGTTCCCTAAGAAATTGATATTCAGAATACATTCGGAATGTAATAAAAATTCGTTCCAATACTCATTCATTACTGAAGTCGCTCGAAGGTAAATAGGAAGTAGGAAACTCTAGGATATAACTTTAGAAATAAAAATTGCAATAATGACATTCATAAATTAATATGATTTCTGGATAATTACTTTTCTTTAACCGAAGGATAATTCCAAATATATTTTAGAATTGAAATATATATACTAGTCTTTGCCAAACCTTCAAATTCATCAGATGGCAGGTGACTTATGGTCGGTGTAACGATGCTTTCTGTAGCTTTTGTGAAATTGTTTCAGAAAGGATAATAACTTAAAACATGAAACAGTTAAACGAATTTTACGAAAACCAAAATATTTCTTATATTAATGCAATGCATGATTTGCTTAATCGGCTTTTGATTAGTTAGTTTCGGGAAGGTGAACAATATACACAGGTCTATTAAACATACCTGTTTAACGTGACTCTTTTTTTCCTTTAAATCATCACAGCCACCAACAGCGATTTCGGCATCATTAGGGTATATATCAGCGTCCGATTCCAATTGGTTTTCAGCGTAACGAAGACTGAAGTCGGTGGGTTGATCGATATCAGTTTCTTGATAGGCCGTGAACTTTGAGCCATTAGTATTGGGTACCTTCCCAATACTAGAATTCCCACCGTCATGACTTTCACAGTCCTTAAAAAGTGGACGTTGAATATTTGCATTAAACTGCACCGAATAGTCTACGGGTTGGTCCTCGACATGCACTACGTCGTGTGCGAGATTGACTAAACCTTTTTTAACATCTACGGCATAAGCGGTATGCTTTGCTGAGCGATTATCGTCAACTTCGTTACGTGAACGAACAAAATTCTCGTAGACTGAATCCGACTTTGCTGAAAATATCGAATCTCGACTTTCACTCTTCGGAAGAATAGCAGAACGAGTAATGCGTGTAATATTCCCAGTTGGCGATTCATAGTGATCAGCTTTAGAAATCCCAATATTTCTTATTGACGTCGCGTTACAAACGTGCTTCTTATTAAAGTTCGTATCAAAGTTGGAGCATTCAATTGAGGTACTCGGAGGTCCAATGTCCAGATTTTCACATGTCTCATTATGTTGTTTCGCTTCTAATTCTTGCTCTAAAGCCTTCTGCTTACGTGCGGTTAGTGTGGGTAATTTTTTGAGCCCCATAGAACGAGCAATATGGTCCATTTGGGTTTGATTCTGTAACGACGGTCTAAAGTTGAGTAAATTTTTCAGAGCAGATGAACTGCCTTCTGAAATCATTGCATGTTTTGAGTGTATTAAAGACCGTAACATCGGTACGGCTCCATTGTCCCACAAGAACTTTTGATCGATTGGGCAACGAGCAGATAGATTCCAAAGAGTACCGCATGAATTGCTTACGACAGTTAGGCTCTCTGACTTAAGCTGTTGCAAAAGAATTGCTAAGCAGTTGTGCTCACGTAATATTTCGCGATAATGTGCTCGAACAGCAATGTGGCTGGATACATTTCGTAAGATCCCGCCAGCGTTTTCAATAATTTTCAAAGTTTTGCTGGGCCCTTCGTATGAAAGCATATCAACCAGAAATCCTAATGCACCTTCTACTGCACAGAATTCCGCCTTGTTTCGACTACAGTGCGCCGAAAGATTCCATAGAGCAGACAATATTGCTTTTAATGTATTTTCACTCTTGTTTTTCATCGCAGCACGTGCCAGGGCCGTAACAGTACCGATTTCGTTGAGAATAGCCTTCATATTGCTGTCAGCTCGCCAAGAGAGATTCCTGAGAACGCTAGCAGTTACTTGGAGCAAATCGTCAGGAGCAGATTCTAGCTGAACAACCAGAGCCTCCATAAATACCTTCTGACTACAAAGCAAAGCTTTGTTATTTTCGTCTCCAAAAGTCAAATTTGTTAGGGCCATTAAAGCATAGCGTCGCAACGAATTGCAGCATTGCTCTTCTGGCTTAGGTCCATGTACCGCATGATCCAAATGCACCAAACTGGGAATAACATGAAGGGCTCCTAATTCACACATAGCATGCCGATGCTCTTCATCGAAACTGACTTTCATTAGGGATGATATAGCTGCCAAGGGATGACGATCCGAATCGTCTGCAATAGCTTCTCCTCCGCTTTGTAGAAGTGTTTTTAAGAAATTGCAATAATCCGTAAGCTGGTCTAATAAGCGCAGAACTTTTAGTTCTCGACGACCGGCTTTTTCGTCTGGATGACTATGTACCACATTATGTAGTGCCATATTAGCATATTTTCTTACACCTTCATCGCCGTCAGCATTCATTATCTGTACAAGTAGAGGAATACAACCGAATCTTCTAAGTGCCACACAAGTTTCAGCAATTTGAGAGAGTTCCAGAATTTTTTTTGAGATTTCTGACGAATCATTTGAACTCAACATCGATAACAGCGAATAAATAGATTCAACTCTAGGACCTAATTTATCAATTTCAATTTTGGTAGATAATTCCAATGTTCCTACTTGGGCGGGATCGTAACATCGATCATAACATTCAGCCCACGCCAAGCCTCTTGGTAAAAGAGGGCGAAATGTTTTTGATACGGTATTAATTTTTTCTTCGCTATCGAGGAAACGGGAAAAAGTATAAAGAGGCTCTCTTATATTTTCTCGGGAGGATCGTAATATGGGATCAAGAGAAGTTTTACGTTCCACAGAGGAAGATGACAATGAACGATATTCATTTTGTCTCTCAAAATTTCTATCCAAGCTTCTGTGTTCTCGTGTTTCGTAGCTCAACATATAATCCGGCGGTATTGGATTCTCATCCAAAAAGTGTTTAGTCTTATCGCATAGATTTATGCTTTCTTTCTCTTCCTTTACTCTGCCCACATAATTCGGCTTAACAGGCAAATTAATTGTATTATCATCCTGAGTAAATTCCTTTTTAGTGTAACCACAAGCGGCGAGTTCATAGTCACTTACTTCGCCATCACGTTCGAACTTTTTATCCATTTTAAAATTCTCACTAGCATAATCGCTGTTTAAGGTGGTCACATCAGTCCTAGCTTTCATTCTAGGAGTCAGTGAATACTTACAGGTTTCTTCTAATTCAGTTGGTGAAATTGGATCATAATCTAAAAAGTGAGGCTTTTGTGCCCGAACTTTTTCAACGTCAACGATGGCATTTTCATCGACTGCAACATCCTCATCGCCATCAGCGATAGTGCTTACATGGTTGGTATTCATAATTGTAGCTTTGGTGATAGAGAGAGACATATTTGCAACAGCATTCTTAAAAAACATCAGTCGAACGCAATATTCTAATTAGTTATTTATGATTTTTTAAGGGAAACTCTTAGGTTCCAGCCAGTTCCTCCTTTCCATTTTATTACTTGTCTGGAAATATATAAATTAAAGCAAGTGGAATAAATTAATTAAAGAACGAAATAAGTCTAATTAAGAAACTTATTAATAATTTCTGGCGAATAAAGATAAGACAGAATTTCTTATATGAAAACAATCCAAATTCTCACTAAGTTAAACCTATGCATCATACATATGTATACACACATTGCCATATGCATGTACGCACGTAGATTCATCTCAGATCTGGGAATTGTAATTATAAATGTTTGATATATTTGGTCTGATTTTCAGCGAACCACCGGCTGGCCGCAAGAAAAATATTTTCGTTGTGTAAAAAATCATGACAGGTGACTTTATTACGTACAGATATTTAATGCTGATTCTAATAAAAAGACTGATTTTTTACTTTAATAAAAAAATTTATTCCTTACAGCCTTCCTTTATATGGAATTTATTGATTTGCCCGTAATTTATTGAATCAATTTTTATTCCATTTCGATGTCTTTTAAACTTTATTACTTCACATGTCAATTTTAATTCACTAAAGGAAACTTCTATTCGTCACACGGTTTTCTGTATATTTGATAAATTGGCGAGAGATGAACTTGAGTATCTACACATTCGGATACCTATAAGTTACTCCCACATTCGGATATATTTCGCACAAACCTAAAGAATATTAATATTTACTTTGTTACTTCCCCCGCAGAGGACCATCGTTTTGAATTATATATTTTTCCATTTGATATTAACTTTTTACTTTACTTTATTTATTCATTTTCTTAACAGAACTCTTCTAAAATTTGACGACTATATCGAATACGCCAACCACCGGGATGGGCTGTTCGGTGTTGCTCACTTTTTCGAAAATGCTTGTGTCACCACAGGGTTGAAATTTTTGTAATAAGATATATTTAAAACTTAAATGAGTTATCGCTTAATCCAATCACAAAAATATCTGGAGAGCAGGTTTCACAACGGATTATAAATATATTGAATGAAAGCCAAGATTATCGTAACAAATTTTTTAAGAAATAACAATATTTCTAAATAATGGAATTTAATCAAGTTCTTGTCAACTTTTTGACAGGTTTATAATGTACTAGCTTGTTCTGTTTGTTGTGCAATTAGAATCATATAATTGAGCTATTGCGTTCAGTAGTCGAATTCTGAAAACCTCTGCGAAATTTAAATCTCCATCGCTATAGCTAAAATGCGATTTTGGGTGTTCGTTTGCTTAGCTAAAAAGTTCGTTATCTCTACTCGCTATCATGACACTCATATAGCGACTGTCAAAATATTTTTTTATATTATCTTCCGAAGGATTTCCGAAGGGTGTTTGCAAGGAAATATTTGCGGTGGTGACTCCTTTCAGGAGCAGAGCACAAATGAGAAGACTTTTGCCCACACTCAGATTTTTGGTGGCATGTCGATTCTTTGCACAAGTTAACTTCTTCACATTCAAGTTAACTTCTAACTCTTAATTTTAAAAATAAATGATAAGTTTACTTTTAATTAAAGGGTTGGAATATAAGCTTCGAGCACTGCCGATAACACAACAGAGAAATAATATAAAAAGTATACCTTTTTGCAGATATTATAGTAGATTATCGAAAACAAGAGACCGTTACTTTTGTGTAGAATCTACACAAAAGTAACGGTCTCTTGTTTTCGATAATCTACTATAATATCTGCAAAAAGGTATACTTTTTATATTATTTATCTGTTGTGTTATCGGCAGTGCTCGAAGCTTATATTGCACTGCAGATACACTCATGTGATGCATCACATAGATACAATACACTGTAGATTATATGAAAGCCGATGGATATCCACTAATGCAAAATAAGGGAATAAAATTATTTATATGACTTGTTTGTTCCTCAGAATGTTGTGCTGGGATGAAAAGCGCATTCCTAATTTATGAATAAGAAACATTCTGTCTGACATGGTGTGCTTTCAACTTGACAATAACGTAGATATCAAGCATTGTCAATTGCAAATGCGCTCATTTTCAGGCATTAGTTTGATAACTTTATTTTTTCGAAATTATTATTATTAAAGGAGTATAATACATCCTTTTACAATGCGCAAGGAATAAGTATAGTGAAAATTGTCCTTTAGAATACATACATTTAGTGCAGTATTTAAGATTTTTTGCTTTTGTCTTTAATTGTGTATTTGTCATAAGTTTTCGTAGGATCATAAGGTTCCCAACGACTGGCTGGAAAGATATGTTTGTTACGTTCGTACCATGAGCGCAGAAGTACTTTACCAGCGTGCGATTCTTCCTTTTCTACAGATGCGTCGCTTATCATACGTACATCGTCGTGTACGTCAAACTGAAATAATGGCCCACTTTTACCGCGGGCCTTTGTTACAATGAAGTCGTAGAATGAATAGTGATGGGGTAATATTAAATCCTCTTTCACATACATTAATTGATCTGCCATTACTGTCTTCAGCTCGTTGAACTCTTTGCGAAGCAATTCAAGACATTTTTGTAAAAATTGATAGATGGAATTGCCCTTTTTCATAATTACACTTCGTCTATGACCCGATCCATCCCAGTAACTGAAGGTAATTGTGATTTCCTGATCTTTTAATGCCGCTTGCTGCAATACCCATTCTTGACGCAGCTGTTCACGTAAGCGATTTTCTTCCTCTTCACGTTCACGATCAGGTAAAAAGGATGTGTCGACATCAGGATTCTTACACATTTTCTTTCTTGGAAGTAACGTCTCAGTCTGTTCGGTCCATCTTAAGTTTTTTGTCTCAGTTACTTCCGTCCCTTCTTTGCAATTTTCTTCATCACCCAGATCCTCTTCATCCTCATCGAGATTAAAGGAAAGAGCTTGAATTTGGCGCTTCTGCTTATTTTTCTCAGCCTGTATAGCTTCCAGCACTCTTTGTCGTTCTCGCTCTTTTTCATCCTTTTTCTGAGCAAGTTTCTTTTCACGCTCACGCACAATGTCTTCCTGTTTTGCTTTCATTTCATCCAAGGTCACGAGACCTATGGTGGATGTTTTAAGTTGTTGCTCCACCGCATCATAATGGGTAGCGAATTTGTTTTCAATCTTGTCCAGTTTCAGCTCCTCTTCGATCCTTTTCTTTCGCAATTCAATTTCCTGCTGAGCGATTTCTCGTTTTTTCATCAATTGTGCTGCTCGACCAGCTTCGCTGGCTGCACCCTTATAGTGGGCCATACTTTAGTTTGTAATATTAATTATAATGAAATTAATTGAGGCAATCGTAATTCAAAACACAAGAAATGCTCCGCTTTTATAGTGAAAATTGTCAAGCGCAAGTTAATCTCCACTGTCAAAAACGGGCTGTAAACAGATGTTTTCACGCACGGTTGCAAGCAAAGATAGAGATATAGGACAATCATTGCTGTAAACACTAAACTGTTATTCTATAAAACGCTAGAATTACCCATCTGACCCCCTTATAATGGATGATATCGAGCTAGCCGTCTTTCGAGCCGTCTTTTTGAGCAACGAATCATATTCCCTACTACCTACATTTTACTAGGATCCCCATCACCGGAAAGGATTCCAATCTAATACCTTTAATAAGATTACACAACGTATGTTTTACATCTTACGAAACTATATTTATTGCTACTTATTTATTCTGGTTTTAAGCTAATTACGCTAATATTATTATATAAGTAATTTTTTATTTAGCTTCGGGGAAGAGATTTACGAATGGATTAGTGTGAGTGTCTTATATCATTATCTCTGGTTGTAACACAATCATTACCTTGCCTTACCTTGCAGCAATGTTTGCACTCCAATTCGCATGGGCGCCGAAATAGTGCATTAGCGTTTCCATGCAACCCTCCTATCCTGCGTTGTATTTTGAAGTCCTTCTGTCCAATGTGCAATCTGTTCTTCTGGATTTTGAAACTGCAACAACAATTTGAGTGCTGCATTATCTGTCCCTGAGAGGAAGTGTTATCCATAGAGTCCATAGGGTCCATATGCACTAGCATCTGTATCCAAGGTAAGTTTTCCGCCGGGAACTGGATAAGCCAACATTGAAGCTGTGTAGAGTAACTCGTTCAACTGCAGGAAAACAATCTCTTTCTCCTTCTTCCACGCAAATTTTTAATTATTTTGTGTAAGATTATATAATATTCGGACAACATTGCAAACTCAAGCACAAACCATCGGTAACATGTACATAGTCCAAGGAAGCATTGAATTTTATGAATGGGGCGAGGTCATTCTGATGTTGCTGATTCTATTTTACTGATATCGGTGTGAATTCCTTCCGTAGTGATTTTGTGGTCCAGGCAAGTTGCTTGGGCTTTGA
The DNA here is from genome assembly GCA_963966595.1 of Physocephala rufipes. Lineage (NCBI taxonomy): Eukaryota > Metazoa > Arthropoda > Insecta > Diptera > Conopidae > Physocephala > Physocephala rufipes. The sequence goes on from OZ016501.1 coordinate 42,849,914, forward strand.
AAAAGACGTACTTATTTGGAGTTAACCGTAGTGCCGCAGAAAGCCCTACTAAAGGGCCTCTACTACTACTAAATTCAACTAAAGATTTCTACCTGAGGTGGTCATAAAAATCTTTACCCCTAACATGAATGTCATCAAGATATATCAAACAGGTTTTTTCTGAACTCCCTTTAGCACGTGTTCCAAGAGATGTTTAAAAGTGGGCACGTTGCATAATCCAAATGGTATTACGAGCGTGATGAGATTGTTGATGGTTCAATTACTCCATTATTCTTGATTGCATTTATTATTTGTCCCGCCTAACACCACGGCTGGTCGTGTTTTGTAACGCCACTTACATTTTCTTAATTTATTTTGTTATTCTTCTCTTTTTGTTATAGCCTCGGCATATTTTGCACCTAAGCTCCCTCGCTACGCGTCGTACTTGGTCACAATTATATCATTTGCCCTTAAAACACCTTGCGGTTTATTGTGTCGAGACATACGCCACAGTTTTGGCGAACGTTATCTTCTTCTTGATGTGTGATGCGCGTCTGGTTTTTCCTGCACTGGCACTGGCGCATTCCTGCTGTGACACGTTGACTTTTTGATATCGATTTAATATCTCTATCTGAAAAATATGTTGCTTGTATTCATTGCTGTATCCCGTTTCCTTGACTGCCATTATTGTATCATAATTTTTTAATTACGTATCATAATAATAATATTGTATCATAATATCTGATTTGATGTAAATAAACTTTTCTTAAAGATTTTAAGAACTATATATTTTAGGTAGATTTGGAGAGATTTCCATAGCCATAGCGGTCATTTGCTTGAAGTAAAACCCACCACTTCGGTATCCGTTCCTGAAAATTACATAGAAATACACTGTGAGCAAAATGTTGTCAACATGGTTTCAACATGACATTACACCCATTAACAAATGCATGGCGAGCAAAAACAACACCGGAGGAGTGTTCACACATTACGTATGTGAATTTAACAGACTATAACAAATGATAGAGGACTTGCACTTGAATTCGAATAGAGATAAAGCAAAAGGACGCTTCTCACTAATGCGCTTGCATTTGGTCCATGCAATTAGAAAATCGTATAAATTCAACTAGAATTTTATACATATTTCTTATGAATTATGTATCTGCGTCAATAACAGTAGGAAACATCGGTTTTTTAGTTCAGGGTGTTTGTAATTTTAAGTATGTTGAATCTACTGAGATTGTTATATGATTATTACCTCTTGATCGTTAAAATACTGTGATATAATATACCAGAAAGATGTTTCCGTGATGATTGGGTATTGTCTTTAGTTTTAGTTTTTCAAGTTTTTAAACATACAATAGTTGGAATTGAATTGAGGGACTTACCACACTATAGACACTAAATGTTTACTCTATTGCCTATGTAGACACTCTAGTCTAGTCTATACACTCTATAGACATTAAATCACAGCAAACAACAACAGCGTGGTACAAGCTCACGTAATGTGTACGTGGTGTAAATAATGCATACAAAATAGGCGTTAATTCATTATTTGCTGTGGTGAATTCAGTGTCCTGTCCTTTTAACTCTCATAATTAAGTTTAATTTACAACGACGGCTGTCCTCTTTTTATCTCTGGTATGATGAAAATAACAAGCACATGTTTCACTTCACATAGAGCAATAACTCCATCAATGCATTCCCAAATAAACCATTTTTAAAAGCATGCAAGACTTTAGTAACTGACTTTGGTTGTCATGAAATGTATTTTATTTTCTGAAAACTTTATCTCATAATTTTCTCGGATGATGTTTAAAATTATTGAACCCGTCACAACTGCACTACTGTTTCTCGAAGATACACCGATTTCTAATTTATTTGTCATTAACGTTTTTCCTACACAAAATTTACCGAAGTTTCTGTTAAGGAGATGTATATGTGAATGTTTTGTCAGTTATTTATACAACATTTAATTTAATTGAAAAATTCTAATAAAGTTAAATAAAATAAGATGAAATTAATAAGAAAAACATTATTTGCGCTGTTGCTGAGAAATACGTGTGATTGAATTATATCACCGATATTGCCCCCTCCTTTGGAATATTCATAACTAGAATTAAACTCGAAAAACAAATTCAATGCTATTTGTGCTATTTTCTACAAAGTATAATCTGCCATCGAATCTTACGCTGTGATTTATAGGATAGCATTAAAGAAAGGAACAAACGAACAAAAAAAATAAATTAATATGAAAGCTTTCCTTGAAGTATATTTTCCAACACAATTCACAATATTAGCCAGGATATATTACGATAAAGCTTGTGATTTTTAAATGGAAACGCATGGTAACTGAGTATCATACTATCCTTAGAACAGTTTTGGTTTAACCTTTCGCTGGATGACATCGCCCAATCAAAGAATTGAGAAAAATAATTGCTATTGAAAAAAAACAAACATTTAAAACAAAAAATTAAAAGTGAAATTAATAGCAGAGGAAATACGAGAGAATATAAAAAATGTAAAATATAATAAAATAATAAAAAAATGTAATCTTAGCGGAAACGGAAATTTTCGCAGATGATGTTGAAAGCGATAGTGAAAGAAGTGGCGAAAGTTTATTTGATAAAGTTAATTAGTGAGTTTGTGTTTAATTTGGCCATAATTAAAAACTAATCTAAAACTATATACCCAATAATATCAAAAGTAATACATTCGGGATGGGTTATTGTGTGGAAAGATTCGAAAGGATATAAAAAATATACCGAACGTAAAATCGTGCAAGTTTGCGAATACAAAAGGAGCCACCTACGATGAAGATACAAAAACAGAGAAACAGAGAGAGAATGAGAGAGAGAGGGGAGAGAGAGAGAGACTTGAACAATGGTGTCTCTCAAGGCTATATCTTTCAATTATTTATACCATCGTGTCTTGTTACAGCACGTTGATGTTCCGTCAGACGCTAATTCTAGAGGCAATTTACTGATTACATGGGTGGGAACGATTATTACTCAGACTTAATTTGAGTAAAGATAGTAATCCTGCAATATCTGTAGCTGTTTTTATTACTGGCTATTAATTTGCTGACTTTAAGGAGCTTTGCGACTGTGGCTTGACCTTTATATCATTTAGGTGTGGGGGCGTTCGACCACTGAACTTTCACCTCGCATACTTAATGTGAAAGGATAAATTATGATATTAACGTACATACTATATATTTATAGGCATCTCCTCTAATGACATTTTCTTTTTTCTTCATGTAATTATTTAAAAAGGATAATTTGAACAGAAATAAATTAGTATGATTTGTACAATGGAAGATTTTAATTTTTCTATAATTTGTGCACTAAAGTGTCAAAATCATAAAAGCGTTGGTGTATTCATTCCGTTTTGAGATCGGGATCTTCAGAGGTATCTTTTGGTAACACATACATCCTATATAAAATTCACAAGTGCTTATTTTACTCATATTAAATATTTTACCAATTTAATTTAATGTAATATTTACATTTACATGTATTTACATTTAATTATAGATGTTCACATTTTGAAAATTTTTATAATTAATTAAAAGGAAAGGGCCTTACACTACTTCAGCACTTAATCAGAATCCAATAGTTGTGTGGGAAACATACACAAGTGCTTCACTCGCTTACAAAACCACTTACGTTCATGTGAGTGAACTTAACCAGCTCAAGTCACTTAATATTTACTAATAAAACATGATAATTGGGTCCCTGACTGATAGGGCGATGCGAGGGTTTATATTTATACAAGTAAAGGAATGAGAATTTTTCTAGAACTATTTGTTGTTTGTGATTTTGTTTTTCCACGTATGATTTATAGCAAATAAATAACAGTTACATTAAACTTATAAATAACTGTAATACCACGCATAATTCAAATATCATGGACATCATAAATTTATGACGTCATAAATTAGATGATTATGTAATCTTACCATTGGTGGCAAGTTGTTTTGGTAAATTAGTTTTTGTAATTTTTTTTAACTTTACTGAAATCATACGACAATTAAAAGTTCATTTACATGACTGTCCGATAACAGCGGCGCTGCTATTTGTTCACTGAGATGTCACATAAAATTTTCCGCAATCGAAATTTACTCTAAATAAAACATGGAAGAGGTGGGGCCAAAGAAAAGTATCCCGCTATCGATGGATCGCGCTGTTTTTCTTCTATTAAGAGTAAAGAAGGCATTTAAGAAGAAGAGATATCTACGAAAAGATAAACCGTAAGTATCCAATATATTAAAAACAATAAATTTGGAAAATGTTAAAGCTTTATGCTAGAATACTCCAATGGGATTTCTTTAACGTATTTATTTGAAAACATTTTTTAAAGTGCGCTTTTAAAATATCCTACTGCCTTTTTCTACTACTCTTTGAAGGAGATGAAGTTAGTTTAGATAGCTATTAAATAGATTTTGAAGAAATATGATTATTGCTTTTTATATTTTGAAGAAAACGGAAACTAATTATGAAAGAAAATTTTGAACTAATGGAATTTGTTTATATTTATAAATGTGCAATAAAAACGTGCTTGAGAGGATTTATAAACAATGTCATTTAAAGTTTAAATATTAAAATTCATTTTTAATTTCCAAATTTTATTCATAAAACGATATTTCTGTTAGAATAATTTATTAGTAACTATGTATTTTTTCATTTAATAGTACTCAAACAGTGGGTTCATTAGTACCCTCCCAAAGTCGATCATGTAATAAAATACCACCGCCATTACTCCGTTCTCGAACACTGCCGGCTATAATGAATCCTGGCATACCAGTGTTACCATCGAATACGGATAATAGTCACATATATTCGGGTAAGAATCTTAAATTGCATTTCCTATAAAATATATTCTTGAATATATTCGAATATTTTAACATATAGACGATCGATTAAGAGCAGCGAAGTGTCCAGGTGTCAAATATCTCACAACTTCAAATAAAACAAAGCAATCAATAAAATCTAAAAAGTCATTGGTCCTACCCGGCGAAGATTCTTCAATTGTTGAACGGCGAAAATCTACAGATACTCCATGTGTTTGTCCTAAATGGATTGAGTATAACAGTTACGCGTATCAATGTGAACAGCTTAGCGATATATCAAATACGTCTCGCTGTGCAGGTGAAAATGGAGACAATAATAATGATGGATCATTATTATTACGGTTAGTATTTTTTTAAAAGTGCTAAAGACCATTGATAATTTTTTGAAAAGGATTAAAGCGTTGATTTCATAAGCACGTGTTTATTTGAATTGGTGTAGAATACCATCACCGTCTGTTCTCGCTGCAAAGGCATACAGATTACCTCAATCGAAAACTGGAAATCTAGAGGAACATAACAAAAAGTTGAATTATTATTCGCGGGACTATAACACGAAAACTATTAATACTGAATCTACAACAAACGCACCATTGAATCGCCTCGCGCAATATTTACATCAGACAAGTACTAAGTCGTCACCCAACGATTACATATTCCCTGCTCCTTCGGAGCCCGTGAGTGATGAGGTTCCACGGCGATTATCATGGGAGAGGTAATTTTTATTATTTTAAAAAATTTAATTTAATTAGAATCGAAATTATCGTCCAAAAACTAAATCGAAGACAAAAAATTAGTACCATTTAACCTAAAATAAATTTTCATTTTAGACGTCACACGAATATTGTTTTAAAACGTTCGGCTAGTATTAATTCTGTAATTGAAGCCTTCTGGAGTAATTCACCACGACCTTCTTTGGATATATCACGCCCATTTATTACTTCATTCAACAAACGTCCGTCAACGAGTAGTCTCCTATCGAACTGTAGTACAATTTCACAAAACGCACAGTTAAATATTAATTACAATGAAGTGGGCAGTAGTAGTAGTGCTGGTAGTAGCCGCCGTGAAAGTATTCTAAGTCCTTCCTCAACACGCAAAAATAAATTGAAACGAGTAATTAACGGTAAGTTCCAGAAAAAATTATGTAATTACAATTCTCAGAGGAAAATCAGTACTATAGGCTGTTATAAATATTGCTAAAAAATAATAAAAAAGTGGCACTAATAACAATTAATAGTATATATTTTATGATTGTAAAAAATATGTCCTTAAAATTTGTATCTCTGGTTAATAGTAAGCTGAAACATTTGTTAAAAATTTTATGTTAATATTTTTAGACTTTAATTTAATTCAATTTAGTTTAATTAAATATTATTTATTAAATTTAATTTGAATTTAATTTGGTGTGTTTTATACTTTAAATATTCTTATAAGAATTAACAAGCAGTTAATAAATTTCGCAATCTCATCGTGCAGACTTGCTCCACCGTGCTTGTTTGAATTACTTCTCTTCGAAATAATACTTAAATAGTCGTACTCTCTTCAGACATTTCACAAAGTGATAATAAAGAGAAAAAGTCGATAGGGAACGATGGAAAGTAACGAGATCATCGTAGCCACCGCGCTAGCATTTAACTCTTAGTTATTGTCTTTCTCTAGTGGTTCCGATGGAGTGCGTTCGTTGCTGGAGTTCTGTTGCTTATTCGAATTAATTAAATTACAAATAAAACAAATTAATTTATATCAAGAATATTTCAAATTTAATTTAAAAATATTGTATCAACAAAACAAAAAAGATATTTCAAAAACAAATCGAAATTAAATTGAGAAAGTTTTGAAATGGATTTGTTAAACCTGTATTACTCGTATACACATTCATACAGTTGACTATATTTACATGCATCGATACATTTGTATTCAATGTACCTGCAGGAATTCGGCCAATTGAGTGTTACACATGTTGTTTGTGTTGTTCAGTCGATCTACCAGTTTCACTTTGAATAAGACTGGATTCTATTTAAAATTGTTCGTTATCGCGTTGCCGCTACTCGTTTCGCTTACGAGAGCGTGAAGACCTGATCGGTTTATACTAGTTGTTGTTACTCTTTTCTTTTCAAGTTTCCTCGGTTTTGTGTAAACAAGAAATAAACAAATAACAGGTAAAACTAGACGCTCGTGTTAGCCAGTATGTTTCTGTTGCGTTTGATGCTTTTGTGTGTAACAACCGGTGATCGTTGTTGCAGAAATATTGAAGAGAACAACTCAATAAGTACAGCAAAATGAGACAAAAACACGGTGCGCGTTTATCAAAGCTAATTATAAAGACTGCATTTAAATAATTTATACAATTCTCATAATTACATCGTATGTAAGTGCAATGAAAGGAAAACTATAATAGTTACTTACAATTCACCCCTCAATGTGTTCACCCATGAGAGAATGGGTTAATAGAGGCAAAAAAAGACGCTTATCTTACGCTTCTTCAACGACCACAGAAAAAACTGAAGTAATTATAAACTCTCATGCTTGTTTTCAGAGAAAGTATACAAGATGAACAGGTAAAAACATAATCATAAATTTTTTGTATGAATGTGCAGATACTTGAATGAAACTATGAACAATTTTTTATAACTGTGAAAAATTCTTCAAAAAATTGAAAAACATTATTAATTAAAAGGCTTTGAAATAATTTCGTTAGGGACGGAAGTAACAAATTTTTTTCGGCCGACAGCCATTTTGGATCTGGAAGCATTTGAAGATCAAGTCAATCAAAATACTCATCAATCCGGTACCGTGATCATCACATTAGGTCAATCGGTTCCTGAGGTCTGAAGGTGCCTATACTTGACCTCCAAATGTTTCCGAATTTGAGTTAGCTGCCGGCCAAAAGAAATTACTACTCCCCCCTCCTAACAGCAAAAATCCAACGGTTAACAAAATGAAATAATTGATGTGATCCATCATTCTTATCTTGTTCTATTTGTTCCAAATGAAAAAGTTTTAACGAAATTGAAGCGAAACTTATTTTGGAGATTGGTTTGTTTAGTCTGGTTAAAAATAGTTTTAAAAATAATTTTGATTTCTTCCATTTGATATTTTTTTGAGCTGACAATAATGAATTCATTTTTAGATAATTTCCATATATTTTAAAATGAATTTAATTTGGGAATGGATTGTTACGAATTCGTTGATGTCTTAAAAGTTTAAAAATTACTGAATATGAAAAACTTAGTTTTCCATCTAGAAAAAGTTCGAAACGTGAATACACTTTAACGGATACTCGGAGGTGTACGTGTTTGTGCATATTTTTAGATGAGAGTTGAACATTTACATAATTCGAACTTATACACTATTCTAATATCGTCAGCCCACTTTCTAGCCAATCTTGAAGAAATTTGTTATTAGTTTCTGCTCGCTTAATATTCAAAACATATTCTATGCAATGACCTCTTACAAACATACACCACCAAAGTTGGTCAAGAGAAATTTGCTGATATTTATACAAACCTATTCAGAAGAAATAGGCAAAAATATTGAGTGGATATGTGGTCTGGATATCTTTGTAGTAAAATGAATAATATAAAATTTAAGAGCACCAAAATAATCTTCTGTGGCTTAATTATGTCGCATTATGCTTATTAATTACGCTTAATTAATTGCGTTAATTTCTTGCTTAATTATAAAGTGAGAAATTAACTTTTATATAATAAAGTAAAATTACAAAATATTGTATAAATTTCAGATATAATATAATATAATAATTTACTATTTTTAATAATTTTGATAATTCATAAATTTTATTTCATATTTTCATATGCCTTAACGGCTTTCTTTCGCTGTGAAAATATGTTTTTTAAATTGAACTTTGGCGAAAAAAAACTTTATATGATTACGCGTTTAATTTGCATGGCTATATCTAAAAGCCAGACGTATTTAAATTAACTCGAATATTTTTCAACTTCAATAATTGCTCTATTATTTTAATAAAAATCTAAAAGAAATTGCTTAATTGTTTAATATAAAAGACGCATCTGTAAGAAAGTAATCCATTCAATCCAAGACCCTGAACGATATACGGGCTTCTCTTAATAGAATATTTTAATGTTTATTTTGTGAGCGGAGCCGTAGACAATGACAGAATAATAAAAAAAATTGCGCTAATACAAAAACACCAACAACGCCAGCAACAATATCATCATCATCATCATCATAATCATCATCACCAATTTAGGTTTCCGTCGAAGACAAACTAAATTAAAGACAGTTCAGTTCTGCTCGGTTTTTTCTCATCTTACTATTATTGCGCAACGAGGAAACGGCAATTAATTCACATAAAAGAGTGCTTGACTTAATAATCTAGCAAATGATTTAACGATCAATTAGAACTAACAAAATTTTATTCTGAAAAAAAGAAGAGTAATCCGATATTTTCAAGGAAATGCAGAATTAGGCAAATTTTTGTATTTTTTTTTTACTTGAAAGTATTAGAATACTGGAGGTGTGGCATTGCGCTCGTATATAAACGCAGGTATTTGCTAAATCCGTTTTCAAAGGAATTTTACTCTGTTTATAACAATTCCTTACTGTCTTAATCGTTAGATGACCTCTAGATTTAATCTCAAAAATGCGTGAGAGTTCTGATTTTCTACGGCTGTGCAACGTTGGTTGGCAAAGGTATCGAAGAGGAAAATCCGAATTTCTAACTCAAACTACTGAATTATTTTCACACTCAAAAGGATTTCTGTATATAAATGTGTGTATCTATACATACATACGTACATACATTCTCACCTTTTTATAGTATATAATATTGGGGTTGAAACATCAGAAGAGTGTCTGAATGTCGAAACGTTTTAGTCGAATTTTACAAGCGTTTAGTGTTACGCGTTTTTGAAATTTTCTAGAGAGGAAAAATAACAAATCGAAATTGAAATTGAAAAAACTCTAACAATCTTTATAAATCATTTATTATTACTTAAGGAGTACTTAAACTCCTCTGTTTACGTGTTTTAAAACGTTCACATTGTAATAATGGAGCGTTGTAAAACTAATACGATACTCACAAATAAAGATCATTCGTTGCTTCGTCGTCGATCTAATTCATTGCGTTCGTCATTTCGTCTTTTGAGAGGCAAACTGAAAAGACGTGCTTTACAAGCATCGTATTATAATCGTATGACTGCTCTTAATAAATCCCAAATGAGAAATTTTGTATACAAAACAGTCGAAGATGGCACGTTGGTGTCGATGAGAGCGCATAGCGGTGCCCGCAGTATTAATTTGCGAGAACGAGATAGAATGGAGTCAACTACACAAACAGTTTTTAAAGAAGAAGAAAGTGAATTAATTAAATCATCATCGACACCAGCAGTAAATTCACGCGTTACAGAAACCAAACAAGTAGTGCCTCGAAAAGCTTGTAAACTCTTACAAATACCAGAAAGTTATTGCTTGAAATATCTAAACGAACAGAAGGATAACATGATAGTAAAAATGCATGATAATCCAGCGAGAAATCGCATAAGATTGAATGCTGGAATAGGTAGTGCTGGACAAGGAGGAGGTGATACTCTGGGAATGTCGAGCATTTCTAGTAACGTACGCATGCGTACAGCGACGATACGCAAGCCGATGCCATTTTTGAATAGTAGTACGTTTTTATGATGATTACTTAGAATAGAATTGAGTAGAAAAATCGACGATCGGACGTATAATGACGGACGATCCTGTCATGAATTAAAAGAAAAAACTCGTTTTTAAGCATGGTATTAATTATAAGTGATTAGATTTTAAACATATTCCAGGTGCTACAGCAGTGATCATCCCACACATAAAGCATTGCACTTACGTAATTGTTTGCGTTCGCCTCGTATTTTATTGCGACAAAAGTCCTTTCACAGTATCGCTGACTTAAGCAGATTTTTTCGTATTGATAATGCAAATCTGAAAGCACGATACTCAATTACCGGTAAGACTTAAAGAAACTTCTAAATCAGCAATACCTGCATTCCCTGTGAGTTTCATATTCACAAAAAAATCACACGCATCACTCATTGGACCATCCATGAAACATTCAAGGCACTCACTATATCATCCATTGCTCTGCAATAAGAAACTTCTCTAGTGGCTGTCCAATAGTCCTGGCTTCCCAAACGCATTCCGCTTTAAACAACTGGTGGTTGAGTGTTTTGGCATTATACTTTATCATTCCATTTACGAATATTCCAACAAAATTATTTTATTCAAATTTGGTTTTTAGCTTTTTCGATTTTTCTATTTGTAGTTTTCGTTTATTTTTATTATATATATATATATATATATATATATATATATATATATATATATATATATATATATATATATATATATATATATATATATATATATATATATATATATATATATATATATATATATATATATATATATATATATATATATATATATATATATATATATATATATATATATATATATATATATATATATATATATATATATATATATATATATATATATATATATATATATATATATATATATATATATATATATATATATATATATATATATATATATATATATATATATATATATATATATATATATATATATATATATATATATATATATATATATATATATATATATATATATATATATATATATATATATATATATATATATATATATATATATATATATATATATATATATATATATATATATATATATATATATATATATATATATATATATATATATATATATATATATATATATATATATATATATATATATATATATATATATATATATATATATATATATATATATATATATATATATATATATATATATATATATATATATATATATATATATATATATATATATATATATATATATATATATATATATATATATATATATATATATATATATATATATATATATATATATATATATATATATATATATATATATATATATATATATATATATATATATATATATATATATATATATATATATATATATATATATATATATATATATATATATATATATATATATATATATATATATATATATATATATATATATATATATATATATATATATATATATATATATATATATATATATATATATATATATATATATATATATATATATATATATATATATATATATATATATATATATATATATATATATATATATATATATATATATATATATATATATATATATATATATATATATATATATATATATATATATATATATATATATATATATATATATATATATATATATATATATATATATAATTCTTTTTATTTTATTTACTTATTTATTTATTTATTCATTTATTTATTTATTTATTCAAAGATAACGTCGTAAAGAATAATGAGAATAATATAGTTTTGCGATCCGATCGTAATTTGGTCGATAAGAAGAAAACGAATGAGGAGAAATCAATTCATCGATTTGACGATTGCTCGGATTATTCAAATAATCATAAATCTTCATTTCCCAAAGACTTGGAATTATCTTATGATTCTTCTCTGGGACTAAACGAAACGTCTCTATCATTATTGAATAGTAAATCACTGCGAGCAGTTGTCACTCGCGAGTTAGAAAATCAAGCTGAAATGGAATATCTGATTCCAAATGGTGGCGTTACATTACTATCAAGCAATTTAAATGTAATATCTCGCAATCAAACACCGTTCTCAAAAATGTCCCAACCAAAAAATGTCAAATTAAATGCGGCAGACACGTGTTGTGATGAAAACATAAGCTTATCGACCAAATTTCACGAGAAGGGTGTTCTTGAAACAATCAGTGGGAATACGAATACCCGCTCGAAAGGTGGTAATACACCACACCGTAGTAAAATGTCGAAAAAACAATTGAAGACAGCTCAGGCGCAATTGGATAAATATACACAAACCAGTGTTCATCTTCATGGTAGGCATAATTTTTCATAACTAAATGATTTCCGATAACCGTCTTAATAAATTTACTCGCATTTAAAATACATGAAAAGTTACCAAAAACTGTTTCCTTTTACGTAGCTCTCTTTTCGGCTGTGGAACATGGACACTTAGAGAAGGCTCGCACCATACTAGAATCCACCGATGTCGATATCAATAGGTGAGCATTACAAGTAGCTCGCGTACTGTACGAAGAAATTCTCTTAATTGTTAATCCTTATATTTTTTTAAAAATATTTATGACTAGCCTAAATTCTGACGGTTTATCGACATTGGATGTGGCTGTGCTTAGCAATAATCGATCCATGACGAAAATGCTTTTACAACACGGTGCATTAGAAGGTTCTCAATGTAAGCTGTTTTAAATTATTTTAAATTGATAATAAATAAAATGGTATAAAATATCGTTTTGCTTCACATAAATTTAGTCTCAACGGATTCTTTGGGAACGAAGTTAAATGCTTTGCTAAAAGATGCCGAATCACGGGTACAAGACTTAAATGGCCCAGATGGCATTGGCATAGCAACTGCTTTTACCCCAAGACCATCAATTTCCAGTATAATTATAGGTAAGATACGTCATTACTACTGTAATACTTTTGTTAAACTACCAAACAAGAGGGATGGACTATTCATTTGTTTATTTTTTGTTTTTTATTTTTTGTGTAAAATGTATAGGAAATACCAGTTCTTCTGTAACTGGCTGCACTGGCAATGAGATTGATAAACAAATCGGCATTTGGGAACGTCGTGTAAAAGGCTTACGACGTGTATTGCTTGGTTGGGACCAAGCCCGTCCACCGGACGCACCTTCTTTAGTAACGGTTGACGTAACCGGTGAGAATTCAATTACAGTTCATTTAATGGAGCCCGCCGAAGGTGCGATTGCAACAAAATTTGAAGGTAAGCATCAGGATAAATTAATGAATTGTTCACAAAAAGATTATATCGCTATAAATTCGAATTTTAAAGTGCAATGGTCTACACGTTTGGATTTTAATAATATCGTTGGTAAACGACAAATTATGGAATGGATTAGTTTTCAAGGGACCATGGGTTCGAAATGTCATATAAGTGGTTTGACGCAGGGTCGTCGATATTTTATACGCGCTATGTGTGGAAATGTTAAAGGATGGGGACTTTTTAAAACATCTGTACCTGTTAGTGTTGTGCCATCTAGTGAGTATCTCATATTTAATTGTCGATTTCAAAACGCTAATAGATCTGAAAAATAGGTTGGAGAGATATTAGTCATTGTCAGGATCGTTATTTGGGTCGTCAGCGTTTGTTGGATAATTTATTCACAGCTGTGCGCTTGGCACGACCAGCAGATGCATCCGATTTGACACTAGACTCATCAACAGTTCAACGTAGAAATCCTAAAAAGAAAACCACTATAAAACAATTGTTTTCGGTAGCCTCCAAATTCCAGAAAAATTTACGACGGTAATGATAAAGATTAGGCTTTGATAGCGATCCCTATAAGGCCTCAATATGTCTCAACTAAGCCTTAAATAAAATATTAATGCATACTAAATTATAATCCTCTCATATTTTCTTGCAGCGGTATTTATTTGTCAAGCATAATTTATTGTGACGACAAAGTTTTAGTGACTAATGAAGATTTTCTACCAGTAATCGAGATTGATGAAACTTATCCCAGCACTCTCCACATTGATTATCACTGGCTCATGAAGGTATTTTATATTCACAAATCATAATTTCACAATAATAATTTGATAATAATAAAAAATAATTTGATAATAATAAAATAAAAGACAGTAATAATTCGTAGCTTACTTAAAGGTTGCCTGCAGTTGGGATGATGTAAGGTCTCTTCGTTCCGATATGGAAAGGAATTCGACATCTGCTGTACATTTTCGTACAAAACTTTTGTCTGCCGTGTGCCATATGCAATCTGCCCTTGGAATTACCGATTTGGGAATGCTGTACTATAAGCCGTTGCGGGATACTCAGGGTACCATTGTGCTTACAAGTGTACTGGCAGTGAGAACTCAGAAAGCGGTATCAATATTAAATACGCGTTGGTTACCTGTCAGTAAATTACAAAAGAAAATCGTAGCCATTCACGAGGATTACAACATTAGTGAAAAGTTAATTCTATCGGTGGGCGATCAGATTCATTACCATCAGTCATCCATGCAACATCTCGAGCCTGGACTATATTTAGGCTATCTTAAAATGCAATGTTCTGTGGAACAAATTCAAGTGGTTGTACCTGTGAAAACGCCGAATGTTTTACCGCATTGTAAAGTTCGAGACAATAGTCATGTTAATGCTGAGGAGTGGCAGATACTGAAAAGAAGGCGCGACAAAATTTCTGAGAGTGCTACTTTGCCACAACCTTTACCGGTGTGTTTTAATGCAAACTCCTCAGAAAAGCTGACCGAAGCACAACAAAGCTTCCTCTATGATTTGGCCAAAGCAATACGAAAGCTTCTCAATTACATGAATATTCCTGCAGAAGACGCTTCAACACATCGCTTGTATGATTTGGAAGTGATCGAACATAGTAAGGGTATTAGTTTTCTTATAATTTGTCCTTCAGTGGAACTGATTTGTGCTGCACCAGGCCAACCGGAGATACTTTTACAAAATGATCATCTGATTAGTCTGAGTATACAAGCCTTTGAAATGATCCATCTAAACACTTATCAGCCGGGAATTGTACAAAAATATTCACGACTATCCTGTGTTCTTGAATTGGACATGTCTTTAGCCAATCACTCCCAACGCGAAGCCTTCTCCTCAAGTGAATTGCAAACGGCAAAAGAACGGCTTTCTAAATTGCAAGAGCTGACTACTAACCTAAACAGTATTTGGAAAAGCGTCCGTTGGTTGATGGACGTCATTGCTTTTGCACGTGATAAAAATTTAGAACCTCCGATAACTCTTCAGGGTATAATAGAGATTGCTGAATTGTCCAAAGAACTGCGAAGGGATTCTTGCAATCAACCAAGTCTTTTACAACTGCCCGTACGCGAAGGAAGGTCTAATAAATGCGGTTCAGGACGTGGTAGTTGGCCAGGCCCTGCGAATTCGTCCCAAGCAATTAATATGGAAGTCGAGCATTCAAAGTCTGAACAGAATCTTGGGCGAAATGTGAAAGATGCAAATGTTGCGGAGAGCTCTGAGCCACAACAGGTATCTGCTATCAAAGAGAGAGGAGCAGCGCATCTTTTGCCGGTAGGGCAGGATTATAGAAATATTATAGATATTTCTTTGCAAAAAAGCAGTGCAGAATCGATAACATCGGAATGTACAGTCCACAGTTCTTATTCCACCACCGATTCCGAAGCTTTTCAAGCTGTCCCACCATCTCACTCAGCTGATATAATTACATTTATAAATAACGATGCTGAAAGGAAGAGCACGGGTAGAGCTATAGGAAAACAACGCAAACGTACTAATTCCAATCTTGCAATAGGTAGCAATCAAGAACTGCCTGTTATAACCATTTCGCATTCTGTTCCACATTTGAGTAGTAAACCAAAGACAGTCGTGTCCAGTCTCAGCCTTAAAATGCCACCGACAAGAGATTTTGAGAACTCCGCCGATCATCATAAAATCGATAATTCAGAAAAAGAATCATCGTCACGAACAAAGGCTATATCCAGCATAAACCTAAGAGATGGCGGTGTTTATCTACGATCCACATTAAGTGCATTGCAGTGTGAGATTAAATCAAATCCAATTGAGTCACAAATCTTGAAAAGTCCATCTTCCAAAAGTTTATCGCATCAGAGCAGTGAAGAGGATAGTGCTAGCGGATCGAGTATCGCATCAGAGCAGTCATCTGGCATCATACAGGTTTATACAGCTTATAATACTGGATTGGCAAGTGGCACCAGTTTAAAATTGCATGTTACTCCAAAGACTACGGCGCGAGAAGTTATCAATCTGGTAGTGAAGCAACTAAATATGGCGGCAGTTTTAAAAGGAGACAATGGTCCAATCTATACTTCTGAAATGTTAGACAATTTTTGTTTGGTAGCTGTTATTGGAGCGCGGGAACGCTGCCTTCGTGATGATTTTAAGCCGCTTCATTTGCAAAATCCCTGGAGGAAAGGACGTCTTTACGTAAGACAAAAACATGAGTTACTCGCGGCAATTGAACATTCGAATAGAAAATCACAGATTATTTAAAAACAAAGACAAACCATTATATTAAAATGTATTTTATTTACAATAGATTAAAAAGTAGAACAATTTTGTTAAGATAAAATGAACAAATTACAGAAAATCTATCGAATGATTTATCATAAGATAAAGTGATTTTGAAAGGATAGAATAGTTTGAAAAAATATTAGAAAAATCATCAAGCGTTGGACGACCAATTCCAGAACTAGACTGAATAATTTAGTTAAGATTTTTTTAGAAAACAAGAGAAATGCTCAAACGAATTGAACAAGGAATCAGAAAATACACCAATAGATATAGGATAGCTTTTAAAATATTTCATTAAATTTATGATTGTTTTAATGGTAGACAAAATATTTTATATGTATGTAGATAAATGTAATATTTAGATAAAAATTACTTTCGATAAAAAAGCAGATATTTAACAAAATGAAAGCACCATTATGTGGAATTGTTATAATATTTTGGAATTAATTATAATTAAATAAGAAGAAGAAACGTCATTTTTAGATTTGTAATGTAAAATTTATTTTTGATTTATTTAGTAAGATGTTTTATTTATTTTTTTCCAAAATAAATTTTAGTAAGTGATCTCTTTACATTTATTCGGTCTTCCTTTTTATTTTCTTAAGGGTTTAAATAGTGAATAGAAAAATAGTGATTAAAAATCAATTTTTAATTGAGTATTGGAAATTATTGCTCAAAGGAATTTATTTTAAAAAATAAAAATATATTATGAAATGAATGAAAGGCTTTTACGTACAGGCCTCTCTTTAGGCTGGGCATACCGTGATACACTTGCGGTGAAAATCTACGAAATAGTAGTAAGAATGTTTCAACTTTTTATTTAACCTATTTAGCTTCAGAAATTAGTTATCGATTGTTTATTGGAATTACTTCATCACTTAATTTTAAAAGCAAAAAAAAAATATTTGATCCCTGACAGGGCGTCCGAATGGGATTTCGTTACAAAAATACCTTTGTTTTATAAAAGGAAGCACAATTTAGAAGTTAAATGAATGGCGTTCTGATAACAATTTAAAATTGCCACCAGAATTAGAAAAGCTTTTAAATTTCTACAAGAGTTTGTTTACGATATCTAAAAAGTACTTTACGGTTTGAAAATATTTACTAGAATTTTGTTAATTTTCATTACAATTAGAATGTCTATTCGCTGTAAAGAAATGTCTAAAATTTCTGCGAGAGAGCAATGAGTACCAGTAATGCCAGTACTCCAGTATAAATGGATGTGTGAATGTTTGTGTGTACTAAATGAATTTTAATAGCACTATTATCACAAGAAAATCTTTTGTATTTCCTTTTGAAAGGGAAATATTCATTCATTGTAATTATTGTGAAATTTATTTTACAACACAGTGAACATTTTTATATTGAGAAATTTTAAAAGATATATTCGTCTAAAAACAACGAGCCATCTTTTAAAGAATTATAAATAAATTAAGAGAATTGTTAAGCAAAATTAATTATTTATTTACTTCGCATCAGAAGCGTTAAAATCGTTTCGTTTCAGAGCAAAACATAAGCGGCAGATTTCAAATTTCAATTCAATTCAAGTAAACAAATTGTGAACTGGTTAACAAATACGAGAAAGATTAACAAAAGAAAATATGAAAATTTAAAAGAGGAATGAGAAAACTTTCATTTGTAAGAAACCCTTTTTAGTATGGCGATGATAATTTTTTTATTTTAGAAATGCTAATTTTCCTCCTCCATCCAACTAATTTTAATTCTCTTTTTATTTATTTCTAGAAAAAATTGTAATATTTTTATTAGATGAAGAAGAGTATTTTACAACTTTATAATTTATGATTGTTCTTTAACCGGTTTTCTATCATATAATATTCAATTCGTATTTGTTTATCGAATTTAAGATTTGTCTGACAAAATATCTTAATATTAATTATGAATCATCGAATTTAATCAATTTTATGATATCGTTTTTGAACATCACAACGATTACATTCCAAACGAAGCCTATTCTCAAATATGACTTGTTATATATGTTCAAATATCTTTATTATATGTTTAGTGTTGTAAACCAATCTAGTTCCTGAGATTATATACGCCGATATCGAATACCGTCCGTCCCTTAAAACGAACTTAACGAATAATACTAAATGGTTGATTATAATTGGTACGTTACGTTTGTATTTGTGCGTGTGTGTTAAGTGATTAATATGTATGTGAAATATATTTAAAATAATGGCTGAATTATGGATAAACGAATTTATGAAGTGCGAAGTAATCGACGACCAATTTTAAAAAGAATTTGATGTGGCAATAGTTGTCTTGAGTGTGTATCGGGTTCTGATACAAATTACGAATCGTATGCACATTAATTTTGTTTTAGAATCCAATTTAATGGTGCCGATGTAAACTTGAATTTTCTTTAAATGTTTCAATTTTTGAATGGAGCGCTTAAAATAAGAAAGATATTGGTAATAAGATGAAAATATTGGTGATAAGAATGGTATTAATTTGAAGTTATTAATATTGTTTTTCAAAATGCACAAATGTATTCGTATAAAAATATATTTATATGTAGTGTAATTTATATGTGATTGTATATCCATACGTATGATTCATGTATTCATACGCATACGTAATTATACATTTTTATGTATGATTTACACACCCCTTTATATATATTATGTATGTTTATGTATATTATTGGAAATTTAATAAAGGATTATCGTAAAACTTACCGACATTTGTATGTGTTTATCTATTTATTTATGATCTGACATACAATATTTAGACTATATAAAATTTGTGAGTAAAATAATTTAATTTCCTCCGCAAGCGATGCGGTCAACATCTTCGCAATTTATCCTAAACTGGCAATAGTTAGGAAACTAATATTTTTATACCCTACAAACGTATTATGTTTAAAGGAAACATGACAGAGCTGTTCGACAAATCTGATTATCTATTTATCTGCCTCTCGATTTTTTATGGTTATGAATGAACAAATACAGGTTATTGACATGAAGTGAATGTTATGCTTCTAAAACATTTTGTATTTGAAATGGGCATGAAATGAACAATTACCACAGCCATCTCACAAATCTCCTGTGAGTTTATCGCTGAGGTTAGCGGTTTGCAAAACAAATTTAAAGTTAAATTCTTGAATTGAAATCCAGCGCCTAAAGGAATAAAAGGTTGTAATCCATCCAATAATTATTAGTATTGAATTAAAATTTATACTACAAGAGTGAGGAGACTATAAATCTCGGTCAGGAAGAAGTTAGCCTTATTACTCGTTTTTTTAATAGATGAAGAATGAATCGACTTAATTTTTTTAGTATTATTTCAGAAAGAAAAGGAATATCTCTCTGATAACTTATTTTAATAACTAAAACCTACGAACTATAGAGTTCTACGAATAAAGGTTTTGAAATAAGTTTTTGGTTATCGTGTATCGATTTAACCATGATAATACCATGATAATACTCATGATAATACCTTACACTTCAGAAAATAGTATGTAATAACTAAAGCAAATTGTAAAAAAAGGAACTAAATTTGCTTTCAGAGCCATTCCGCAATTTACTCTCCATATCGAGGAAAGTAAGATCTATTGCTTAGCTTTTATTGTAATGACTTGCAGATTTAATTAAATTTATTTAGATTTAATTATCAAGATTAATTTGAGCAGGATTTTTCCAGGTAGTTTTGAAATTTGATTGGAAATCCAAAATTGTAATTTACTTTATATAAATTGTTCAATTGCAAGGAGGCTTTACTGTATATCAATTTACATTTGTCGTTTTGAAAAACCAACTGCACTTAATTTGTCAACGTGACGAGGTGGCCGAGTGGTTAAGGCGTTGGACTGCTAATCCAATGTGCTCTGCACGCGTGGGTTCGAATCCCATCCTCGTCGGGAAGCTTTTTACTCACTTCACTCTATTTATTCGTTCTATTTTTTCAATACATCTAACCTTGAAGTAATAAATAAGTGAAAGGAAATACAAACGCGATTTGGATAACAATTCGATAGTACGAAAATCCTGAGCAAAATGGATCACACCAATACTTAATATATTGAGCAATGAATTTAAATTTAACACTGAATTTGTCCAAACCGTTCCTGATTTACTAAATTGAGTGCGAGTTTCGTAAAATGTTATTCTTATGAGTTTAAAATACAATTTCATCAAGCTCGATTGTTTGAACATGTTCATTGTTCCGAAGACTTTTTAATTTCGTGTTTCAAAATTTTTGCAGAAAATTGCAATACCACTTGGTTCAACTTATAAAAGCTTTCCACATCAGCTTTTAATTGCGCTTTATTAAATTCTGTAATTGCGACCAACAACAATAACCGACGTCGCGCTTATAATTATACGCTATACGACGATTACATACTAAAACACCATGATTTGCTCTTTTTTAGTTGTTTGTTCTCTTCGCTTATCGTATACAAAAACACTTTATGAAATATATGATTTAACATTTCCAAAACTTTGGCAAAACAAAATCAAACAAGTTTCGTAATTAGGATGATTCACTATTATAGCTTAAAAAATATTTCCGCTAACACTTTCTGCTAATATACAAAGGGCAAGTTAAAAATAAATGAAAAACCTATGCATTTTTCCAATGATGATCGGCTATTAGCTTAAAATTCTTATTGCACTGAGCTCATCTGGGTTCGCTGCGATGAAAATTTTAAGTCATTCTCTGAAACTTTCAACTAAAGGCTCTAGTAAGGTGCTTTTTTAATTCGATATCATTTTCTATGGCGTTGTCCCGACTTTTGTAGCGCCGATTATATATCCCTTGGCTGTTAGTACGCCACGACATCGAATATGAACCTGGTACCTCGCTACCCAATCGACATTATAATCCTTCAGCATGAAATCGACGTTTTCCAATATAATTTCAGGATCACTGTGTGTTAACAGCTGGATGTCATGCTTGTTGCAAAACTCTTGCAACGCAGGCGGCACAACACAGCATGAGGAGAGATTTATTTGTGCAATAGATGGTTGCACACTGGATCCTGTGTAGATTCGTGATAGGGTGTCCATGTCTAGATCGGATATGCCAAGTTGTGCTATCTTTTTCTGTTGTGCATACTCTTCCAGCACTTCCCATAGTGCTTTTAATTCGGCGACCGTGTCCTCATCCTTACTATTCCAGCGAAGTATACCGTACGAATCGCCATTTAAAGTGACTCCTGGTGATAAAGGCGAAGTTCGGGTATTCTTTTCAGGTTTTGGATGGTATGCGAGCACAACATTGTCAACCTGTTGGACATTTAGTATATTAAGGAGCCCTTGAACTGCATCCCTGATGCTAGAAGTAGAATGTTTATTAAGAAAAATCTTAGCGCCGATACTAATGTTTGAACGTTCATGTTCCAAGATTCGTTCGGAGAGCTCTTGTGAGCCCCGTAATACTTGTCCAGATATTTCATTAAGTTCCACGCAACCTTCTTCACAACACTGAAGTGTAAGTTTTAGTCCTTCAAGTAGTTCCTCATTTGATTTACGAGCCGGTTTCTTGTTAACATTTAGAATATTTCCGGTACTTATAATAACTTTGTTGAATTTGGGATTAGATGCAAATGGAGGCATCATGACTCAACAACGTGTACGTAACGAAAGCAATGTTCACAACTGTCACAATAATGCAGAACCTAGTTTCTAACTTCGAATAATAAGGAACGAATTAACTACGGCCACAATTAAGCGACATTAGTGGATTAATGAGAGAGTGAAACACGAACAGTATCAAAATTGAATGCAATACAAATCAGCTGATGGGCAGTGAGATTTCAATGCCGCGAACTTCAAGAAAATCCTCGATGTAATTTACGAAATTTTGTATTTGCAATAAATATCAAATTATTAAATTGTAATTATTTGTAAATTAAATATAAATTATCAAATCCTATAAATTAAGAAATTCTTCTATAATAAATTCAAAATAAATATATGAATCCAAATAATGCTAGAGTAGCTTATAAATTTAAGGTTTTATGATAGAAAACGGAAACGAAGGCCTTCCTTCCTTTCCCTTTTGAGTTTTCCTTAATTTTTCTCTGCTTTGATAGCTTGTAGACAAGCAGCAGATAAAAATTCCTCTGATATGAATAACCAAATGTTATTGCTTATCAGTGCAATCCAGCCGAAAACTGGATGCCGAAGCCGAATGATCTTGAGTGCCGGTACCGACGCAGCTAGTGAATAACATGCAAGCAAGAAACCATTAGATTGGGTGTGAGTGAAGCGGCATCGTAAAAATATATTTTGTAACATTCAACAAATGGATGGCTACTGAAAAAGACTTTATCTAAGTTAGCCGACGAAAGTTTTGCATAATACAATAATTTCAGCGCCTGTTAACGCCAGCGTCGCATTCTTTTCATTCGTTTCGGCTTTCATTATAAGGTCCTTTATTCCATGCTATTAAAAAGCTTTACCGTAAAGTGAGAGGGATTGGAATCAATATTGCTGGATTCATAATAAAAAGTTGACGTTTTTAAAACAGTCGTAAGCGGTAATGAGCGGTATGAGTGCAATGAAATATTATTCTGTATCGTTAAGAGATAAAATTACATATTTTTATCTTCATGTAAATGTGAAAAGATAACGCTAACGCCGTTAGATAATCTTTCAATTCCTGGGCGATTTGGGACGCGACAATACTTTTCTTAACGTATGGTAAACATTTTAATCGTCTCAGACGGCGAATAAGAATGGCTATTTGTCATGCACTATTTATTTTAAGAACACGATATTGGTTAAGGAAATTGTGTGGTTCTACATCAACTGTTTGACATAGCTATGCTCGACCAGACGTCTCAAAGTCTGTATCAAACAATTGAAAGACCACTGGAAATACCAGACGAGACGAATTGATTCGAAGTCTGGAATAAGCACATTAATAATTCATAATTTGATTTCAATCATCTTTTCGTAATGTATTACTATTCAAATATTTATTCCTATATTATGGCGGATTGAAGAGTGCTTTCAAAATCACGGCGCACTCCATAAGCATTCGGCGCACTCCATAAGCATTCGGCGTATCCAATACAGAATATTTACAGAACATACTTTCACAAGTGTTACTAAAAGGAACCCAACTATAAAAATCGGTTCTTAGGAGCCACAGAAATAAATGTTCCATCAATGGAACCCATCAAACACCATGTATATTCCACATAAAGGGATCAATTGAATGCTCTCCGAGGCGTCAAATGAAAGCGGAGAGAAAAATTTATAAGCTACCAATAAATTTATAAACATTTATTTCATAATTGATGGTGCATAAGAGGATAATTAAATTCCTTTTTAAATAACAATTAGTTCTATTTATTATAACTAATTAATTTGTATTTAATAAACGTATTTATAAAAATCTCTCGATTTCTTAATGTCATTTAGTTACATTTCAGGTATATAAATTTAATGAAATAATTCTGTAGCTAATGATAGCGAATTTGTGTTTAGCAATATAATATTGAATAATTAATAAATACGTAGATACTGCCAGACCAAAATCTTTATTTGAATGTTATAAGTGGATTAAGTAGAACATTAAGGAAATATTTAATGCCCCTCATTAAATCACGTCTGCGTTCATTTACAGGATACTTGTCAGGTCTGCTTACTGATACCGGAATGATGTCATCATTATGACATAAAACACATTCAACTGCTGTCAACCGTATATGAGTTCTGGGTGTGCCTAAAGTGAAGTCTTCTCTTAAATCGTTCTGTGATATTTGATTGTTCATCAACGATCCTAGAAATTTTATACGATCCCCGCTAACTAACTGACGTGAGAAGTTACTAAATTTGTGAGTTGCATGTAGAGCAACATCGATTCCTTTGCTAAGCAATCCGGAAGGCATTTTTACAACTAATTCGTACTCATACGTATTCCATTTGTGGAGAGAACATTTCTTGATTAGACCATTTTCTTTTAAATTACGTAGTATTTGAGGGCATAGAGGACCAGAATGAGAATCGCAAATGTTAGATTCTGAAATTGGGTCTCCATAAAAGCATTCCAATAGACTTGACAATGACACCGGCAAATATTTCTCAATATATCTAGCACGATAATTAATAACACTGCTTATTTTTACTTCTTGTACTGTTCCTTCCCAAAATACTGGCAAACCATCTAAGTGAGCGCAGCGTTGTTGAGCTTTGATTTTATTTTGTTGATCCCAAGGTTGGGGGCCACAAATAGAGTAGAAATTTTGCCAGGATAAGAACGTATCCGCGTTTAAAATCTTCTCGACCGGAACAGTTGTTATAATTGAAGCTCTTTTGTCAGGCGATAAATTAATATTGTTAAAGCGTGAACTATCCTTGAAATTCGAAGTCATATAAGGTAGTGTCAAAACGCTGGCAGCTATTATGCAAATAAAAACCTAAAAAGGGTTTAATGATTAGGATTAAGGAATTTAATGTCATTACTTCAGATTTTATTAATAAACCAAATACCTGAAGGGTGGTAATATATTTCTGTGTCCATTGGTTTGCAGCTAGAAAACAGGATACCAATAAAGTTAAAGCAGCTGCGCTGACAGTAATTCCCAACTGAATTTTCGGATCGGTCAAGCCTAGCCATTCTATAGCTACAAAAACTGGTACCATTAATGAAACTAAACCGAACAGAGGCAAGAACAGCAATATGCCTGCAAGACCCAATGTGGCTCGTAACACTCCAAACATGGTAGCGCTTCGCGAAGCTGTTATGCCTAATTGTAACCAACTGAGCGTCACACAATGAGGAATCAGGTGTATATATGTTCCTTGCCAGTGATTACGTTTTGCTATATTTATCAAAATTCCAGGTATCAATAAATATAATGCTGTTCGACAGCTTAGACAGAACTCAATTCCATTGCCAATTACAAATGAGCAAAATGTTGGTACTTTCAGATCAAGAAATCGCCAACCCGTTGTAACCACTTCATCCATTTCGTACGGATATTTAGCTAAAACATTTACTCCAAATGATACCAAGACCACCCAATCTGGTTTTCTTCCGGCTAGCGTATACATAAATGTTAGCATTGTTATAAAAACGAAAACGCATGAAATAATAGTAATTTCGGAATGTGGAAGCCATTCTGTAGCAATTAATGGGTGCATAATAAGATTACATACGAATGCGCCAAAAAACCACAAGTAGGGTTTCATATTATTTTTCAAAAAACGATTCTCTGATATATCGGCTTGTATATTATTGTCACCATAACTGAGGAATAGACCAGACCAGATACGAAAGTCGATGAAATCATGCTTGGATTTTAACATCTTGCAAGTAGACCATATCATAATCATGAAGCACAAATAATAGAAACCGACCGGTAACAATAAGCTAAAGCTCTCATTCGAGAAAATCCAATAGGCAACGAATATTGTCAACATGCGCATATTGGGCGTTATTGACGTCGGGAATGATGACACCAAATTAATTAATCGATGATAGAGCAAAGTGAAAAATATAATTGGATGGAAAATTAGACGGTGGAAGCATGGAACGTGATCCAGACTAGATGGATGTGGTACCGAAAGTGTTAGCGCATCGTTCACAGCTGGCATACGACCAGCCGAATAATTCACGGCAGCCGAAACTAAATTTTCTTCAGTAATTAATCTTTGTTCGACATTCAATTCGGTACGGGTTTCGGAAGGTGGCCTAAAATAAGCATTTCCATTTTTCATTGGCTTTGACTGCTTCAGCTGCTCCCCTCCTTCATTTTTTTCATCATCCGTATCTTCTTCAGAAGTTGAATGATGACGACGTCTGCGTTTCTTTTGCATTTTATAGATTTCACGCATTTTGCGTTCCAGCTTCCGAGGTGTAATATGTTCGCCACCTTTCGATAGGCATGCAAATAATTCTCTGGCAGCCTTACGCGCTGCTCTCTCACCAGGAGTTAATGCAAGACAGCATCGAACTTCAGACTCATTTTCCTCAGTTATTCCACGCCGCAGTTTGTAGCATTCGCGGAGCAGCTCGAGCGCACCTTCATGCCCTTGTACAGCAGCGCTAAGTAGCCAGTGGACAGCCTGCTCTCCTGATGTCTCATTATGCTCTAGGATGGCAAAATAGAGTGCATTTGGTGATAAAGTGAAAAAGATAATTTAACTCATACGCTGCACCCACGCGTGGTTGGCTATAGTAGCCCATAAATACTTTCTATAAAAAATTCAATGCGATTTTGCTCGCTCATGACTTCACATGTTTAGAGGATAATCGTGAAAAATTGCATGGCTTTTATCCACTTACTTTTTTATGGAGTATCTATAGCGAAACTGAGCAGGAATACATGTTTATATATTCCTGATTTACAGAGAAACAAAGTAAATAAATCCTCATCGGTCAGGTGCGGGCGTCTTAAAACGAAATCTTACCGAAACTGTTAGCAAGTAACTGCCTTGCCAAATCGTACTGCACATCTGAGCATCCCTCTGAAGCTATATGATACTTTAAGTTATTAAGTGATGTTCTATCTGTAAAAGAGAAATTTAAGTTCAGACCAATTCTGACAAGCTGTCCCAATACCGTCAAGGTTCCACTGCCGTCGAGATGTGGCTCCATTTGGTGCTTTTTTTGTCCAATTAGCCATTTTGGTTACTTAAATCTTTGAAAACTATTTATTTAGTGTGACAATATGTTGGAAAGACATTATTTACTCCACAATTTTTCCATTTCGCGGTTAATTTATCTGGTTATGAATGAAATTTATCGAAGTAAACAAACTGTAATGGAAAAATGTCCAACAAAATTTATGACTTTTAATTACAGTTTGAAAGTCATCAAAAATTATTTGACATTGTAATTATGGGCATCAGCATCCCTGATTTTGTTACTGTTCTTGTGCAACATCTCGACCTTGGCATGACATTATTTTTAGCACTGACAGTATCAGCTGCATTTGCTAAATTTGTATGTTGACATGCGAAAGTATTAATTTGTTCCTTGTTCTTTTGATTGTAAATTTACTTTTTTGGTGTCAGATCGCTTTACTTAATCGAATATAGTGATCATTAGCAAAATTATATTAAAAATAATCAACCCATAACGAAATACCCTTAAGCGATTTTGCTTAAAAAATATGTATATTGAGTTAAATATATTATTTCGTCTCGTTTAATTAGCATAACATTGCAATGTAAATTTTATAGTTATTTATTCCAAATATTTATAAGAGGTTTTTATAATAATAAATAATTAAAACTAGCATGCCACAATTAAGAAATAAAATTTATTATTTGTATTTTAAAAAACTTTTAAAACTTTATTTTGAAAACATTTTATATAAAACAATTTATATTTTGCAGTAGGCATTTACATGCTTCTACCGGATTACCCAGGAACACATTTTCAGCAAATTACGAACGAATAATTTGGTTTTAAATTTATTTCGTCTTAATGTGTCGCAATCTTCGCTGGAACTATTTATGATAAATGCAATTAAGCATATTCATTTAATGATAACCTGATATATTTCGATAAACTCTTATATCATTCGTTCAAATTCTGCCTCATATAATAAATGAAAAATATGAGAGTGAAGTAACTTGTATGAATAAAAAGTTATATATAATATTAATATATATAATATTAATTAATAATTGTTTGTGTTATTAATTAATAATTGTTTGCATTTTTGCAACTATGACGGTCCACTATATTAGCCATATTGGAAGCATATATACAGAGAGTAAATAATATATTAAGCTACACATCTGTGAATGCAACGTAAACTACCCTAATCGTTGTTAACTATCATCGTTAATCGCACGTATGTGGTGACTTTTATGTTGTAGGTTTTGAAGCGGCTATTTTGTTTTTCTTGGCTCTTCTGAAATTTTGGGAAGAATGGAATCACCATCAGTAAGTAAGTGCGGAGGGACCTCGCGAACCGTGTTTAATGCTTCCCAATCCCATCCAAATTATTACACGGCGCCAAGTCGCAAATTTACACAGGGTGTTGTGGGACCAAATACACCTGCTGTATCGGCAACTAAGAAGGTTACCGGACAGAGGTATTTAAGGAATATTTGGATATAATTTTCAGTTGGTGTAATAGAGATTTTCACACAATTGAATCGATTTATAGTCGATTCAGTGTTTCAGGTCGCTCTACACAATCAATTGTTGGGATACGTTCTGATAGCTGCGTCGTTGAAAGTTACGGATTTCAGTTGCCGGTCCTAGTAAATGAAGCACTAACATTTATTGAAAAGAACCAAAGTATATCTGTTAACTGCTCTCAGAATGGCTGGGCTTGGGTATGTTGATCGTATTCGCCAGACGATTTTGAGGCACAGTATTGAGAGAAAAATTACTTTTCAGGTTGTTAATGGTCGCCGTTTGCTTATTTGGCCATACAAGGATAATAGACATGGATCCAATTCGCCATTACGTTCAAAAGATATCCGATCAGTGCGTCGGGTACCAATGGCTCAGTGTCGTGAATTGACACTTCCTCATTGCGATATTGGCCATAAGGCCTCATTAATTAATATCTTTGTATCAGATGGTCAGCAAATGGCTTCCTGTTTGGCAGTTTCTCCAACCGGGGACGCGCGATTTTGGCCGTCAATTGCACATGATGGTTCTTCAGTTGATGTGACGGGTATTCTAGATGGTCAGGAATTCGATAAACTTCTAGAAGTGCCACCTCAACAGGGATATCTCTTGGTTACCACCACGTGTAGTCTGGTGTTTCTTCAGCTTCAACTTGTAAAAGGGCGCCATGTATTGCTTCATAAGATGATGCGACAATCATCTGGATTTCTTGGTGGAATTGGTAAAAAATTTGCATCGATTATAATTGGCATGAATAGTAGTGGCGATAAAGAAAATGTAAATATTTTATGAGTGCGATAGTAGAATTTTTCTTATCTTAAAGTTTATGTAATTGAATTTTAACGTTATTTAGAAACTCGTTAGTGTACATTGCAACAATGCAGGTGAACAGGAAGCCGTCGTAACATTATTAGCTGATCGTTGGTTACAACGATGGCGTATTGCAAATAATGGTAGTGTCGAGAATCTCCTGTTCGAAGATGATGATATCGTTAGAAAAATACGTGATGAGTTTTATCAAAAGTTTTGGAATTCAAGATGTTGGTAGAGACCGATTGAAAAGTATTGCTTACTGTTTAATAAATGTTTTATTTTTGAATTTAGCCGAAAGTATGGAAATTGAAACGCATTTTCTGGACATGCAAATTAATGAAAGTAAGATTTATATCTTAGCTGGCGCTGTAAACCTGGCTCATACACCCCAAATGAATTATGGCATAAGTAAGTATGAGTTGCGGAAGTAAATATCCTCGATCAGTCTCGAATACTCGAAATTTTTATGTAATTTAATTTGCAGTAACTTTTTCGGCTAGCACCGATTCCTTGCGTGTGCATAATTTTATGCCATTGAAATTAACGAATTTCTTTAGCGTTGGCACAGAAAAGGATTGCCTGATGTTTAGATTTATGATCTGTCGCACTCATATTTATATTTACAATGATCGAACAATATATCCATTGAATTTGGAGAATGACGCTCAATTGGATATGGAAGCTGATAAAATTGAGTTTAATCAAATGGATGATCGCATTCTATGTGCGGCTGTTTGTGTTCAGCTACCGCTTTTTTTCAGTCGCACACACGGTCTGATTTGTGTTACTCCGGCTGATTTCGATAGCAGTGACTTGTTGAATGTTTCAACTAATCCTCCTGAAATTTATTCATCTGTGGCAGATTATATGTCTCGCGATCAGCCCGTGCTATCCAGTATCACCGAAGACAATGACCTGCACTTATTTGAATTGGATCCCGACGAAATATATAACGATTTGAAAGATGAAATTGGTCAATTCAAAGCCGCTTTCATTTATAAATTAAAACACAATAATGGTATGTGTAATACTATATTGAATGAACTATTCCGGAATTTTTCTGAGACCCAAGCAAGCTTGAACGCGGAAGGTCCGAACTTGGATAGGTAGATATATCAAAATTTGTATAACCAATTCTTCGCGTCTTCTTTTAGAAATTTGGTGATTAATAAATATTGTTACTTTTCACCCTGAATTTAGAATTGTAATTGAAATCGTTACCGACTTGGCAGAAGATATGCCTTCCGCTGATCCTCGTTGGGAGCAAATATCTGAAGATTCACCTATGCTTAAACATTCTTTGGGGAGTTCATCTTCATTACAAATTCTTACTCAATTAAAGGAGAAAAATTTGGCTCTACGCCATTTTATAGAATTTCTGCATTCGACTGATGTATTTAATAAGGTAAGAAATATTTATAGATAGACTTTCAAAACCTGAGCGTTGCTTTTGTCAACTACATGTTTCGAAAGTAGCCATTTCATATTAATGAATATAAACGAATTAAAAGTTGTCAATTGTTTTTTTTAATTTTGTGTGTGCTTGATAAATAACAATAAATTTAGAAAATTAAAGCACGAATTGATAAGTGCATCGGTTTTTAACGTTAATTATTATTAAATTAAAATTTGGTTTACCTTCGAATCCAACGTTTATATTTATTGGTAAATGCACTGTGGTTCCTTAGGGAACGTTGGATTCTACCAAAGCATTTGTCACGATAGTGTCAATCAATTCTATTCGCCAGATGGCTAAAAAATTTGTTTTTATAAATGACTAAATGTTAATTTAGAAAACTGAGAAATTGTTGAAATTCTGAAAATTATTGTAGAAGGTGAAACCATTCGTGGTTTATAATTAAGTTTCTTTTTTGTCACACTAAAATATTTGTGTTTTTCACAGCTGACGGCAATACCTTGTGGTGGTGGAGTTAAGACAACTTGTTGCATTCTTTCTGATGTCAATGAAAAAATCATAGCGGCCATTGCATTAAGAACAATTCAAAATAAGTATGTGTATAATTTGAAGTGTTTATATGCCATAGAAGTTTGCACAAAATTACTTGAATTGATCCAGCAGTGCAGTTTAGTTGATTTATTGCTATAATCGAACGATATAGCGTGGCACAAATTCATCGGTCAAATAACAAATTTATCGGTCTTAGCTTGTGAAGGGATTGAATTTTCTGAATGCAATTTTGTTGTTTACAGACGGATTCACTTTTCTGCCAGTACCAACTTTGTTTTACGTTTAAAGAAGAACTTACTCTCTAATCTTGAATTTTTGCATTTATTATTCTAAAATAAAAGGAAAATCTACTTCATAGCTCTGGTTGTAAGGCTGTAAAATATCTGTGTCGAAGCTTATTGTGACATTATATCTTCTGTAATTTTCTCTCCTTTTTTAACAAAGCTGCTTTCTCAGTTATTTCATAATAATAAAGGATTAGTAAAATTTACTTTCAATTACAAATTATAATACTTTTTTGTAATTCCAAAAAACTAAAAAATTGTATTCGGAATACGTTGATTTTGCATACTGCATTGCATTAAAAATTTTCCACTCGTTTATCTAGTGTCCGAAACATTAAATTTGACCAAATGTTCGACTATCATGGTTCGCTTCGCATTTTTGTGATTATATGTTTCCAAAACGCTTTCAAGTGGTCAGTAAGTGCAGACTTCTAATATGTAATTAATGAATATAATTTATATTAATTAGTATAATTTAAGATATGCCAGAATTGTCGATGAAGCCATTCAGGCCGTGATCAGTTTGCGGAAAGAAATTCCTTCTGGGAAATTAACAGCTCAAGATTTGTTCTATGTAAAAATTAGTAAATTTCAAGAGATTTTTTATGGATTTTTGGAAATATTTGAGAACAAAATTGAATCACAACAACAGTCATCTTCATTGCTTACGTTGGTTTTCGACATAAATAACATCGTTATAAATGTATTGAATGAAATTATGGCATTTCGCGAACAGAATCTAGCTCTCTATACGCTTCCTCCTGACAAGATCAAAGACAGTTATGAATATTTACCATGGACAGCCATGCCTGGTAATGTAGGCGTACGCGATTCTCTTTCGCGTTTTATTGATAATGCGATTAAATATGGAGCCCGTTCGAAAGGAGATTTGGATCTGAAACATAAAATTTATCATCAAATTATGGAGCTTATGGACTTTGTACTCAATGGGAGGAAAAATCATTTAGACAGTGTTAAAGATAGTGAAAAATATAATGTTTTCCTACAACAGTTCGAATCTCATCGACGCGATTTGATTTCGATTTTGAGTAAGTTGTTTGAATGTTCGTCTTTCAAAAAACACGTGCCTAAATTTGAATATCTCGTTATTTTTTAACAGTCGAGGATGGTCAATATGAATTTGCAGCAAAATTAGCAGAGAAATATTTAGACTTTCATTCACTGGTTGTTATTTGTGATGAAACAAATAATCAAGGTCGTCTTGATGGTTATATTAAAAAATATGAGGAGTACGATTTTTCTCAATTTGCAATTAATTGGCATTTGCGACAAAATCGACAGGGTGAAATCTTTGAACGTTTTAAGGACAATCCAAATGCTTTGTCGCAGTTCATGCGAGATCATCCTTCTCTCGGTTGGATACAATTATTTTTTAATGGAGATTTTGAACGGGCTTCGCAAATACTTGTACAGCTCGCCCAAAGGGAGACAGAATTTGTTCAAAGGAAAAAGGTGGGTAATAATTATTTGGTCTTTCTAAATGTGAATACAAACCTGATCTTATGTTCTGTTAATTGTTTTAGACGATGCTATCACTTGCTAAATTAGCCGCTTTTGCCAGCATAGAAACCGATTTAAATATACAGATCGAATTAATCAATGCGGAATTGACGATAATAGCATACCAGGAACAACTCAGTGAACAGTTGCTAACAGCTTTTGGATATGATTTTGAAAATCAGAAAGTATTGGGTATAGAAGAAATCATAAATGTAGGTTAAATACATAATAATTTTTTAAATTAAACAAATTTTAAAATGCTCATGCGATCTCTGTGGTGTATGGTTTATTTGAAAATTATGTTTCTTTTAATTTCAGCTTATAATATCTGAGGAAAATGAAAATTCCACTGAGTACGATTTCCGTCAAGCATTAGAATTATTAGGCTATATGGAGGAATCATATAATGTGCGTCACAAAATTTGGTGTGCTTCTATTTTACGTGATAATTGGCTTGAATATGATATGAATAATACTTTGGAATATGTTCAAAATTTACTTTTCTTTAAATTAGTTGAAGTTAGCCATTTAATGGGTAAGAAGATAATTTTAAACATTTCTTAAAAATAATATATTTTACTGTTATGTCTTTTAAATATTCAGGTGAAGATCTGGAACATTTTTTACCTCCAATTGAGGACTTCCTTAACAGCACCGAATTAGGCAATCTGGTGCATAATAAATCTTTTCAATATCTGTTGAAACTTACGTACGAGTTTATTTGCGATACTTTTAAAAAAAGTGATGAAACCGATATTGATATGTAATAATTTATAAACTATGAATTACAAGAATTTCGATTTTATCATAAAATATCAATTTTGATACGTTTGAATAAAATATATACAAAGGGAGCCTTTTGAAGAAGTGTCTCAAACAATGAAAGCTTTGTCTTTTTCGCTAGTATGTTTAAAAGCGTTTGCTTAGATCAGTGAAGGCTAATCGTCTATCTGCGGGTAACAAATTATACGCAATGCTAGTCTCAATATTTCCTTATTTCTAGCATTCAATAGAATTACAGAACTTGATATGTTTTTTGTATTTGATGAACTTATGAATGCCCAAAACATTTGGTGTTCTTAGCCTCAGATGGCCATTTAAGAGACCTATTTTGTTAAGCCTTGAACGCTTTTGGAAACAGTATTTTGCAGTGGTCGTGCGTTTGCAGAAAACGACAAAAAGGGATGAATGAATAATAGTCTTAGCTGATAGAATACAAAAACAAATTCTTACAAATTATGGCAATTGTGTCAAATAAATTATCCGGTTATAAAATTCTAAAAAAATGCGAGGGTTTTTCCGGTTATATTGAAAAACCCTCGCTTCAAAAAGGTTCGCCAACGCTGGGTAAGGTCTATTTAGGTCTGTCCATCTAATCAGTGATGGAAGCAAAGAAAAGTCTTCACACACATCAATAACGCAATACTTATGAATATGGAAGGCTTGGAGTTGAGAGTTTATATGAGTTTAGTTGTATGCGCTGCTTCACATAACGTCGCAACCGTGAAGCCCTTCAAATGCTCTAACGTATCAGATGCTCACGTTGAAGTTAGTTTCTCTTAAAATCATTAAATTGGAGAAGCACAGATAATTTGATTTAATTTTATTGTATAAAAATTAAATCACAGGATCCTAAATGCTGAATGAAACTACTCCACTAACTGGAGGTTTAAACCATCGATTAAGACCTGATGGTATCTCAAACGACTCTAGAAGGAAAAATATGTTCCACTTTCAGTTTTGCATATGCATGATGATTATGTGAGTTTATTGGAATTCTGAATGAAATGAAAAGAATGGAAGGAATAAAATAGATCGAATTAAATTTTTTAATTGAAGTTTAAATTGAAATAGATTTTTAATTTTTTGCAGCACGATTTTATTGATAGCTGTAATAATTGTACTCGCTTACGGTAACGTTTGGACGCCCTCACCGGTATTCCTTGCAGCCAACAGTGAAAACGATACAGATGCATTCACTATCATTTCGAATCTTAGTATTCTAACTACACTCATTCTAGATGAGCCTGAAAACAAATGGGCATTGGATGAAATCAAGTTGAATAAATTGAGTAATGAGGCAGCACTTAATGCAGGCATTAAAGCATTGGGTGACCGGGAGATCCTGGAGGAGGTATCAGAGATTACACCAGTCAATACGCCAGCTTTTCGTCATTATCGTTCTCTCAGCACAAATAAGGAGGCGCGCACCCTGGCCAGACGAGGTTATGTCGAGGATCATGCTACTCAGCATTTGGCAAAGGCTTTTAATTACACTAAAAAATCGGGACGCAGTAATATTGGATTGGGCCCGGAGATATCGCTACCGGACCATACATTAAATTTTACCTGCGATTTTAATACGCCATATCGTACAGCGAACGGTATCTGCAATAACAAAAATCACCCACGTACTTATGGTGCTGCGCTCATACCATATAGACGCATGGTGGCGCCTGACTATGCTGACGGTGTTTCATTGCCACGGATCTCACATAGTGGTAAACCTTTACCATCGGCTCGAGAGGTTTCCCTGAAAATACATCGCTCTTCCTATCAAACTGATTCAAATTTTACTGTGATGTTAGCGGTTTTCGGTCAATTTCTGGATCATGATATTACCGCAACATCGCTGAGTGTCTCACAAGAAGGCGAATCAATAGATTGTTGTACGAATCCGCTTAACGCACATCCAGAATGTCTTGCTGTACCAATTGAATTGGACGATCCACACTATGGGACATTTAATGTAACTTGTATGAATTTTGTTCGGTCTGCTGCGGCACCTACGGGTCATTTTGGACCACGTCAACAACTCAATCAAGCTACGTCATTCATTGATGCATCAGTGGTATACGGTAGTACCGAAGAAATTCAGCAAAACTTGCGAACGCATAAAAACGGAACACTACGTATGTTTGAGACCGAAAATGGGCGGCAGCTACTTCCAATATCGACGAATATGTATGATGGTTGCAATCGTGAACGCATGGCTAATATTGGTAGATATTGTTTTGAATCGGGAGATGATCGTTCCAATGAGAATTTGCTGCTGACATCCATGCATTTATTGTTTGCGCGTCAACACAATTATTTAGCTCGTGGATTGCAAGAAGTTAATTCTGAATGGGGTGATGAGCAACTATTTCAAGAAGCGCGAAAAATTCTAGGAGCACAATTGGCACACATCACTTACAATGAATTCCTTCCAATTTTGCTTGGTAGAGTTCTGGCTGAAAAGAAGGGCTTATTGCCAAAAATGAAAGGTGATCGTGGAGACGACGTTTACGATGAATCAATTGATCCTACAATAGCCAACAGTTTTGCAGCCGCAGCCTTTAGATTCGCGCACACTTTACTTCCGGTAAGTCGAATTTTTTTTTTATTCAACAGCTTTCAATGTTTGTTTCTGCTTTGGAAATAGGGTTTATTCAATATGACAAGTGATGATAAATCCTATGAATCGGTTCAATTGCATAAGATGCTCTTTAATCCATTCTCCTTGTGGCCAGAGCGTGGAATTGATCACGCCATTCAGAGTGCCATAAATACACCAGTCAAACGTGTTGACAGATTCTTCTCACCGGAGGTTACCCAAAAACTTTTCGAAGGCTTTTCAGAAGAGAAGCCGCTTCTTTGCGGTTTAGATTTGGTTTCATTGAATATTCAGCGTGGTCGAGATCATGGTTTACCATCCTATCCGGTATTTCGATCCCATTGTAAACTGCCCAAAGTCGATACCTGGGAAGAGATGGCCGAAGCAATTGAACCCTCATCATTGAAATCCATCAAAGAAATATATGCGTAAGTTGAGTTTAGTTTTAGTGAAAGGACGCTCATTTCCCTCGAAGGTAATTGATTTGATTTTTTAAAAATACAGAACCCCTTACGATGTTGACGTTTACACGGGAGCCTTAAGTGAACCGCCTCTTAAGGGAGCCATATTTGGGCCATTGTTAACTTGTTTAGTTTCCGACCAATTTTTACGTTTAAAGCGTGGTGATTCTCATTGGTATGAACGGAATGTTGGACCAGCCAAATTTACGAAAGGTAAAGCAAATGCGATTTCCAATCCAAAATTAAAAATAAAACCATAAATTAAAACCTTGTCTTTGGCGTTTGGAAAAATTTAGATCAATTGGATGAAATATATAAAACTACTTTGGCTGGAATAATTTGCCAAAATGGCGATATTGTCGAGAGAGTACCGCAGTATGTAATGGAGTATCCATCCAACGAAATAATTGATTGTAATCGGACTGGTTCAATTAATTTCGATGCTTGGTTGGCAACGGAACCGACCTCTAAGCTTCATCGTACTTCGGTAGCGGCAGAATGGAAGAATGTTCGTGTAATTAAGAAATTGATGACTAATACGACACAAGCCTCTGAGGACTTTCATGCGCAGGAAAATGTTTAATTAATTTTTGGATTATGTAAATAATTTAGGAGTAAATTTTGGTGTTTTGGTAATATTAATTTTATTATAATGTTCGTAGTGGATTCCCAATTTGTTTTTAAATTGACATTTTTATCTATTTTATTGAAATCAAATAAAGGGAAATGCATTTGGTTTTCTTTCAATGGCAATAAATTCTGCTAGCACGGTTTACGACCAACTGCTGTTACATTTGGGTTTTGTTTCGCAATGGTTGTGGTATAGACTACTAGTAATTTTGACGGTTAGATAATAGAGGGAGCTCTATGAAGTTTAATAGTTGCTAGTTCTGGAACAACGTCGGACGAGTTCTCACTCATTGTGTACGTGAATTCACTATATCATAAAAATGGTTGTTGCAACGACTTTACAGCAACGAGTGTTCCTATCTCTTTATCTATGCTCGTACACCATAAAAAATAGTCATTATAACGAATTCTTAAGTTACGGCAGCAAGTGTCTCATTTTCTTATCTGCGATGTCGGCCGTGGACGTCTTTTAAAGTTAATTAACACTTATAAAATCTACTTTTTTTAGGGGGAAAAAGAGTATTTACATAGACGTAATTGTACATGTATTATATTTTTATATATATTATATTTTTAAATAATTATACAAATTACAAAATAATAAATTAATATTTAAATATTTATTAACATAAATAAAATATATTAATATTAACTTCCTAGTTATGAGCATTCCAAGCTTTAAAGGGCTATAATTCGTAAGCCGTATGAGAGGTAGAGAAAAATCTTGATGTAGTGTGCAGCAAAAAAAAAGTCACAAAAAGGATTGAACCTGTTGTCACTTTGTAAACCTGTTTCAAATATTAAAATCGTGGAACCGAATACATCGCGAAAGTCATTCAAGATTTTTGTGAATTTATCTTCAGTGAGAGGTTGTTAGTGAAAAAAATTGCCAAAACCCTGACATACAAGTCACACAACAAGACAGATTTTTAGTTTAGTGATGCGACCAACAATTTGCTTGTTTTTAAGGTCGACTAGTATATCAAACTCCTCTCAGAAGCGTGCTCTCAATATTACAGTACGAATGTCAACAAGTATCAAAAGGAATTCAAAGCGTCGTGAGAAACCTAAATTCAGTTTTAGAAATTTGGCTCCGAACGTCCCGTTAGGTGGTGTAAAATTCAATTCAGAATTTCTTTTGTAACATTTGAATTTGGAAATAGGAATAATTAACACTACTGCAACCATATCAATTATAGAGTCTGACTAGTTGAACAGCTAGATGAAGCTACAATCCTCACCTCACAAAAATGAATAAGGTCCTATGGAAAACGAGAGAAAATAAAATTTCTTTTCGCCGCTATACCGCGGTAGTTTGTAGCGGGAGATTCTTTTATTATATTTGTTTACGATTCTCACCAATCTGTGAGTATTTTTACCAAGACAATAATTTGCAATGCATCTATTGCTAATTTTTCTTTCATTTGCCCCAATTCAAAAGGTGGCCCCTTTTCCCTGAAGTTTCGCGTTAAGTTGACTTAAATTTAAAAATTTTTGACAATTAAATTTTTTTACCCCTAGTTTCTGCAACTATCATTGTGTTTAATCGCTGCAGTTTAATAGCTCTCATCAGTTACAGTTACATCCTGTGACATTTTCATAGCGTTGGACGAGTAACCTGTTGATTTTGTCTTGGATAAATAGGCGAGTTTTCATCGTTTGTCGTAATCTTCAAACATGTTGAAGACTTCAATTTAAATGTGGTGAATTTTGTTAACTTTTATTAATGGAATGAAGAATACATGTTTGAATACGTTTATAAGCTTTATTTTTAAGTGTTGAATGGTACCGACATTTATGCCCGGGAAACTCGGGTTTCGTGTGGATTTTCTTCTATAATGTGTGTAATTTCATTCTCGGGAGCTCAACCTGATTTGTAATTCATTGATGTTAACAGCGACTTTAGGGATATTTTATTATAAATTTTTATATAGTGATTTTTTATAGTGATCCTTAGCGTTTTATTCGATACTGGCGATTGTGGGTGATTTTGTGGTTTGTATACCAGATTAAAATGCTTGTAGGTAAGTATAATCTTTTATTCTAAATTTCACTGCGGAAAGTTAAATGGATCCGTGTTTGGTGTGGCGACTTATGGATCCTTAACCGAGAAAGTAAACCTTTACTAACAATTGAATTAGAACTTGTTATAGACTTGATGTGTCTTAAAAGTTCGGATGGAGAACGATCTCCGATTTGAGTGGACGGAAACAGTTGTTCTAGTCTGTTCACTTCGCTTGTTTGTTCTCTTTTGCTGAAACAAGCTCGGACTGAGAGAGTTCGTTCAACTGTCCTGTATTTGTTCATAGTCGCAGAAGGGTTAATTATGTCTAAAATTTTGGAAATAATTTCTCGTTGAAAGGCAATTAGAATGTATAGAAATTTGACATGATCATTTTTAATGTTATTGTTTTCAAATTGTCCTTCAACAAGTAAAAACCACAATCACTCATCCCAGATTAGGCGTAATTTAGAGATCTATTTGTGTGTACGATATTCTCGTGTCTCGAGTTTTGTTCTCGTGTAGTTGTTGTATATGAGTATTCAGTGAACGATTTTTATTTGAAACGACGATTGTGTGCGATACTTGTGGTTCATTATTTTGATTGCCTTTGTGTACTTGGTTACGCGCAAGAATGGGTGATCGTGCATTGTGCATTTTGTATTTTTGTTTTAGAATATTGCTTAGATAACAATATGTTTATATTTAATAATCTAAGCTTAATATCGATTGATAAAAGGTTAGTTAACCGATACTATATTGATATTTATTAATTGGAAATTGGAAATATCGGAATATATTTTAATAAGATAATATTTAATACATGGTATAATAATATCAATAATAATTAATATTATTAATATACGAAATGAAATTATGAAATGAAATAATTATATTTAAATGAATTAAAATAAAAATGGTGTGATATATAATCGTAAGCATAACATCTGATTTAGAAGTTGTTGTTGTTGCTTTGTTGTCAAGGTTGAGGCGGTAAATAGAATTTGTTATTATTCTTGTTGATGAAATTGTTGTCTGGCTCATAAAATCAGTTATATCACTTAAGTCCTCACAAATTTGTTGACTGATAGTTTTATTCGTTTGATAACGATATTTTTGGAGCTTTATTTTTTGGCAATTTTTTATCGATCCTCTTTCATTTTGGAGTCAACGAGCACTACTGGTTACGGAACCTGTATCGGGATTCGTACGTGAACGTTTACCAATGGCAACAAGATCTTCGAAGTGTTTAACGAATGAAAGAAATGGTACTGATGTTAAAGGTCCTGCGGATGATGTTGATGATGGTGAGGATGATATCGGATACTTAATTTCTAATATTTTTTAGACAAGGATTTCTTCGAAAGGTTGTATTGCTTGAATTAAGTAGTATTAGTTCCAATTTGGATGTTGCAAGTTGTAATGTATAGATTATTTATTTTAATAAATTTCCATAGTTAAGACGAGAGGATAACGGATCGTCTATGTTTTTTTCGACAGATAATGCTGTCGGGGTTTCTGTCTTCAGTCACAAAAAAAATTTTAAAAAATAGAGTTCGATCAAGAATTATATCATCGCTGTCTTTCTGACTTGGATCGCGCGCTTCAATTGGGCTTAGCTGAAACAATGGGTTCCCTACCTCATCCCCTCCAATTTAAATTATCCAAACATTAATTCACATAAAATACTTTTATTTACAATAAATCTGTAGGCGTTCATTAAAAAAACAACAAATAATTATCCAAACAGTTCAACGTATGAAAATTAGTTTGGTTCCGTTTCCATCGGGAGAACATTTTCTCCTTCCGTTTCGGAGTCTAATATCATCTACATTTAATTAGAAAAAGAACAGAATTAATTGAAACTCGCCTTTCAGCCAAGACTTACCGATCGTATCCCCGATTGCAGACAATCCACAATCTGGTTCTGAAATAGAGAAATAATAAAAGGAAACAAGTTTCCTCCGACGCAGGATGGAACGAATAATTGGAATCTGCCCCTAATATGTATATCTGAATAATATCAAAAATCTGAGTCATTGAATCGAACTTAAGTTATTTGCGACATCGCAGATTAGAAGATTTGCTATTCCATCTATTAAAATTATTCTGGTTAGAATATAAACTGCTATCAGGTCTTCTGGCGCGTTCCCTTATCAAGACTTTCAGCGAATATGCCCTCCCTGACCTTCGTC
Organism: Physocephala rufipes; assembly: GCA_963966595.1. Classification (NCBI taxonomy): domain Eukaryota; kingdom Metazoa; phylum Arthropoda; class Insecta; order Diptera; family Conopidae; genus Physocephala; species Physocephala rufipes. The sequence goes on from OZ016501.1 coordinate 42,892,262, forward strand.
AAGTAATTATGCCCAGCTACTCCGATATCATTCTTCGGCGTTCTTCTTCCCCTTGATGACGATAACGGAAATGCCAGAAGGCAGTTAGTTCACAAAATCTGAATACATCTGGGACTATATTAATTTGTGATTGATTTTGCTCTTTTGAAAATTTCTTCTCATTTCTTTGATTCGAACGCAGTAACCAGATTCGAGCTCGTTTTTATACAATTTTCGAGTAATATTCCGGCAATATTCGTGCAATATTTCAATCCGGTATTGTTAATAAAAATTCTCTTTCCGTATTTAATCATTGATACTACTCGGCTTTCAGTATTGTTTTCCTTTTTTTTTCTATTTTTTTGTAATTTTTAACTTATCGAGTCTTTTCTTTTTATTGTAACTATTATTATTGTTATTATATCAATCATGTATTACCGAATTAATTTAACTAGCCGTGTTTCATCGAAAGTCTTCAAAAAAAGTAACGAGCAATTTAGAAAGATTACAGATGTTCGTTATAACAAAATCAACTCATTCCGGTATCGTCAACTTACTATTCTTATTACTTCAATTGTTTATTACGAAACCTTCTATATCGACTCGCTTACTACGACTTTTTCCCCCCGATCTTTTTTTGTTCAACCCCGTGTTTTTAAATTGTCCAGACCTAATAGGTTTTACCTACCTGGTTATTAATGATTTTCGCACGCCTGGCTCTTTAAAGCTTACTAGGTCTTTTTTTAAATAATATGTTTGAGACAGTGGCCGGCAGTCTTTTAGTCAGTATGCGGACGCCTCTTTACAAAGCTGTTTTGGTATTTGTGGAGTATTAATAAGTGACAACGTTTCGTTGTCTCGCAACAGTTTTGAAGCAGCGCACACTGAATACTGTTTCTGAATAAAGCCATTGACTTAATGTAATTTAAATGGTTGCAAATTACCAACTAGTACTGTGTAGCGAATTCAGTTTACATTGGAGGAAATACATTGAACTATGGAAGAACTTATTTTTGTATTTTTGTGGTTTTGTGGAACAACATTATGTGGAAATGAAATTATGAATATCGGCTGGGAATAATAAATCAGTTAAAAATTTTTTTATTGGTTTTCCAGCTTTGACTAATTTTCTTCTCTTGTTTTTGTTATTTCTGGCCAATTAACTTATAAATGGCTCAAATAGTTGTTAACTAATATGAAAATTATATAATTTCAATACTTAAATATGTTTAATATGTTTATACGAAGATTATTCACTCAAACTACTAAATATTCGAATACCGTAAGTATACGACATTTTAATAGACGCGTATTGGGTATAATTTTCATATATGTTGGCAATCTCGTAACACTTTGGGGAAAATGTTAGCAAATTGCTTGATTTGTACGAATTTCGGAAGTTCATTTAGGCTGGAGTGACGCTCCAGTCTCCTTTGGTGTGTGCTGACGTAAAGCGAATTTGGGTTTGCGACAAAAGCGTTGATGAAATTGATTTGTGTCTCAATAAAAAGTAAATATCTATAAAATAAAAAACGAATGGTGCAAACTAAGTGATATAGTTTTAAAATTAAATGGCTATCTTTGATTCGATATTCAGCACATTCTCGACCGTAGCACGTCCGGACCATTTCTTCCCGCATGTGTTCGTTTGAGTATATGATAAGCTGCAAGCTAACATAATTGTAAGAAAAATCATTATCCAGAATGAACAAAAGATTGTTTTGCGTAAATTATGCCACCAAGGATCATCTTTATATGGTAGTAATTCTTCCAAACTAAGACTTGACGAACTTCTGGAAGGTAAACTCAATTTAGTTTTATGAAGAAAGCATAATTAGCATCTTCGTGCGTTACTCGGAGAGGTCGATTAAATCCAAATACTCTGAATTCTCCAAGGGGACATCTATGATGTGGTTGTAGGTGTTGGAATATTCACAGCTTAATAGTGCTGTCCTTTCGGTCGCTGCCATTTTTTAAGGGATTCTTTCTTCCTGTAATGATTTTCTAAGGACAAAATGTTTCCAAAGTTTCATTTACTCTATATGTAAAATATGTATACATATATTTTTCATAGGCGTTAATTAAATTGAATAACTCAGTCTTTAGGATGTAATTACCAGTTCATTCCAGATCACACAATTTTACGAACCCATCCATTCGTTTTCCCCCTCTTTAGCTGTTTCCTTGACGGTGATCTCTTTAAAACTGAAAGCGCATTTCGCTAAGGCGTTACAGTTTTGTTCATGTAAATCATGAATCTTAAGAAACTCGAGGAATATTGCCATAAACATCTTTATCTCTTTTCTTATTTATATATTGAGGATGACGATTGCGCTGTTAAGAGGCAATAAATTTGTATTTGTCTTCCTTAATTTGCAATGATTGTGAATAAATTAATTATCAGCACACTGAATGAAGATTAAAAAAGAGAAATCGTTTGAAACATTACGAAGTCGATGGGTCTGAATTCTACGCGGAAATCAAGTAAGTAAGTAAGTAAGCTTTATTGAGACTTTAAAAAAAATACAGGTGTTTGATTTACATTCTATTAAATTAAATACATACAGAATTTGCTGACTTGGAATTGGTCAAGCTAATCAGTAATATATTACATTATTGTTTAAACTAATATCTTGTACATAATAGTGACCAGTGAGAAAGACTGGGCACGAGCTAAACCATTTTTGATATGTCTGCTCAATAATGACATTGTATCTGAAATCATTTGCCTTAAAACTAACTATTTACAATACATATGTGGATAGATGAAAAGAAACAAAGGAGAGAGAGATAGTAAAGAGATAAAATGAAAGAAAATAAGTTGCAATGCGATGTGAACTTAAAAATAATATAGAAAATTAGACTAGTAATATGTCTGCTTACATGAGATCAAAAATTATACTTGGATTTCAATAATTCATTTAAGAATACTTATATTAGGAGATCGAAATGCAAAAAATTCAATAGCAGCACAGACTTATCCTCTGTATGTTCCTGGGAATTTTTTGATGTAGAACGGGGGTAAAAGAAGTGTGGAATCAGTGACCTTTAGTTGGGCATTCGAATCAGGGTGCAGAATGGCAAACGGTGAAATGTAATAGCAGTTGCTTAATGAGTATTGAATGTTGTGGTTTAGATTTTTTATTAGACTATTTTCGTGATATTTAGCCCTGTCTAGCTTCATTTTAGTGAGGGAAAATAAGTAGTTTAATAGTGGGACCGTTTTTGCAGTCTTATAGACAAAACTATTGCTATACCATCTTCCCGATGGGCGCCTTGACTTAACAATGCATTTTCTCAGCACAGAACGCTCGAATGCTTGTAGCTGTCTAGCTACAGAAGGAGATATTTGCAGCCACATAGGGAACGCGTATGTCAATACAGGTCGTATTAGCGTCTTATACAGCAGAAGTTTTGTTGCACTTTCAACATCTTTAGAGCCAAGAAGATACTTAAGCTTCGCTGCTGCTGCTTTCGATTTATTAAGGGCCTTCTCTGCATGTCCATTCATCTTTAATCTGTGATGTAATTGTACACCCAAATATTTTATAATAGTTTTTAGCGGAATTTGGTGACCATCAATTGATAGAGAAATTAGTTTGCTCTCTTTCACGGCCATATAATGACCTTTTCCCGAAGCGTTCCTGAAGCATATCAGCTCACATTTCTTCCAATTTACTTCTATGCCCCATTTCTTGTAGAATGATATTATTTCGTCTAAGTGAGTTCGAACCTCGTTTAGCGCCAACTGTGGTCTCTCGTGGCTTTTGAAAATTATTGTATCATCAGCATATAGAATTGAATTCGGTTGAGAAGAAGAATCGGGAAAATCATGCATAAAGATGCTGAACAGTAAAGGTCCGAGTATGGAGCCTTGAGGGACGCCAGATAAGACTGCAATCGGGTTTGACTTTTCAGCACCTAAGTGGATTGTGAGGAAGCGATTATCGAGAAAACTGCGAACCATGCTAATAAACGTGAATGGTAGTCTCAGACGTATAAGTTTATTCATTAAACCATCATGCCAGACCAGGTCAAACGCCTTTTTAAGGTCTAAGGCGCATGCCACTGTGCATTTCCTTCTTCTGAGGTTGCCCAATATTATATCCTGTAGATATAGTAGAGCGTGTTCGGTAGAGTGACCCTTTCTGAACCCGAATTGAAAGCTAGGAATGATGTTATTTGCTTCAATTAAAGCTTCCACTTTCCTCAAAATTATCCTCTCTAAGATCTTCCCTAGGTTAGACAGGAGTGAAATGGGCCTAAGATCCTCCACTTTTCTAGATGTATTCTTTTGAATGAGAATTAATTTTGCTTTCTTCCATTCATTTGGGAAATAGGCATTGCTTAGGCAGTTATTCATTAAGATAGTAATTGGCCGAACTAAAGCTTTACTGCACTTCTTAATGACGAAGTTTGAAATTTTGTCTGGACCTGCTGATTTTTTATTATTGAGGCTTTTTATAAGAGACTCGACGAGAGAATTAGACGCGAGGTTTTCATTACTTGGAGAAATAGCAGTATTTTCAGCTGTGAAATTATATAGAGGCGGTGTTTCGTTCCATGACCAAAATGCAGAGTTTTCGGTGCGCACATGCGGTGCTTGGGAGGGAAGCGGGGTTGGTGTATCTTTACCATACAAATCGGCGTAAAAATAGGAGAGGTGCTCAAGCTTGTCGGGTACAGAAGTGTGGGAAACCCCGTTTATTTCGACAGGAGTATTAAGGATAGTTAATTTTTGGTTGCGACCCGTCAACCTATTTATTTCTTGAAATACCGAAGGACTAGGCCTCAGACGAGTTAGCCGGTTTCTTAGTTGCTCATTTAAGTCGCATTTTACTCTGTCCTTAATCAATTTACTTAAGCAGTTAATTCTCCCGGACAGCTCCCTATACAGATCGTTGACCCTATTTCCTTCGTGATGGAAAATTCTTTTAAGTTGAGCTTTCCAAATTTTCCTGATCTTAAAAAGTTTTAGCGTCATACTCGACACCTTTAGGTAGTCTTTGCTAGCAGATTTTTGACGAGAATGTAGACTTATGCTATCTTGTACACAAGCAGTTATAGAGGCGACTAATTCGTCAATCTCTGCGTTCGAAAGGTTTCTTGTGGCGTCAATATTCAGAGCATCAATGCTTTGTTGTAAGCTATAGTTTACCTTCTTCCAGTCTGTATGGGTGAATGAGAGCTGTGTTGGGGGATTAACTAGTAGAGGTGAAAGGCAGTGTGGTTTTAGAGAGAGGAAGATTGTGTAATGATCTGAGATAGCATCAAGAGTGGTACAACTAAAATTTGTGTAGTTTGTGATTGGAGAGATTAGGCTAGACGATACCAAATAGAAATCTATATGAGAGGAGGAACTAGGCCTAGTTGGCCCGTCTGGGAAAAGAATATTTAGGCTGAGTACATTTTTACCATACCAATCGTATAGTGTCTTCCCATTGGGATTGCAGCAGCTGTCACCCCAATAACCATGCCTAGCGTTAAAGTCGCCTCCAATTATGAAATAATTACAATGTTCAATTTTGGATAATAGGTCGGTAAGAGCATTTTCTAAAAAACGCCCCGTATTGCAAGGTACGTAGAGAGACACAATTCCTAACTTGGATTTTGATCCGTCTAACGTGCTAGTTAATTCCACAACAACTATGGTTGCTGAAACAATGTCGCTATGGAAATTTAGTGGTGTTGCTTTAACCGAATTATGTATAAGCAGACCCGTACCCCTTCCAGCATTATTTGAGAAAAAATTACAGTCCTTAAAACATCTCTTTAAGTCGGATTTAAGAAGCGTTTCCTGCAATAATAGTGCTGTGGGGCGGAAATCTTCTAAAAGCAAATCAATCTCTATTAATTTATCGGGAGAGATAAGCGAATTTACATTACTAGATAAGAACTTCATCATTACGGACAGAGACTAGCGAGAAATTCTAGATATGCACAAGGCTTATCAATGTCATTTAAGGCTTTATAACTAGGCCAAAATTCGCGCAGTCGTGCCAGAAGGGTTGTCATCGGCACTCCAAAGAGTCTCAACGACTCGTTGAGGAAATCAGGGATCAGGTTTGAGGCCGGGCTTTTTGATCCTTTTAGCACTTCGGCATATGAGCCGCTCTGGCTTTTTAGTTGTGCTATATTGCGATTTACCAGTAGTTCCGTATTTAATTTTCGTCGTACCGAGAATTCTGTCCTCTTTTCCCTAGCTTGTAAATATTTAGCTCTACTTGGGCAGCCTGTAAAATTCGCAGGGTGTCCCGCTTGACCACAATTGACACATTCTACCGTATCTTTGGAGTCCTCTAACGCCGAGTCTCTTTTGCAGCTTCCAGGCTCGTGCGATTCTTTACACTTAACACATCTTGATGAATAGGCACAGTATCTACTTATATGCCCAAAACGTTGGCAGTTAAAGCACTGAGTTGGGCCTTCTCTTTTAAAATTCTCCCACTTTATGCGGTGTTGGAGTAGCAGTTTTATTTTTTTTAAATTTCTAAGCATTTCATTGTTCTCCACTATGCAAATGAATATACCCAAATCAACCTTGTTCTCCCGCGACCACCCAGTTTGAAAAGGTTTAACCGAAAGTTTTAATGACAGATCTGATTCTAATAGGGCCGCTTCAACTTCTTGAGCCGAAAAACCTACTGACAAGCCTTTCAATAGAATTGAAGGCTTTTTTAACTGCTTTGGTGTATGTGAAAACGCTTCGACCTTTGAATTTTTGAAATGCTCCATAAAAAATGAGTGCATTTCAATATCTTTCACAAGTAATTTGAACTTGTTACTGCCTACGCTTTGAAATTTTACTGAATCTAGCTTACAACTAAAATTATTTCTTATGAAATCTAAGATAACCTTTGATCTCACCTCTTTTACAAAAATGGGAGGGCACCATTTTTCCTTCTGCTTTTGGTTTGCAGTAGTTTCAAGAACTTCGGTAGTAGCCGGATCCTCAGTAGATAGGATGTTAAAGCGGTTGCTGCTTAATGGTTCGTCTGCCATAGTTTTTTGGGGTTTTTTTTTGTTTTGAGGAACTGGAACTGGGCTGCTGAACTCTCCTTTTTCTGTTGATTACCTTTTGGAAAATCACCGGTTCGTTGTCAAGTATGAATTTTAAATTTTTATTCATTCGCAATGTATCGTTGTTTTCCGATGATGTCGATGTGGATGCTGTAGGAATGTTAAGCAATTCCGTTTTCTTCTCGGCAGGTAGCGCTGGCGGGTGTCCCTGTGCCGACCAATTTTCAACCTTTTCACTGATTGCTGGAAAATCCTTCGACGAGAGTATGCTTGAAGGGTTCAGCCATCTATTTGACAAAATTTGTATTTCGTGACCATCCTCCATTTCCATATCAGGTAGCGACGCAGTGGAACTTTGTACCTGCTCCGACATGTCGATGGACCGTACTTTATCCACGGTTTTTATTATGCCTTTATTTTTGTTTGAGATGTTTATTATTTTTTTTTCTTTAAAGAGAACACTAAAAACACGTCTGCACTCGGCGGAAGACCGATAAAGAATCTACGCGGAAATCAATTTCAACAGAGATATGAATACTGAATAAAATGATGCCTCGAATTAAATTGAAAGTAAATCGTGTGATATTTGGAACAAATTTAATTTTTTTAATTGCGGAGAATATCTCGGGGTATATTCCATGCTAAACCACCTGCAATGGTGATGACTAAGATTCTATTTTGTATAGGAGTGGAAAGCGTCATATTGTAAAGGGTTAAATAGGAAAGGGTTATATTGGAAAAGCTTGTATTGGAAAGCGTTGTAATAGAAAGGTATATTGGAAAGGGTTAAATTGGAAAGCGTTGTATTGGAGTTATATTGGAAAGCGTCATATTGGAAGGCTCTGTATTAGTTATATTGGAAAGCGTCATATTGGAAAAGGTTAAACAGGAAAGGGTTATATGGGAAAAGACTATTTTGGAAAAGTTTATTTTGGAAATGGTTGCACTGGAAAGCCTTGTAGTAGAGTTATATTGGAAAGCGTCATATTGGAAGAGGTTATATTGGAAATGATTTATCTCGAAATGTTTGTCTTTCCCATACATTTCGTTGTATAAGAACGTATTATATTGGAAAGGGTTGTATTGGAAGATATTATTGCATATTCGAAGCTTCATACGCAAATAATTGTTTTGATAAATAAATATATTCTCCATCGCTCTACGGTCCTAGAACATTACTCAATATATATGGCCAATGATTAATATAAATTTTATTAAATTTAGTAATTTATGTTCTCTACTGTGTTGCCGGTTATCTATTTATTACATTTTGACTAGAATAACACTTCGAGTTTTTGAACTGCTAGTGCTTCTTAAGTGTTCGTGCCTTTTCAAGGGTTTTAAATATGGAGGTGATGCTTCTCAAGAATCATGTAAAAATCCTGGTAAAATTCTAAAATCCGAGAGCATTGATTTTTTTAAAATTTTGTGCTTTATTTATCAATATCGATGGAAAACTCAACAATTAAACAAAAACTAATTAATCGATAAATTAAAAACAATGTGAAAACTTGAATTCTGTTAGTACGATTCGGGATTTAAATTAATTTTTTAACTTTGTCATCGTGCAAGTGCGTCGTGATACTAGAAGCCAGGTATGATATCATATGCTTCTAAAGTGCTTAATATCAAGTAGAGAACCCACAGTAAAATAAAGATAGCACTGCTTGCGTATTTATATTTAGTTGGTCCACCTAATTCGCCTCCAATTGGTTCTAATCGGCGTAAGAATAGTATAGTGATAGCAATTGCAGCAGTGATAAGAAAAATAGTCAGCGCAAATCCCATGCTGCGAAAGAATTGAAAGAAAGAAAGAAAGAAGGAAAAAGGAAAATTAAAACGAAATAGAAAGATTCTCTTACGAGAAATGAATATTTAATCGGGTTAATTCCCATAAACTTACTTTCCCGGTGATACATTAAAGGTTGTTCCTTGAAATGCGTGATAGAATGCTCCCAGAGTCCAGGCTGCTCCGATACCAAGGAATACATTGACCGCATTACTGCCTGTTACATTTCCGATACTGTTGTCAGCGTATTCATCCTGAATGGCAGCAGTTTTACTCGCAAAAGTATCTAATTAGCCAAAGAGAAATAATTGAGAAACATTTTTCATATTCTTTCATCTGAATTTCTTTTATTATTTTAGAAGGATTTATTCATAAATTTGGTTTTATAAATTAGAAATTTTATAGATTCTGATTATAAATGAACTAATATAAATTATTATGAATTAATTAACATAAATTACCGTTCAAAATTAATTAATAAATTTATGCGTAATACTATTAATTCATAAAATTGGTTTTATAGATTAGAAATAGATTTGTTTATAGATTATGATTATAAATGAATTAATATAAATTATCATAAATTAAATAATATACATTAACGTTAAAAATTAATTAATAAATCATTGTCAAAGCGATATTTTATGTTGTTAGGATTGCTTTCAATGTGAGGTCTCTACCAATTGTGCTCATAAGCGTCTCAACAAAAAAAAAAACAAAAGGATTGTTTTGTGCTCCCTGAAACCAGCTTTGCTCGCCTATGTAAAAATCTCTTTTAATGCACCGGTCATTGCTGAGATTAATCAGTCTCTAAATTTAGTGGTGAGTATAATGAAAAAGCGTCTAGCTCACGTCACCATTTTTGCTTAGCCTTGCTTCGGGCTTCCAAGCAGTAACTAATTCAATAGGTTAAGTTTAATTCCACCTACGTGCTTTTTATTTCAAAAGGGTCCCATCCCGTCCTTTTTCACCCCATTGATATGTAGATTATTTGGTGAGTTATTGATAGAATATATCTCACACGGATTTGAATGAAACTTACCTGGAATGCTTGTCCCGAGGGCTATAAATATAATGGCAGTAACCGAGTCTTTGACGCCCATCGTGCAGCCAAAATGAGAAGCCGCATCACCAATCACAGCCGTTACGAAGCCAATCAGCACAACTGACACGAAGAAGCACAAATATCCGTCATAAATTTCTGAAAATTTAAATAAGGTTACGTTCAATTCTCTTGAATCAGAAAAATAATTATTCTTGTAAAGTCTCAAGACCAAATTTATCGTTAGAAGTTATATCGAAAATTTAAATAAACAAAACAGAATCAAAGAAAGAAGAAAATGTTTGTTGGAAAGGCAAAACATTCTTGCTTGATTAGAATGATTGTCATGATATTTACGATTGGAGCAGAAATTTGTAGGAAGGAAAGGCACAGAATTAAAAGTTTGGGGAACTCGGCCTGACTGAGCTTAACCATAGCCGATTGGTTCAAAGTCTGTATAAGGGAACACGGTTTTCCCCCTTTAGGCTAACGGTTTCTGTATTCACCATGTTAGGTGACATTATTGGTCACTGTAATGGTGAAATTGGTGGTAATGTGTCTGGTTTTCTGCTCCCTCACCAAAGTGTGGGTATAAGCCAACTTTTCTCAGCACTCTTACGCGTCCGTACCCATTATGGTCTTAAAAAAATTGGCACTAAGAAAAAACTGTGAAGCTTCCAAAAATCCAAAAATATAAACTTCCAAAAATATAAACAATAGTAGAGAGAGATATATTGGTTGAAAGGATTGCTGCCACAGGTGGATGCAATAAAGAACAAAGTTATCTTCTGCGTGCCCTCGGTGGTCAGCAAAAATAAACTAATAAATAAACATGTCGGTCACAGGGTGATCCAATAGTAAAGCTACCGAAACTTCAATTAAGATGTACGTTAGATTGTCAGTTGCTGCAGTGAATTTCGATTCAGGCAGAACTCATAACCTTTTCATAGATGCCTCAAGTTTTGAAGATGATGGAATCCAACTGGATACGGTTTTGAATTGGGGTGGAAGAAGCTTACAGGCTGTTAAGCTACAGCGGGCTATTTCAGAGTGTTATATCGGTGTTAAGAGTGGTGAAAGTTCTCGCATTACCAGACACGACAATTGACTATGAGAAGGATAATTGCTGACTTCCATTATTGTAGTGCCCGAATACAAATTGGCTTGATGATTCCATAAATATTTGGGAAACCTTGGTAGGGCTTCGTGCGAAGAGGATGGCGAACTACATTCGACGTTACTCACCCGTCGGTGGAATGAAGGCAAATAAGATCTTCCAAAATAGTGTGATAAAGTGCATCACATAATCATAACAACTTGGCGTCAATTGCTCCTCATCATCCTCATCTGCTTCATCGTCACCCACTGAAATTGTTTTGAGATTATAATGATTTTATTGAAAACTTTTGAGAGAGCTACATGCATTAAAACTCACCCGGATCGACCGTGAAAGCCTCCATAAATTGCTGCCTCCACGATGAGGTTCCAATTAATAAAGCTGCATTCGCTTTTTTTACTAGTCTGTCTACGGTATTCTGTAAAAACGGGCAACAGCTAACGGTTAAATGCTCGATGTTCATAAATTTCATAAATCAAGCCTGTTACGGTACCTTGAATGCGGCGCTCTCTTTTATGTGTAATCGAGCTCTTGTTATCTCGCCGATTTTGGGTCGACCGAGTAGAGCAATTTTCTCATCCTCAGTAAGCTGTTCGGGTGGTTTGGTTTCGGCCTTATGGATTACATCCGCAAGTTCATCATCTGGATGGCATTGAATCCATTAATTGGAAGTAGGAGATTATCACGTTTTGAATATATAATTCCAATATTACCTTGTGCTATAGTGGGATCACCGATATTTACGTAAAACATTACGTCCTTCTCGTAGTTTCCTTCCTCAATAATAACGAGGTTTATAATCTTTCTGAAAAGATTTTACAGATTATCTAAAATTTATCAAACTATTTTTCAGCTTTTTAGTTTATTTTTAAATAAATTTCGAAATAAATATGAAAATAAATTTATAGAATACTTCGTACTCACTCAGTTTCGTTGTCCTCAAATTTAAGTTCTCCCCCTTGCGGTTCATAATCTTTCCCAGCCTTTCCAGTGCCGTCTTCTGTCCAATAAGCCATCACAACCTTACCTCTCGCGCCTGAGTAGCGTTGAAGTTTAAGCTCGTACACGCCTATCGATTCGTCCATTTCATGATCTGCTTTGGTGAAACCAAATATGCCGGCATGGTCATCGTCTAATATCATTACGGTAGCCACATATGGTGTTGAGAGCACTGCAGGTTCGGATGGATTTTTGAGATGGATGTAAAAATACTCATCCTGTTCAAAAACGTCATCATCTATTATCGGAATTTTAATTTTCTGTTCTTCCACTCCTGCCGCAAAAACCAATCTGCCTTTTCTCTCTTCATAATCACCGCCTGCTTTAGCTGTGCCGTCTTCAGTGAAATACTCGACTACTGTGTTAAATGACAGATCTCCGCGGCGTACGACTCGCACTTCCAGATCGCCGCAACTCTCCATGACTGTGTAATGGCCAGGTTCGAAGAACACGCGCAGAAGTGCATCCACGTCATCGACTCTAACATCTACCAGCTGAAGTTCAGCTCTGACAGCGGACAGATCATTCTGGGCCCGCTCCTGTGCCTTTCGTATTAAATTGCCCCCGCCTATCATTTTTCGCGTGGCTTGAATTCTATAGAAGGCGCGCGATTTGGGCCCTCGACTAATAAGCTGCTCCTGTGCCATCATTTGTAACTGTTCGAGATCATGTTGTGGATATTTAGCTCGCAATTCTCGAAGCGTTGCGATGTATTCCCGTTTCCCATCTTCATATTCGGATGCTTCCTCAGCGGTAACTGATTTTTCGTCATATGTTAAACCCTTTATCTCTCTATATTCCTCTTCCTCGTGCTCTGTGCCACATAATTTGTAGCAGAGAAACCGACGCTCCGCAATATACGCATGTAATACCAATACCGGAAAGAATATTAATGTCAAGAGGCCTTCGAAGATGTCGATGCGGCCAGGGGTTATCCACGCTAGTATGGCGTATAACCAAATGTAAGCGAAAAACGACCAGGAGGCGGTTACGATAAACACTTGCAAATACTGGATTCGACGCACCTCGCCCTTCGGTATTATTGACATGCAGATAGCAATAATTACGAATAAATTATATGCTGCCGAACCGATTATTGTGCCAGGACCCAAATCGCCGGCTTCAAATCCTCTTGCAAATATTTCAATCACAGATAAAAGGATTTCTGGAGCACTGGATCCCAATGCCATTAGAGTCAGGTTAGCAACTGTCGCATTCCACACACGCCGGACGACTATTCGCGTTTTGCCATTTTTCTTTATTCGATATTCCTTCTCTGTGGACGTTATCACTTCTATGGCAGCCATAAAACGATCACAGACAATGGAAACACCAATGAACAAGTAAATCATTGCCAAAAAATATACAATGCCTCGCAAAATCCGTTCAGATGTACTGATACCTTCGGTGGGCCTCCACACACTCAATATCAATCCCTCTTCGCATGCCTCTCCTTCGATGGTCAAGGCTAAGGCCGTGGCATTACCTAATACGGGTACAGCGTAATCGTGGTTTTTATCTGTCTCCGCCAGCGCGAGTGATGCTCCGAATAAAATCAGGAAGCACGTTTTGAACAAGCGCTTAAAATTTGTCGCACAACAACGAAACCGATTTGTCATTTTTCGTTTTTAATTTTATGAACTTGCTTTGATGAATTGTGGATCCTAAAATTTTGATAATTGAGGCTTAGAAATATATAACGCCCTAGCCTCAATTGTCGGGTATGTAAATGTCGAGTAGTTAACAATAATCAATGTAATCAATAATCTAAATAAATATAAAAACTGATAAACCAATGCAAATTATTTACTAAAATTATTTTATACTTCGTCTCTTTGTGTTTTATTTAATAAACCAACCAGCTTTGTATGTCTCAACATTAATAGTTTCCAATAGGAGACACATCTTCTAAGATGCAATGGATCTGATTTCCTTCCTTAACTTGATCTGATCTGTAAGAGATTAATATTGACGATATCCGATAGTTAGAACACTTTGTGTTCTTGTCTAGATATTTTCCATATTTGCATGTTATTTCTCAGCAAGAACTGAAATTCTATGAACCAATATCGAGCTGTGGTCGGTCACATTATGGCAATTATAATAAAATACTGGCCGATAATAAATATCATAAAATATTTGTTAAAATGCCATTTATTTGGCGATATTGATCAGAATATTGGTTAAAGAAAATATAGTTTTAGAATCCACTAATGATTCCGTACGCCTCTAAGGCATTCAGTATTATATACGAAATATATAGAAACAGAAAAAGACTACTATGAATAATTTGATATTTGATCGGTCCACCAAGCTCGCCACCAACTGATGGATTACGACGCCACAGTAAGGTAGAAATGGCAATCATCGCGCAAGCAACATAAGTTGTAATCGTAAATGCCAAACTTCATGAAGTGATAGTTCACGATGATAATTTAGTATGAAAGAGATGAATAAAATTGAAACAATTCTTTTCATTAATATTCAGAAATTTATTCTTACCTTCCCGGTATTACTATAAATTTCCTTCCTTTAGTCGCGTGATAAATGGCGCCAACAGACCAGGCTACTCCAATACCAGCGAAAACATTGACAGCATTACTGCCCGTTACGTTGCCAATGCTATTGTCGGCGCAATCATCCTGAACAGCGGCAATTTTGCTGGCAAAAGTATCTACGCAGAAGGAACGACCGATTGCAAGAGGATTTCTTTTATGTAGAGGCAGGTAATACTTGAAAAATTATTAGTCAATAAAACTACCTGGAATGCTTGTGCCAATTGATACGAGCGTTATGGCAGTGAGGGTGTCCGACATGCCGATGAAACAACCGAACAATGAAGCCGAGTCAACGATTACTGCTGTCAAGATGCCAATAATTAACAATGACACTACAAAGGCAAAGTATCCGTTGTAAAGTTCTGACGATTATGTAAATAAAAACGTTAATTAAAGTGTTTTCTTAATGACACTCATTGTCACTCATTTGCACCCACTTGTTGGGGGAATGAAAGCGAATAATATTTTCCAGAGCAATGTAATAAAGTGCATGGCATAATCGCAACGACTTGGCATATTTTCACCTTCATCATCACTATCGAGATCGTCATCAGCGGCTAATGAGAGATAATTAAGTGCAAATATTTGGAAATTCTCAAAGGAACTATAGCACAATTCAAAAACATACGAACTAACCGGCACTAACTGTAAAAGCTTCTGCAAATTGCTCCTTCCACGACGAAGTACCCAACAAGATCGGAGCATTCGCCTTTTTTATCAGTCTGTCAACTGTATTCTGAAATTGATTAAATTTGAATTGGATAAATTGAAACGAATTCGAGTTTGGTCTTTAATGAATCTTGCCTGGAAATTTTTACTCTCTGTTATTCTCAACGTGGTTCTTCCTATATTCCCAATTTTTGGTCGACCCATAAGCATGGTTCTCTCCTCCTGGGTTAGTTCACTTTCTTCTTTGGATTCAACTGATTTTATCAATTCTGAAATCTTGTCATCTACGTATCGGTAAGGCCGCAGGAGGAGGAGGAGGAATGGAAGAAAGCAAGGAGGAATATTGTATTAAAATCTTAAATTTTGGTGGATTCAATTAATGTTCGCACAAATTTAATTAAATTTCAAAAGTAATAAACGTGAGACCTGGTGCTAAGACAGGATTTCCGAGATTTACGTAAAAGATTTCATCCTTTGTATACTTCCCCTCCTCAATTATCGTCAGCAATATTGATTTCCTTAAAAGAAAATATGAAGATCGTTTTAAACTCCTTGAGAGAATTGTTTGAGATGCATCTATTTCTTACTCAGTATCATTGTTTTCAAAAATCAGCTCCCCGCGTTGCGGCTCGTATTCTTTACCCGCCACAGCACTTCCATTTTCAGTCCAGAAAGGTACAAGAACTTTTCCACGTGCCCCACCGTGACGTTCTACGATCAACTCGAATTTGTTGACGGACTCTGTCATTTCGTATTGTTTCTCTTTAAAAGTGAATAAGCCCGAGTGATCGTCATCTAGAACCAATACGGTTGCCACGTATGGCTCTGATAGAACAGCCGGATCCGACGGATTTGTGAGACGCACATAGAAATATTGATCTTTTTCAAATATATCATCGTCGATTATTTCAATTGTAATGAAACGATCTTCGACGCCTGGTGGAAACGTTAACAATCCTTTCTTCGGGACGTAATCGACTCCTGGCTTGGCGGTTCCACCCTCTGTAAGATATTCGACTTTTGTATTAGAGGATACGTCGCCGTAGCGTACCACACGTAGATTAAATTCACCGCAATCTTCCATGACCTTGTAGAAACTCGGCTCGAAATATACGTGTACAGGAAACTCCTGATCGCGGGTAGTCGTCTTGCTGACATCCACTGCTGTCAATTCCGTTTTCACTTGATTCATATGATCTAACGCTTGATAAATGGTTTTCCGTGCGATGTTACCCCTGCCCGTCATCCTGCGAGAGGCTTGGATTCGATAGAAGGCACGAGATTTGTATCCTCGATTTATGTAATTCTCTTGAGCCATAATTTTCAATACCTCTATATCGTCCTGAGGATATTTCTCACGCAATTCTGCAAGCATGGCAACGTAACTCAATCGACTTTGTTCTCCACCAAAGGAGTATCTAGCGGATTCCCTCACGATATTCCATTTGGTGGGATTTTCAAGTGAGTTCATTCTACGAAATTGTTGTTCCTTTCGCTTTTTGCTTTTTGGTTTTCTGTAACACAGATATTCACGTTCAGCCAAATAAGCGTGCAATACCGTCATCGGGAAGAAACATAGAGTTAAGACACCCTCCCAGATTTCGATGCGCGCTGGTGAAATTATGGCCACTATCATATATAACCAAATATAAGCGAAGATCGACCAAGCGGCAGTAACCATAAAGACTTGTAAGTGCTTTATACGGCGCACTTCATTATGCGGTACTGCCGAAATGCAAATTGCTGGAATCACAAAAAGATTGTATGCGGCCGATCCTACAATAGTTCCCGGCCCCAATTCGCCTGCTTCGAAATTCCTTACAAATAATTCAACAACCGATAAAAGAATTTCTGGGGCACTTGAACCGAAAGCCATTAATGTCAAATTGGCCACGGTTTCGTTCCAAATTGGTACATTTATAGTTTCCTTTACACCATCTTTTCGACTCACCACAACTTGTTTACGACTAGATGTGATTACTTCAATACTGGCCATAAAGTGTTCACAAACAATTGCCACGCCCAGGAACATGTAAGCCAATATTCCAAAGTATACGAAGCCTCTCAAAACTCGATCACCAACATTAATTTCACCACTAGTTTGCCAGGCACCTAAAATTAGACCATCCACACAATATTCGCTATTACGGGATTTTGTTTTGATAAATTTTGTGGTGACATTATTATAAACATCCGCAGTGGTATCATTGGTAACATAAGGAACTGCCGATTTTGTAAGGGCGTGTGTAATACCGCCGATAAGCAAATATGCGATAATTCGAAAAGGTGAAAAATTACTTCGATAATTCCGGCGAGAACGGGCTGTCATTTTGAGGTTTACTGTCGTGTAGACTGAGTTTATAGGAGTTTATGTTTGGATTCTACTTTTTCGAAGGTAAAATATTTCTCAAACGAGGTTAGTTGTTAAGAGCAAATATTGCCTTCTTCATTAACAGATCATCATTATCATAAATCACAAGGAAGAACTTAATTATCTTTTCATATTTCGCCAGATTTCTATTTCAGGATAATTTGTAAATTTAGCTTTATTATTAGGCTTACATTATTAGACTCCAGTGATAATTTTGACAATAAAAAATAGATAAAAATTAGATAATATTAGATTAGATGAAATTATTAATAGTATAGAAATTATACATTATATAACATTCCCAGCGCACGCATTATCGTAGATTATGCTGTCATCTCTGCGGAATTTTCATGGATAAATGCATATTAAAATATATTCCTATAAAATAAGAAATATTTAGTTGACGATAATTGTTTATGACTTCAAGTATTTAGTAGTCTTACCTGCAACATTTGTGTGTTTTGCGCTGGCACCACCGTTTTTGTATGTATTATCCTCAAATAATTCCGTATTCTTCGAGGGCGTTTAGAGCTATGTACAAGATATACAGAAACAGAAACAGACTGCTATGAATAATTCGATATTTGATCGGACCGCCAAGTTCGCCACCAATCGGGGGCCTACGACGCCGTAGGAAAACAGCTAAAGCAATTATCGCGAAAACAAGATAAATTGCAATCGCGAATGTCAAACTGTTTCACGGATAGAATGGTAGGTCATCAGGGTTCATCATGGAAGAGACAAGGAAAATTATAACAGTTAGATATTTAGTGCTTCTCTTAGAAGCAACATACTTTATTCTTACCTTCCCGGTATTACCACAAATTCATTTCCTTTAGTCGCGTGATAAATTGCACCAACACTCCAAGCCAGACCAATACCAGCAAATACATTAATAGCACTCCCGCCGGTAACGTTTCCGATACTGTTATCAGCATATTTATCCTGAACAGCTGCAATTCTGCTGGCAAAGGTATCTTCGGAACATGCATAAAAATGAATTGTTGTAAAACATAAAAGTGAGTAATACGTGACAAATAAATGGCGTCGTTAAAATACCTGGAATGTTCGCACCAATTGATACGAGTGTTATGGCAGTGAGAGTGTCTGGCATGCCAACAAAACAACTGAACGTGGAAGCAGCATCAGAGATTATTGCTGTTAGGACGATGATAAATGCCAGTGATACAACAAAAGAGAGATATCCATTGTAAAGAGCTAAGAATAATTAGATAACGTAATTAGTTATTTGTGTTAATGAGAGGGTTGCTCCCATCGCTCATTCACGATGATCTTGTTTCTGAAACAAATTAACAGAATTAGAACATTGTTCGGTAACAGTGAGCAACTCTGCTGGACCTTTACCGAGCTGCATTTTAATTATGTTAGTTAGTTTTAAAAACGAGGTCATAGAAAATGAGCGAAAAAAACGAGCGATCGGAACTCGCTTTTAAATTCAACATTTCGTTAACAATTTGACACCGACGCCCACTCACTTGTTGGGGGTATTACAGCAAATAATATTTTCCACAGTAATGTAATGAAATGCATTGCATAATCGTAACTACTTGGCATAATTTCGTCGTCTTCATCATTATCTAATTCATCATCAGCAGCTAATGAGAGAAAATTAAATCGAAATTTTGGAAGATTTGAAAAGTGCTAGAGTTGTGCTAGATTCAGTTAGTCCAAGTCATATAAACTAACCGGCGCTGACAGTGAAAGCTTCAGTAAATTGCTCTCTCCACGACGAAGTGCCCAACAAAATTGGAGCATTGACCTTTTTTACCAGCCTGTCAATTGTATTCTGAAAATTGTTTTATTTCAAATGGATAAATTTCAGACGCATTTCGTTCTTTTTCGCTTTTAATTGATCTTGCCTGGAAATGTTTACTTTCCGTTATTCTCACAATAGTTCTGCCTATTTCTCCAAGTTTTGGTCGACCCATAAGAATGATTTTCTCTTTTACCGTGAGTTCGTTGACTTCTTTGGATTCAGCTGATTTGATTAGATCGGACTTTTTGTCACCTTTATGTTCGTAAAACGGTGAATGAGTGAGAAGGGAAGGAAATTATGAAAAAGAGTATGGAAAAATTTCGATATTGAAGAAAATGAGAATGACTCGAAAAACGCCCAAACGGAGATTTCATAATAATTTGGTTTTGTAGTAAAAATATGTGTACCTGATGCCATGACGGGTTCTCCAAGATTGACATAAAAGACAACATCTTTTTTGTATTTCCATTCTTGAAGTACTTTGATAAATATTGACTTCCTGCAAGGTTAAAAAAAGGTTTAGCAATATGATGGAATATCTCCAAAATTAAGAAAATATTCAAAATAGCGCCTTTATCATAAAAGTATCATGATTTAGGATTGCGCGCAAAAGGAGTATTGCCAGTAGTAAAAGACTGTTGATAAAACTAGCTAACTATTTTGATAATGATTATACCATGAATATGAAAAATATCTGAGACTAAATGGGAGTTCATCAAAATAGATTTTGCTTTGTCAACATGACCAAAACGAGTCATATCTAAGTACGTCGAAAAATTAAGAAATATCTCCCTTACTCTATTTCATTGTTTTCAAAAACCAGCTTCCCTTCCTGACTCTCGTATTCTTTGCCAGACACTGCAGTACCATTTTCAGTCCAAAAGGGTACAATGATTTTCCCACGTGCCCCACCGCGGCGTTCTACAAGTAGCTCACAAGTGCCAAATGACTCAGTCAATTCGTATTGTTTCTCTTTAAAAGTGAATATCCCCGAATGATCATCATCCAGTACACGTACAGTTGCCACGTATGGCTCTGATAAAGCAGCCGGCTCCGATGGATTTGTAAGATGTACATAAAAATGATCATCTTGTTCAAATATGTCATCGGCGATTATTTCAATTCTAACAAAGAGCTCATCCACACCCGGTGGAAAGGATAGCAGTCCTTTCTTCGAGATATAATCGAGGTCTGGTTTAGCCGTTCCGGGTTCTGTATGATATTCGACTTTTGTGTTGTAACTGATATCACCGTGGCGCACCACCCGTAGTGTAAATTCACCGCAACCTTCTATAACCTTGTAGAAACTCGGTTCAAAGAAAACATGTGTTGGAGCGTCCTCTTCGTTTGTAATATTTTTGCTGATGTCCACTGTTGCCAACTCAGCATTCACTTCAGCCGTATGATCGAGAGCACGGTCAATATTTCTATTGATGACATTACCTCCGCCTATCATTTTTCGGGATGCTTGAATTCTATAAAAGGCACGCGACTTATAACTTCGCCTCATAAAGTGATCTTGAGCCATCATTTTCAATACTTCTATATCGGTCTGCGGATGCTTTTCACGTAGTTTCGTAAGCAAAGAAATATATTGGAGTTGCTGGACTTTCGCAGCAAACGATCTCCTAGTAGAGTCATCTATGTTTTGACTTACTTCAATTTCATCAAACTTATCTGGCTCAATCTCTTTCTTTTTTCGTTTCTTGTGACAAAGTTTACTGCGTTCAGCTATATAAGCATGCAATACCGTCATCGGTAGAAAAGCAAGTGTTAATAAACCCTCCCAGATTTCGATGCGTGCTGGTGAAATTATTGCCACTATCGCATACAGCCAGATGCACGAAAACAGCGACCATCCAGCGGTCACCAAGAACACTCGTAAATGCCTAATTCGACGCACTTCGTTCTTTGGAGTCGACAAAATGCAAATTGCTGTAATCACGAGTATACTATAAGCAGCCGATCCCACAATAGTTCCCGGACCCAAATAGCCTGCCTTGAAATTATTCATTAGCAATTCAACGAATGAGAGAAGAATTTCAGGAGCATTTGAACCGAAAGCCATCAGTGTCAAATTAGCCACCGTTTCATTCCAAATCCGAACACCAACAGTTTCTCTCCCGCCGTCTTTTCTCCATATCACGATTTGCTTTTGGCTACAAGTTATTACTTCTATAGAGGCCATAAAATAATCACAAACGATTGTCATGCCCAAGAACATGTATATCAAAATTCCAAAATATACGAAGCCCCGTAGAACGCGATCACCGGTATCGATGTCATCATTTGATTTCCAGGCGTTTAAAATTATACCACTATTACAATGATCGTGATCATGATGTTTCCTACTCATGATTTTGTTTGTGGCATTATTGACGCCCACGATGGTAACATCATTAGCAATATAAGAAACCGTCGAATTTGTCAGGACATGCGTAAAACCGGTAACTAGCAAACATATGATAATGCGAAGAGGCGAGAAATTCCTTCGATATTTTCCACAATGACGGCTGACTGTCATTTTGACTTACTAACGATTATACTGAGCTACTGTGAACTTAACGGCATATGTCATTTTTCATTGGCGAAGTATTTTTAAATTTAAATGAAATCATATTCAATAGAGAATTTTCTCTATTTATAAAAATCAAATGAAAATAATAAGATTCCTTCCCCCTCGATGTGTGTACGAAGGAAGTAGCGAGTTTTCTCATTAATCAACAGTTTCTTTTAATACCCTACACCCGAAAGGTTTTTACAGAATTTTATAAAAAATATATAATATTATATTATGTAAAGACAACATTAATCAATCTTCCGTGGGTAATTCATAAAGAGAATAGAAGCGAATACACCAACCATCAATAATAATAATCATAATAATAAGTATTTTATTCTATTTATTATGTTTAATTTAATTTCTTCCATTGATTTTATGAACATTTAATTGCCTTTAATTGCAAGTTAGTTTAAAATTTTTTTAAATAAAATTTTAGAAAATGTTTCATTCAATGGATTAAATTGAATTGATCAAATTTCATTGTTTCGGATATGAAGAATTTTATCAACTCCTTCAGTTAAATAAAGTTAAAACAGAATTAAAGTTAAGACACAATTTAATCGAAAGGATTTTTTAAGTAAGGGTAACGTGAAGTTAATGAAGGCTAATTACTCGAGGTGCCTAGAAGTTTAGGTGCAGAAGGTCACACGCAAGATTAAGTCAGAAATGAAGTTCAAAGGCGATGAATTTGATAGAATAAATGAAATAATTTCTTCTGGTAATTATTCTGATATTAAATAAAACTGAATTATATTCAGTGAAATCTATAGAGAATTAAATACAATTTGGAGATGTCCCACCAATCACCCTTTATTGGTAAAATCCCAATGCACGTGCCTAAACTAAAAAGAAATTGTTTTTTTGAAAAACATAAAATTTGTAAATAAACCAAACACGTTGAAATAAGTTGTTAGAAGAAAATAGTATGGCTCCATTTAATTCGGAATATCATAAATCGGTTTTTAAGTAAATGTTTATTTTGAAAATGTCTATTGAAATCGATTTTTGAGAATCGTGCTTAACAGGAGAAAACATGGATTTTTAGGTATCGTATTGTACATGCTTTTATCATAAACATATCTACACATAATAATTAACGAGTTAATGATACTTGTTTAGAACGATGATACAACAACCAACGGGTACAAATTAGAACACAATTTTTGTAAAACCTTTAAAAAATCGATAAAAGAATTAAACACTGCTTTTTACTAACAAACGTTCATGTAATTATTTATTTTTTCTATGAATTGTTTTAAAATAGTGTGAAATTGAATTGAATAAACTGAAAATTTCAAAATTATATCCATTCAATGCGAGATATATTTATGTGGTGTATTATGTTTACTTTAGATTTTACTTTATATTAAAAATATTGTACATATAGTACATACATATAAACTCACATTTTTTCATTTGGCTTGTATTACACATACATACATACGCGTACTAATTTCTACTGCACCTCATCCTTGATAATGCTGACTGTTCATTAAACCATTTAAAGGCTAAAATATCCCTCTGCGCCTGCCCTTTATTTTCTAATTACCGTAACTTTTATCTCTTGAGTAAAATGAATGGTTGTTTGTCAGTGCTCTCAACACGTGAATTTGTGTATGTATGTGTTAGTTTGCATTTAATTTTTTGTTTGCTTTTTAAAGTAGTGTTAGGTAGTTGCTTCTGGAAAACGTGCTTAATATTGTCCGTGTTTTATTAGAATAATATAATACTTCTGTTTAATTAGTTCCATATATGAAATTTTATTCATTGACATTAACTTTTTTACTATCTGATTTAATACGTCGATAATGTGACATGTATGTATGGATATATATGCACTGCTTTATACATATATTTTTTATTTTTAGAGTTGGAAGCTTTCAATATGTTTTGGAAAGATGTGCTCTCCTTTATCGAAATACACCACTTGTGGTAAGCAAAAACTTTGAATTAAATTTTTTTGAAATATTGAAATATAGTTTGAAAAAGAAAACAAAATTATGTTTTATAATTTTTGTAGAAACACAAAATGATTTTGGCTAAAACTTTAAATTTTCACTCCGATAATTTTTTGAAATAATATCCTTTATCAAGTAGTAGTGACATAGTATGCACCGTTTCGTTGTTTGAAATTATATTTATTTTCAGTAAGTTCGTTTCTATTTTAATAGATTTCTCAACATTTAGTCATTTATTTTATCTCTTAGCGGTAATCTTTAATTTAATATTTCGCTTAGTTTATCTCACTTCTCAATATTTTATTCTTTACATTCTATAAAACGATTTCTATTAAAAGTGAAAATACGATGAATACGTTCTAAAACCATTAGGAAAATGATCTGCGTTGGAAAGGTTTTTATTAATTCATTTTCCGCTTTTATTCAAAATGATCTTCACAGAATTAGCTCAACCACGTTCTCAAAACTCAATCTCAAACGTCATCGATTTGTAAAAACTTTGATAATTATAGGAAAAATGTAAGAAAGAAATCTGTATGGAGCAAACATCAAATAATTCACATCAAGTTGGAAATTTACTTACTCGACATGGCACGATATTAATTAATCAATATTTAATAGATTTAGTTTATCTTTATTTCGTTCTTTTCAGGCAGGATGTAAAGCCAATGCAAATTTTAATCGTAAATTAATACTGTCATGGATCTGCCATTGATCTTATGGAATCCACCTTTAATCTCATTCTAACATACTCTTAAGATTTATTTTTGAAGTGAATTTGTTTTTGTTATTTTGCCATATTTCTCTTATCATCTGAGTAAAACTTATCTTAGATAACTCTTTATTTGTTTTTGGACGATTTAAATGTTTAGCACTAAATATTGTTAGATTTTGGTAATAATTTAGGCAGGAAGAAAATGGATCAGTTTTACTATACAGAGAAGATGGTAGAACATATATATGTGTGTGTATGCATGGATATATGTATGTGTGGACAGATTTGTATGCATGCATATAAATAACATTTAATAAAACTTAACCGTAAGTCACAATCTTAAAGTCTTAACAGCTTAATCCAACAACAACAAAATTTTTAACAGCAATGTAGAATAACATTATATTAAAATAAGTTCTGTACATAACATTTTAGATCGCTATATTTAATTCTTTGGCTTCAATTAAGTACTTTTTCGTTATTCAGATGCTATTGTGGTTTTTCTCATTTTGTTTCGGGGAGTAATATAATTGTGTAGTAGTGTAAGTATTTACAATAACGCATTTCGTCCTGTTATGTTTTTATTTGATGTTTCAACAGTAAATTAATAGGAGTATGAAAATGGTCTCTTCCATAAGAGATCATTAATCAAATTTAATTTGATCAATTTAAATATTTCTTCTTTAAAAACTAAATATTATAATTATATCAAAATTTGACAAATTTCACAAATGTTTTGCAGGTTAAAGTATATTTTTTTAATTTTATGGAAGGAATTTCAGTTTCCATTTGTTTTTCTGGTGTATATAAATATCGATCTAGCTCCATTTATTAGACAAAATTAGAATTGTGAGCGTGATGTCGATGGTATTTATTTTAGAAATGATGGAGTAATTCAACTATGACTATAATGAACCATTCGATGTTTTCGTTTAAATGTTTAATCATGCTACATATTAGTATCAGGTTCTACCAAACTCTGGCATCTCTTTTTTAACTGTAAATTAGGGAAAGCGATATCGCCTCAGTGACTTTTATAGCCTTAACGTTCAGTGACTAGAAATTTTTAAATCTGTCGGTTTGTAATATGCATTCCAGATTATCTAATCACAGTTACCGTTAACAATTACTATTATTCAATTATACTTTTCTCTCATTCGCACAAATTTAATTTCTTAACAAAGATAATTAAAAAGCACCTTTAATTTGAATGTTTTTTGAAGTATAAATAATTTCAGAAAACAATATTAGTAATCAATAAATAATTTATTTGAATTTTAATTTTTTTTATTTCTCTGATATAAACTGCTATAAATTACAGTTTATTCTTAAGCTTGCTTAAGGTCGACTATGTCGAATGTTTCTGAAAACTATTAATGATTTATATATTTGAAATATAAATCATATAGATTTTTAAAACAGTATTTTATACTGTTTGTTTTTAAAAATGAGTACGAAATTTATTTTGAATAGCGAAAGAAGAAAAAGCGTAGGAAATAAATAGGACACCGACTTAGACATGTCATGTCATCGATATGAACAGAAGTTAGGCTTTCGTTGGGCAGTTTGGTATGCATGCTATAACTCTATGTATGTATGGTATGCATGCTATAACTATGCATGTAAAAGCGGTAAACCATTCATATTAATTCCTATGATTTTATTTCATAATTTGTGTAAATTCTTTTTTAATTTTTTGTTTTTGCCATCATTCGACAATAGCTATTTTCACACGAATTGGAGCCATTTCGTTATAAAAAGGGCGGACATTTTTAGTGATTTCTGTTGTTTTTTTATTCCACATGATTCTTTTTGTTATTTCCTTTATGATTAATAATTATAGGAAAATTTAATTTATATTGAAAATTGAGATTTAGTTGAGCAGACCGATAGTTAAGCAATTATGAATAGTATTTTCTTTGTATACATTTATTTATTTGTTTTTGACTATTATATGAATCGTATTAATAATATACTATTCGATTATTTTAGCAATAGATTTTTTATATTGAATGAAATGGAAATTTACATACGTGCTTTTTAATAAAGATGGTTTCTAAAACTGAAACCCATTACTTTATTTTTTAAGAGGAAGTATTGAGAAGAAATTTGAAAGGGAAATAATAAATAATTGGGAAAAATCAACAAATTTGCATTTATTATAAATTAAAATGATCATTGATTATTAAAGTAATCGTATATATTTAAATTACATTCTAAATTAATTTCATTTAAAAATTTCACCAAAAACTCACAAACACATCTAAATCTATGTGTCTGTGTCTGTATCTCGTTTAAGTGTATAATTTATATTGTATTTGCATACGTGTTTGTATATAACTCTTTATGCTATCGCATAATCATTAAAATATATTTATTAAAACTTTTCACATTATTTTCTCTTGTTTTCTTGTTTTCTCCTCATTTTCGTTAATTTTATGACTGAATACGTGCCTACCATTAATCTCTACGTTTGTGTTTGTATGCCTGCGTATGTGTGTGTGGTATATGGCATATGTAGTTGGATGGTTAATATTGTTTTTATTGGTTGTATTTGGCTATTAAATTATCATTATTATTATTTTATTATTATCAAATTGTCATATTGAAATATTGTTTCCCTTCCAGTAATAATCCTCGTATTTTCTAGCCGGCTTTGAAGGAGTAGTAATTTTTTTCCTCAAAAGACGAAAGTATATATGCTTCATACTCTACTAGAGTCTTTGTACAAGAAGAGACGAACCATTGCTAATTACACTGTGTCACTTTTGCTTTAGCAAAATAGCATTTAAAATCCTTTAATTACTCCGTATGCTTCTAAACTGCTTAGTACTAGATAAAGAATCCACAATCCGAAAAGTAAACCACTGCTTATGTACTTGACCTTGACAGGACCGCCAAGTTCACCACCGATCGCTTTGCTACGGCGCAACATCAGGAGTGTTATTGCGATTAGGGCGCACGTACAGAATAAAGTGACGGAAAATGCCAAACTGTATTAAAATAAAATAAACGTATTTATTAAATACTTGCGAGCTATGGTAGACAATGTGGCTTTAATATACCTTCCGGGCAGAACTACAAAATAGCTTCCATTCGACTCGTGATAAATGGCAGCGATCGTCCAAGCCAAACCGATGCCAAGGAAGACATTGACGGCATTACTGCCGGTTACATTGCCAACACTAGCGTCGGCGTATTTATCTTGAATGGCAGCAGTTTTACTGGCAAACGTATCTGATAAAAATAATACAAAGAAGAAGAGGAAGGTGAGAAGATGAAAGGTGAAAACATAAACAGTTTGAGATTGGTGAGGGTAGAAGAGTATGAGTATAAGGGAGAGTATATTCACCTGGAATACTTGTTCCGAGTGCTACGAAACAAATGGCAGTTACCGCGTCCTTAACGCCCAACGTGCAACCAAAATGAGATGCAACGTCACCAATTACGGCAGTTACCACGCCAATGACGAATATCGAAATGAAAAAGCATAAATAACCGCCGGCAATATCTGCAAAATTGGACGAACATTAATCTCGAGAAGATATGAAAAAGTTATAAAAAGCCAAAGAAGACCACTCCTAGCAGTTATCATTTAATCGATCTACTAAAAATATGTTTGGAATTCTGATTTACTGACCGGTTGGTGGGATGAACGCAAATAAGATTTTCCAAAATAACGTTATGTAATGCATTACGTAATCGCCACAACCAGGTGCCGCCTCTTCCTCTTCATCACCCGCTTCATTACCATCTTCGTCACCTAGTATTGGAATTAAATTATTGTTAAATCAATTAATCAGTCAATTTATTGTCTTAATTAATGTGTTTATTTACCGCCGGTGACTGTAAGTGCCTCCACAAATTGCTCCTTCCAGGATGAGGTACCAATCAGTAAGGAAGCATTTGCCCTTTTCACGAGCTTATCGACAGTATTCTGTAAATGAATTTTATGTTGGTAGTATTAAATTTAATTAATTCTTCACGAAAGCAGCAAAAAATCACAGAAGGCAGAAATGAAGTTTTCGAGATATAACATTTTTATAAAATTTCTTTTTAAATTTACCTAAGCCCTAAATCATGATTTTAATTATTCATTATTCATTTTCCTTTATACTCATTCCAAAATTTTCATTATATATTCTATTGATTTCTTTATAAAATGTTGGATGAAGAAGAAAACAAGAAATTCGGTGAAGGTCACGTAAATGAAGTCTGTGCCGTGATTAAAATTTCACACGATTCTCGTTTCTTTTTTGTGTCGTGAAAGGAATTAGAAGCAAACAATTAGAGGCCATTATGACCTATTTAAAATTTGATTGAGAGATTAGATTTAAATGTTAGATACGAAAAGAGAAAAATGTTTTGTTTGTTTTGCAAAGAGGAAAAATATGTTTTTAACGGACCACGGACGGAAATGTGTTTTTAAACTCTTTATTTTTATAAGACTTCGTTGAAATATGGAGTAATTTTTAACGAATTGGTTACCGTTAGAACTCTTTACTTTAAATGATGTCGTTACTTCATTTAGATTTTAGTGATAACGTCCTTTCAGAAAACAAAATTATTTCAATATCTTTTTAATTGCAATAATGAATATATTGCCATAATTGCCATAATGTGCTGATACAACAGTGCTTAAGAACCCTTACCTTGAATTCTTTACTCTCTTTAATCCTTAACTCAACTCGTATGATATCGCCCACTTTTGGGCGACCAAGTAGTGCCATCTTTTCTTCTTCAGTAAGTTCCTCTGGCGGTTTAGTTTCGGCCGTTTGAATGAGTCCTGTGAGTTCATCATCTATATTCGAAAAGTAACAACAAATCAATTATAACTGCATTCAAAAGATCTTTCTATCAAAGGATAAAAAATTTCATATAAAGTACGAAAGTTAAAATATTAGGACAAATAGGAAAGATATCACAGAATAACCAAAACCGTATAAAGGTTAGAACAGATTGAAACAATTATAATTATATTGAATATAATTTAGAAATGGTAACAAACGGTATGTAGGAGATGGACGGCAGGAAGAAATTAATTAAAATTGCATGATGTTTGTACTGCCCGCAATGGAAAACTGCCTAAGTTGAATATATTTCTTTTCAACAAAATTATTAATCCATTAAAAAACTTTCAACTTTTATTCAGTTTTTCTTGGTATTTTTCCAAATTAATTTGAAAATAGTTGCTTATTTCATGCACATATCGATAACTATTTTCGCGACTCTTTTAAAAACTTTCTCTGCGACAAATCGGTTTATGAGTTATAATGATATCATCGGCCTTTTCTATAATTTTGTTCTGTTAACTTTTTCTTATTCGTAGAAATGCTGAATCCAATACTAGTTTATTACTGAAAGGATACAACTCCCGTTGGCAGTTTTATAGCTTCTCGGCAATAAAAATTTGGCAATAAATAAATTTTAATTTTGTAATAATTTCTTTAAATGACCTAAAAGTTTTCTCTATACAATTTCAAGTTCAAGGCTTTTTAATTCTGGCACATTTTAAAACGAACAAAGAATATTAGGAAACAATGAAGTGATAATTTCAATTTTTTCTCGTTAATTTTCCAAAATCAGTTTGCAATAAAAATATTAAAAAATTTTAACTAAAATTTTAATGGAAGTTTGTGATACCAAATATTGCAATTTGTTGGAAATATTAATTCCTGTTTGATCATCGTAAAGCCAATCACAAATAAAAATACTCTGCAAAGATTTAGAAGATCCGGCACGAATAAGTAAATACTCGAATAGTGAAAAAATGCTCTAGTGGTGGAACATTTTTGTTGGAAATTAAAATTAAAGATAAATTAAAAAAATAAATAGATAACCGGAAATACAGATTTTTTTCTGGTTATATCTTCTCACAAATAGATTCCTTTGACTGCGTCGATGTTAAAAAAAATACTAAAACGAATATTCAAATATTTATCTTCCTACGCGGAGTCGCGTAGTATTTTTTCACGCATACTGCCTAAAGCAAAATTCGTTTTGCAGAATCGGGAAATTATAATAAAAAAATGAATTGTAATTGTAAAAAACGGAATTGTAATAAATTTATCTTCTTATCATTTCACAGTGCAGTCTACCAAAATCGAAAATATTTGGAAATTTTACACTTAGCGAAAAAATATACTTACAATTTTTTGGTTTTCGTTTATACAACGTTGTTATATTTTTTATACGAACATTATTTTTGATTTTTTAAATGTATATTTAAGAAATTTTATAACGAGCGGTGCGGTGCAGTGCAATCGCATTGAATACGAGGATGAAGGATGCAATAGTGAACGATATGGCGATGGAGTAACGTTAAAGCCAAGTAGCGGTACCAGTGCGCACATTAAAGAGAGCAGAACATTAACAATTATAGCATTATAAGATTTGTTAGTTAATTGCCGGAGGAACAGCATTAGCATTAGCATTAAATGTGTATCACATATATAAACGACATTATAGACTTGTTGTTAAAGCTTATGAAATTGACAATGATATGAGTGGAGTTATTAGTAGTCTACTAAATGGATGGGAGGTATATATTAGAGACAGAATAAATAGAAGAAATTATTCAAAAATATCCGAAAATACTATTATTCAATTAATTCGAATTATAAGATGCCCGAAATATAATCGATGTTGGGATTATAGAAACCCAATAAGCAATAAGGTATAACGCAATTCTACTAATTTAATTACTGTATTTAGATTACTCAAAAAAAGACAAGAGGTGACGATGTTCAGCGATCAACGATCGAAACAGGAAGAGCGAAAACCTGCCCAAACCGGAGAAATGTTGAAGGGTTGCATTTTTAGGTTTCCCGCCATTAGTATGCAGGGTTGCATATTTATCTCCAACATTCCCTCGGACTTAAATGGGCTTACTTGCTCGATATCTGGAATCTAACTGGTTGTTTTCTGTTTCGTTTTGAGCGGCGTAAAACGGGAGTATGCTCTGGTTCGTCTTCCTTCGATATTTCTCCCTTAAGGTCTTGTGAAACCATACTTGGCTGGCGTAATGGACGCGCCCCTGTTGTCATCTCCCTGTTATCCAATTCAATATCCCAGTCTTCCCTTTGTGTGGTATTCGGGGTCCGCTCTGCGTTTCGAATCTGATTTTGGTGTCTTCTAATTGTTCCGTGCGAAACTGCTATATAGTACATCATTCGTCCTAAGACTTTTCTTATAATACCTGGGATCCATCGCTCCTTTCCCGCAAAATTTCGGGCATAAACATTTTGACCTTCCGAATACTTTGACTTTACTGCTGATGAGGACCTCGGATGTTCAGTCGGGAATAATGTAGATAAGAGTGTTCGCGGTTGTCTTCCGTGCAGTAACTCCGCCGGTGATTTCCCGGAAAGTGGGTTTGGGGTTATTCGATATGACCCTAAATACTTTAAAAGTGCTTGATTTTTGTCGTCGCTATCCTTCATTATCTTCTTGAAAGATTCTTTAAAAGTTCTTACAAAGCGTTCTGCTAAACCGTTTGACGCGGGATGGAACGGTGCACTAGTGACATGTGCGATGTTATTATCTGAGCAAAATTTTTGGAAGTCGCCTGATGTAAATTGGGTTCCATTGTCACTGACAATAGTTTGTGGTAGTCCTTCTATTGCAAATATTTTTTGTAAAGCAGATATGGTAGCAATAGATGTGATGCTATTCATTTCTATGGTATAGGGAAATTTCGAATGAGCGTCTACTGCTATGAGCCACATACGGCCAAAGAAAGGTCCTGCGAAATCCAAATGGACTCGTTCCCATGGTTCTGTAGCTTCTGGCCATGGGGAAAACTCTCGTTTAGGACTACTACTAGTAGTTTGACAATTTGAACAGCTTCGACATATTTTTCCAATGGCTTCATCAATATGTGGAAACCATACATAGCGACGAGCCAATTCTTTCATTCTGCTGTTACCCCAGTGTCCTTCGTGTAACATGCCGAGAACTTTGGTTTGCATAATCGGTGGAACTACTACTCGGGTATAATTTGTATGAAGAAGAATGACTCCATTTTGTAAAGATAATGATAAACGTCTATTAAAATATGGCCTTAAAAGTTCTTGTTCCTTGGTTAGGCTAGGTGGCCAACCAGTGACAATCATTGACTTTATTGTTTTCAATGTTTCATCTTTATTTGTCTCGGTTTCGATAGAGGTTGCGTTGATTGGAAAGTTGTCGATTGCAGCTTGGTATACTTCCTGAACACATGATATTTTGTGTTCTACCTCATCGAATTCTAAATCCTCCCCTATTGGAAGTCGTGACAGCGCATCCGCGTTTGCATGCTGTTTTGTGTTTTTATAACGAATCACATAATCATATGCTTGAAGTAAAACTGCCCATCGTTGCAACCGATGTAATGTCATAATAGGAAGTTTCTTTTGAGGGTGGAATATCGTGGTTAACGCTTGATGATCTGTGTTCAACTCAAATTTTCTGCCGTAGAGATATTGGTGAAAACGTTTAACACCAAAAATTATAGAGAGACCCTCTTTTTCTATCTGAGAATAATTCATCTGACTATTGTTTAACGTTTTTGACGCAAATGAAATTGGCTTTTCGGTACCATCTGGATATCTATGAGAAATGACCGCTCCAATTCCATATGTGGAGGCGTCTGTCGCTAGGATTATGGGGAGTGCGTCATCGTAATGCACCAATTGTACAGCTTTAACTATGTCGTTTTTTAGAGCGTTAAAGGCTGCTTCTTGTTCCGGGCCCCACTTAAACTTCACTTGCTGACGACGCAGACAATTTAATGCGGACGCTTTAGATGAAAAACTGGATATAAACTTATTATAATAATTGATTTTCCCAATAAAAGCTTCGACTTCGCGTACATTTCTAGGTCGAGGCATCAACTGGATTGCTTTCAATCGTTGGCTAGAAGGAGCTATTCCCTTTGCATCTATTATATGGCCAACATATTCGATTTGTTCATTTGCAAATACACATTTGCTTTTTCTACATTTTAACCCGCTTCGCTCTAAGCGTTTCATAATTCTTTCCACATTTGCTAAATGTGATTCATTATTTTTTCCTGTTATTATTAAATCGTCGAGATACACTGCACACCCAGGAATACCGGCTATTAATTCTTCCATAAATCTTTGAAAGATTCCTGGTGCGCTCGCAATACCAAATGGTAGCCTTTGAAATTGGAATAATCCAAAAGGGGTATTAATAACCATAAACTTTTTAGAAGCTTCGGTGAGTTCTATTTGCAAGTAAGCTTCGCTTAAATCTATTTTCGTAAAGTATTGCCCTCCTTGGAGCTTATGGAAAAGCTCTTCGATTCGTGGAATAGGGTATCTATCAACTTCTATTTGTGGATTTAATCCCACTTTGAAATCAGCGCACACGCGCAGAGTACCATTTGGTTTGTGTATCACTACAATGGGTGCAGCCCAATCGCTTGCGTTAATAGGTTTTAATACATTTGTACTGACAAGTCGTTTTATTTCAGACTGTACTTCCTCGTATTGAGCGAAGGGTATATTGTAGGGCTTGCAGAATTTTGGCCTTGCCTCTGGCTTGAGCTTTATGTCCGCTCTAAAAGTATTACAATGGCCCATTGCTTCTTCAAAAATTTTTGGATGCTCACTAACTAACTGGGTGAGTTTTGCAATCAATTTGGCCTGTGTGTCCTTTGATGCCTGACCTGTCGAAGAGAAAAAACAATTATTTGCACCTGATCTTTGCGGAATGTTAACGTGAAACTTCAGTTTACGAAACCAATCCAATCCGAGAATGTTCGATGCTTCTTCACTATCCACAACCGTTAAGGGCAAGGTTGCGACCGCATCATTAAAACGTATATTTACTGATATTATACCTTTCACCGGCAACTGATGCCCTCCATAGGCCTTCAAAATTTTATCGGTCGGATCACATTGTGGTTTACCAAGCTGTCTATATCCATCCGATCCTACTAGGGAGCACGATGCGCCTGTGTCTACCTGAAACTGAAGGAGTGTGCCATTTACTTCTAATTGAACTTCAATTTTCTTTTCGATAATTCCCGACGCGTGCACTAAATCTACCATCGATATGCTGTTAAACGTGTCAGTGGCATTGCTATAATTACTCTTTGCAGTCCCTCTTTTTTCTTTGGCAGAATAGCAAACTGATGAAATATGTCCACGTTTCGAGCACATATTGCACCGCGTTTTTTTCTTATAATGGAAACATTCCGCCCTTAAATGCGAAATTCCACAATTTGGACATGACTTAAGCGTAGTTGCCGCTGATGGTGAAACACGAAAATGGATGCCCTCCCTACATCTGCCATTACCTCGACTTTGCGCTCCACTTTTTTTTTTCGTTCTTTTGACGGAATAAACTTCTACGGATTCGGACTCTTTCATAGCTGTGCAGGTTTTTACTGTAGTTTCGTATATCGTAGCGATTTGTAGGACCTCCTCCAATGTTGGATCAGTCTTTTGTAGTGCAGTAGTGCGAACTTTCTCATGAGGCGTATGGATTACAATCATGTCCCGAATTTTGCTGTCCACATACGATTCATTGCAGCTTTCTTTGGGGCACTTGAATAAACAGGCGTTAGCGGCTCCGCGTAGCTCCGCTACCCATTCCGCATATGTCTGCTCTGTTTTCATTGTAGTACGATAGAAATGGAATCGTGCTGCTAAAACATGCTGTTTTTCCATGTAATGTTCGCTTAACGCTGCTATGATTTCTTTGAAGCTACGTTCCTTCACTTTTCCTTCGAATAGCTTTTGGAGCAGTTCCAAAGCTTCTGCCCCCAACCAACTTAGCAGACTAGCCCGCTTTGTTAGCTCATCCTCCACTCCATTTGCTAAGAAATGCTGTTCCAGTTGTAACAGGTATGTGTTCCACTTGTCACTTACTTTGTTGAATGCACGAAAATTCGGCACAGCTGTCATTTTTTTATCTGACTCCATCGTTTTCTCCCACAATTTATGGTTTTCTTTCAAAATTTTTGTTAAGAATTCTTGCTGCGCTTCCTGCATCTGCTGGAGCACCTGGCTCAACTTATCAGCGTCCATGCTGACTGATTGAGGTTATGCCTTTTGATTATCCTATCCTCGTCGCCAGAAGTGTTGGGATTATAGAAACCCAATAAGCAATAAGGTATAACGCAATTCTACTAATTTAATTACTGTATTTAGATTACTCAAAAAAAGACAAGAGGTGACGATGTTCAGCGATCAACGATCGAAACAGGAAGAGCGAAAACCTGCCCAAACCGGAGAAATGTTGAAGGGTTGCATTTTTAGGTTTCCCGCCATTAGTATGCAGGGTTGCATATTTATCTCCAACAATCGAAAAGCAAAAAACTCCAGCTAAAATTAGTACCTAATGCAAATAGAGCCAACAGATGGATGGGCATATTTATGATTAAAATTTACAGCTTATATATTTATGGTATGACCATCGGTGAAATAGAGAAAACATAAATAATACTTATAGTTTATGAACAAATAGAAAAAACATGAGAATGTGAATACACGAGGAACAAGAATAAAGTGTACACACTTCACCCTGTATATACAACACATGTGTAGACATAATATTTATAGCGCGCACTATAAAATCATGCGTATGTTCTCGTCTTTAAACGAGAATATATCGTCGAATTAAATTAAATAATATTGCCTGTTTTTAATCTTTTTAAATAGTTTTTTAAGTGACTTTTAAATTGTTATTCAATTTTATTTCAATGATATTTTCTTTCATTTTTTGAGTAGAAGAAAATATTAATTGTTTTAAATTTTCAACAAAAAATTTTTTTGAAGTAAATCGAAAATGGAAAGACACAAAATTTTAAAAATGAAAATTAATACATTTTCAGATCTTTATAAATATTTTTTTAGTTTTAATTATATTTAGTTTGCTAAACTAACTATTTGTTATTTCTTGCTTACTTAAATATTCCGTAAGCTTTTAAAAATAGAAACTAAAAAACTCGGTAAAATTTTGACATCGCAACAGACGAAATTTGTAAAAGCGCGACATTACTACAATGTTCGACAATGTTAGAAATGTATTTTAATTAATTTTTTAATACGATAATCTCTACTAGGACTTATTTATTTTAAAGTATCTATAAATAAGTGTCGCAAAAGCAACTATATATAACCTTTTTAAGCCGGAAAAAGATTAAAAAATAAAAAATTAATATCCCAAAAACTATTTTCACACGAGATTTTGTTAAATATTTTCATTGTTGAAATATTTATACAGTTTTCTTCTCCGAACAATTTGAAGATCGTTGAAGTTTTATTTAAAGCAACCGCAAAGGAATAGATGTAAAAATATAAAGAAACCGAGAATAATTTGGCGCAAATTTTTTTCAAAATTAATATTTTGTATAATTATTTTACAATACATTTGATACATGTCTAATTGTTTTACTTTTTTAGCATATAATATTTGTAAGCACAAGACAACCAAACAACAAACATTCATAGAGCAAACACCAAGACCCGAAGGCAAAAACTTAATCATATTGTTTAGAACCATTTAAAAGAGACGATTAGATGAAGAGTCCGCAACGTTTTTACATACCAAAAATTTGATTGAGAAACTTAAATGCATCCTTTTTAGTGCTAACATTTTTATCTGCAGGGTTCGTAATTGATTTTGCGTGTATTAAAAAAATAATATAATAAGAGGAAAAGCAACAATAAAAATATCTGTAAGACATTTCATAATTAAAACAATATTGTACATACATACATACACCCATCTACAATATCAATATTTATGAGTGGACTTTACATCTAAATAATTATAATAATAACTGTAAAAAAATACTTAGAAAAAAATAAGAAATAACTAAGAATGGCAAAATTATCGGAATAATAAATACTTAAGAGAAAACAGCAAATAAAGCAAGTATTTTGTATGGGAGGAACCGGTATAATCGCTTTTGATACTCAATTTTATGAGTCTAATTACTTTTGATACTCTTTAATATATAAACCTGTCTCTCTTTTTTTATAAATGATCCGTAAAAGGCAGCTCTCTTCTAATATCACAGGTGGGGTGCAGTTAGAGATGTAGCCGTTTAACAAAATCTAAAGAAACTCTAGTGCTTTTTTAATTCTAGTTAATCAGACTATTCTGTAGCAAAAGCTAAATCAAATGTGATTTAATTATATTGTGATTGTATATTTATATTTCCGGAACTGACAACGTTGGACAACTCTAAGAAAGTCTCACGCATAAATGAAGACAACGCTTTGAAAATTGTATGCGTAGAACACTCTCATATTTGCGATTCTCGTGTTGAATACTCTTAAAAACTGTACACCCACTGAGAGAATAAAGCAATGCTAAATAATCAGATCTGTATTCCGGATATATAACTGTTTTATGTGAAGGAAGCACTTGTTATATATTATCAATAAATTATGAAGCGTGTGAGCGTGTGTGTTCTGTATCAACACCTATACTAATTGCAATGATCTTTTAAAACGACTACTGTGGATGGATGACGATTGATAAAGATTGCACCGATTGTGCATTCATTTTTAATAATTTTCGTTTACCAACGAAAAATTGTTGGGCGCTATGAGTTAACCCCCAAGAATTATGACACAAGAATTCTCTAATTAAAAATAAATAGATAAAATAAATACGAATTAATTTACAGCGATAAAGGTAGAACAAAAGCACTAATACTGATGATGGAGCTCAAAAATTTTGAAATAAACCTCAGTTGAAGATAGTTGAGGAAATACGTTTTAAATTTTACAGGATTTAAATAATTTAATACTTTAATACTTTAAATACTTTCAAATAAATACGACAAAATTTGTCCATAGTGTGAAATTTACATCGGGAAATATTAATTAACGCCCAATTAATACTAAAAACTAAGCCCCATGTTTTCATAGTATGGATTCATACCCACATGAAAGAAGCCACACTATTCTCAGTAGATTCAGTTCACAAATGATTTAATGACAAACTCAAAATAGTTGGGACTAACTCCCAATTTAAAATATGGACTGATACCAACAAAAAATACGAATTAATCCGCAATAAATTATTCCTAAATAACAATTAATTAATGCTAATGTTGGAAATTATCAAATGATTTCGCGCATCGGTAGTTAGTTAGTGAATGATTTTGACTATCGAATGATTTTTTCATTCATTCATTTATTCATTTACTCAGCCTATTGTATTTCGCAGATAAATAATTTTGAAAGAAGCCTGATAATGCTTGAACCTGCTTTTTGACGAATAAAGTCCTAAGAAAATAATTTGCCGGTTCAAACGAGTTTAATTATACTTTTATTTTGCTTTAAGCGTGGAAATAACAACATATTCGTCAGGGATTTGAATGTTTAAGGTCGCCAATGTTCAACGTTTATTGGGTTTACAATATAAATAACTAACTCGTCGCCATTGGTTAATAAATTCGGTACCGGCTTTATTAACCAATCCCATCTCTCGCTGGGAAAATTACTAAAAATTAGCGAATAAATATAATATTTGAATTATCGATGGTTTCTAGTAATTACTAATTCTGGAAGCATTCACTTTTTGAATGATTTCTAAATTACTAAGAACTATTGAAAAAAATTATGGAATAATTGAATAATTTACTACTATCGAGTAACTCGATAGTATTTATTCGATAGTTCTCAACACTAATTAATGCCCCAACTATCTCCAAGTTAAGTTTTATTCAATTAACTCCACAATGAAAATGAATAAATCCCTACAAATTAAGATCTTATTAAGATTAAATTGATATGAAGAAGTCGAGACATTTTACATTTTTTCATATGAATCTTAATTAATCGGAATTAATGTTAATTCATAGCGCCGAATTCTATAAATTGCTAGTTATCTAATGCTAAAATTAATTGTTTTTTATATTATTTCCGTTTTAAAATATTATGTTAGGCCTTGGGATTAAAATGAATTTAATTTTTAAAGAGAAATGGACTTGTGTTATTACTATTATTATTATTATTGTTGTTGTTATTATTATTGAACAACTGTATTAAATTTCTCAATAATCAACCGATAATTACGCAACCAGTTGAATTTCAATTAAATTAAAAATTAAATTGCCTTATGATATCGTTATATTTTTTATACATATTAATGGAAGGAAAATGTCTTTTTGTACCTGGCGCAATGATTGGTTCTCCGATATTGACATAGAATAGAACATCCTTTTCGTAGCTTCCTTCTTCAATAATTCCTAGACTAATGATTTTCCTAAAAAATAAATCAAAAGAATAATTAATTTCATTAAAATTTCTTAAAAATCAAATTTCATTAATTTTAAAAAGTATTTTTGTAAACACAGAAAAAAAGTTGTGCTAAAAATATGACACTTTTAAAGGCAGGGGCATAAGACTCCTCAAAAATGTGTCGCCATTGGACGTTGTAGATTGCTTTATTGAATCTAAACTTTTTTATAGAATGTCATTAAATCATGAAATTAACATTTATTACACATTCCTTTTGCGAGTTTGGAAAATTCATCGTTAAAAACTTTCCATTCATTCCTTTAATAAAAACGACGAGCGGAATTTGTCACATTTAAAGCATGTCTCGCGAAAATTTTTTTAAAAATCAGGCGTTTTCTGAAAAAAGCATTTTGATAATGCCCCGTTTTCGTGATTTGCTACTTGAGAATATTCATATGTTGTATTTTTTACAGATTTGTACGATAAACAACAAACGACAACCATTTGCTTGATGATATTAATTTACGAATATATGCATGTATATATGTGTGTATGCACACATATGTGCATGTGTAGACCCAGTAAATATTAAAACTCGCAGGCAGTCTGCAAATAATTCTGGCCAATTTCCAAATTATTTATTCAGTCCCGCGTTTGCAGACTGCCTGTTTTGCTTGATGATGTTTTAATCGATTTCATCAATGATTTCCAGAAAAAATTATTTACTATATGAAATATAACACTGTGAAAAGTGTTTTTTAACACAGGGAAAAAAGTGAAAATGAAAAAAAAATTAAAAAAAAATTACAAATTTTACAGCTATAATTTTTTTATATTTTAAAATTCAATAAATTATTCTTAATTGACTGAATTTTAAAATGACTGAATGTTAATTTTTAGCTTAGAAATGATTAGAGCCCATAAAGACCGTTTAGTTTAAGAGATTTTCTCTTGAATATACTTGAGAAGTGTGCTTAGCGTAAATATTTGGCTTTGTTTTTCGAATAACCAAAAATATTTGCATTTATTTGCATACTATTTTTGTTGAAAATTAAAATTCTAAAGGATTGCATTTTGATGTTTCGTAAATCTCCCAAATTTTTCAACTCTCGGTTTTTTTTTTGTTTGAAGGCAACAGAATTAATTTCCTTCATAAAGCTTTAATGATATTCAATTGACTTAAATTCAAATGACAAGCTCATCATCCTCGAAATGAATTTAATTTCGTTACCTTAACCATTCGTCTCTTTAATACCGCGTAGACGACGGGCTTACACATACACCGTGGTTACGAAGTAGCGTGTGCGGTTTTCCTCGAGCTACCTGAACAATGCGAAAGCATTTTCCTTTAAACATTTCTACTTCTTCATGCTCCATCAAATTTAATTACAATATAATAAATCTAAACGGTTATAACAATCTACACATTCTCTTCCACTCGCTCACATATCAGTTCATTTCCATCGCAGAGAATACCCTTGGGAGGGTTTAAATTCTTCGTATGTTATGCGTTTGTAAAATGGTTCCCTTGACTTCAGTTTGCTGGGAGTGGATAACATTCTCCTCTTAGAACTCACTCAGATGATTTATGGTCTGGTTGGTCAATAAGTCCAATGTTGGAGATTATTTATTTTGCGGTTAGTAAAAACGGTTATTGAATACATGAGAGAACCCAGACGTATAAAATATGGGATTTTTTTAATGGGCTTAAGGAGTTTACAGATCATTCTCGATTTCATTAAACATTATTAAAATAATGGTATCTATTTTTAATTTTGTAAATATTTTATAATTTCTGAATTTTATACCTTTATCATCACAATCTTTTCAACAATATTTTAATAAAATTTAAAGAAATGCTATTTTCCGAAAAATATAGTTTTTATTGCAAGTTTACTTAGTTTCCTCAAAGGATACAAATATTTATTAAATTTAAGGCAATTTTTAACCCTTTATGCGACATCTTTCCGGAGAAGATATATCTGAGTGAAATGAAGAGCAAATTTTCAAAGAAAAACAATCTAGAAGAATTTGTTGTGCTGTGAGAAAGTTTTCAAAAAGATCCAGTTGTCAACTGATGAAATTAGGCCTGTCTTAAAAGGGAGATAAAAAAGTTTCTGAGGGAGCTTGTGGCCTTTCTTCTCCTCTCATTCTTCATTCATTTCTTTGATGTTTTATGTTTGGAACGGGTTTTATTGAGAATGCCTTTTCATTTATCATTTGTGATCATTCATGCCATTATTCCGTGCACTTCCATTTACTTAATTTCACTTCTTTCACTTCTTCCTTTCTCCTCTTACTTTCATTCCACCCTGGAGTTGTCCGTAGAGCTCTTCTTTTGGCTGAATCCATTTAAGAAATGAATGGAAATAAATTGAATGCCTTTTACAGACTGAGCGTTTATCGTATAAATTTTCGAAAATTCTCATTACATATCGATACCGTTAGACCTGATTTCCCTTGAGTTGAGCCCTTTCTGGAGCTGTTTAATAGCTGCATATCAGAAGGGGTTTTTCCAGAAATATGGAAGTTACAACGTTTAGTATTAATTCCTAAGCCCAAGAAGCCTCTTAATGAACCTGGATCTTATCGACCGCTCTGCATGGTGGATACCCTCGGTAAAATATTGGAGTACATTATCAGGGATCGCATTCAAATATATATCGACGAAGTAGATGCTCTTTCTGACTACCAGTATGGCTTTCGTAAAGGTCGGTCAACTCTTGACGCACTTGGTGAGGTGGTTGGCATTGCGAAAAAAGCGATAGAAGGTACTCGGTGGAAATACGGTACTAAGGAATATTGCCTCGTAATAACATTGGATGTTAAGAATGCATTTAATTCCGCCAGTTGGAAGAGTATTTCCGTAGCCATTGAACGATTACATGTTCCCCAGTATCTAATTAAAATAATCAGAAGTTTTTTGTCGCAGAGAACTCTTCTGTATGACACGGATTGCGGGGAAAAGCGCCATATTGTCACAGCCGGTGTGCCACAAGGTTCTGTGTTGGGGCCGTTACTATGGAACATAATGTACGACGCAATTCTCCGCCTACGTGTACCAAACAGCGTAAAAATTATTGGATATGCTGATGATGTAGCTCTAGTGATTGTAGCGAAAGAACTTCACCAACTTCAAGCCATGGCCACATCCACAGTTAAGGATATCAAATGTTGGTTAAGTTGCAATTCCTTGCAGTTAGCGAGCCATAAAACTGAAGCTGTGCTTATAACGAGTAGGAAAAAAATGGAGTTCATAACTTTGAACATTGACGGTCACATAACTCATACGAGGCCTGCGATCAGGTATCTCGGTGTGATGTTAGATTCGCGATTGTCTTTTGCTGCGCATATCGAAATGGTTTGTGAGAAGGCAATGAACATCTATGCAGCGCTCGCCCGCATCATGGCAAACACCTATGGACCAAACCAAGCGGGGAGAAAGTTGCTTTTTAAAGTTGTGCAGTCCGTGATTATGTATGCGGTACCAATATGGGCAGAGTCATTGGTAACACAAAAGCAGATAAGAAGTCTAAATCGCATTTTCCGACTATGTGCGCTAAGAGTCTGCTGTGGCTTTCGCACCATTTCCCATGAAGCAGTAGGCGTTCTGGCAGGTGTACCACCACCGGATATACTAGCCGATGAACTTTCCAGGCGTTATCGTAAGAAGAGGGAAACTGGTAGGTTATCAAGTCAGGACACTCAGGAACTAAAGAATATAACCTATGAGAGGTGGCAACGAAGATGGGACAGCTCTGACAAAGGCAGGTGGACGCACAGACTAATACCTAACGTCAAGGTGTGGGCTGAGAGACAACATGGTGAAGTAGACTTTTATATGACACAGATTCTTAGTGGTCATGGGTGTTTTCGCCATTACTTAAATAAATATGGCCATGATACGCAAGCGCATTGTAGTCAGTGCAACAGTTTGAGTGAAGATGCACATCATGTGTTTTTTGAGTGTGATTCTCATGCGAAAGCTAGAGCGGAAGCTGAAACGTTGGTCCACCAACTAATAACGCCAGAAAATTTGGTGCAGATAATGCTGAGATCCACACAAGAGTGGAATGTTATGAAAAGAATGTGTGCGGTGATTATGCAGCAGCAACGCAGTTGGGAACGGGCGCGTAACAGCCAGATGGCTCATGTGCAAGCTAACAGGTACAGACTGACATACCCAATAACTGACGCTTGAGCTATAATGCTCTGACGGCCTCCCGACGTAATACTTAGCGGTGTCTCCGGGAGGGGTAACCGTATGGACGTGAGGGGACTTTTAGCTGGTTAAAGTCCAGCACTGACCTGAGGCTTTTGATGCTTTTACCCCTCGTAAAAAAAAAGACCTGATTTCCCAATTTTCTGTATGTTTGGTGACAAAAACGACAATAACAATAACAATAATAACAACGGAATCGGCAGAAGGACAACAACAAGGGCTCTAGCGACGGCAATCAAACAACATTAATAACTCGAGTAAAAAGCAATAACAATATTCGAAGGATCTCGAAAC
This sequence comes from Physocephala rufipes, assembly GCA_963966595.1. NCBI lineage: Eukaryota > Metazoa > Arthropoda > Insecta > Diptera > Conopidae > Physocephala > Physocephala rufipes. The sequence goes on from OZ016501.1 coordinate 42,936,547, forward strand.
CAGAGAAGCCTTTCATAAGTCCGGAAATTAAAAAAGAAAAAACAATATTTAGAGAGTGCTAATTGCATCTAATCCCATCAAATTTTTGTAGAGCTGACTTCCTTTGTGATTACTTGCGAGGCACACTAAAATTCATATACATTCATATGCGCACACACACACACAAATACCCGGAAAATGTACACAAAAGCGCACACATCTGCACATACATACACACACAAGTACACACATATACACATACACACATATACATACACACGCACACATACATATTTCAATCAAGCACACACACACTCTTACTAAGGCGTTTTTGATGTAGCCACGTTAGAATATCGTAAGAGAGAGAATATGCGTATTAAAACCTAAGAAGCGCGAATAAATATAATAAATTTGTAACTTTATGTAATACATACTGCCTTTATGAAACAAGGCTGAAATAAAATTAAGGCCGATTCGCTTGAATAACTTTTTTGGATTGTTTATACCTTGCTTCTATTGGTAACGAATTTTAGAAGGAATAACAAGATGGCATACCACGTATGTCTGCTTGTTCGCAGGCCTTTTCTTGGCAATCACAATTCCTGGCGAACGAATAAAGGTATCGTCATAAAACTTGGCTTGAATGTTTTCTGTCGTCATAGGCTGTTTGGTGATTAATTCGTAGGAATATCGAAAATAAGTGCGGAATGCGAAGACACGTCTGAGATGAAAGCACGGTCAAGTTGAAATTAATTTCACTAGAAATTTTTTTACCAGAATTAAAATAAATCCATCACTTCAGACTTGCAACTATTCTTCTTCTTTAAACAAAAGAATTAGTACGAAGTATCATTAGGAAAGGGCTTCTAATAAAGACCAGTGAAACCGAATTTAGCTTATAATCCACTGCAAGCAATTCATGTGCTTAACGCAAATCATGCGCTCTTCTTCTTCAACTTTCCTTTATTATCGATTTTACTACAAATTAATAAAGAAAAGTATCCCATCATAAGAAAATAATATGATACCGATAGAGGGTTATAACTCGTGTGCTTAATAAAATATCGAATTAATTAATTACCATCGAAAAACGCAGCATTTAAGGGAAGATAATTAATAAAGACATCATTATTTTTTGTCTATTTATAATTTTTTTAAGATTTTTCCATGAAATTACTACGTTTTAAAAAACCCTGCGAAAAAATGGAGTAAAAGCAAAAAAGCACTCTTTTGTTGACAAATAAATGATTGTGGTGGGGCCGCTAGAGAAGAACTTTTTTTCATAATAAATCCTTCTGAGTGATTAAGTTTGGTAAAATGTCATTAATCATTTGTGAAAAATGTACATCACGAAGATTGCAATCGCAGTTGCTTGCGTTTATTAAAGAAATTAAGGTCGATTATTCATTCTCTGTGACGAAGTTAAGCTCCAGCACTTTTGCATGATTTTTTCTTTTCTTCCGTTGACGCTTTTGTCATTAAAATCGAATCTAATTTTATTCTGATATTTGAAACTTAAAAAAATGCGTCTCCCACCCCCAACGCCTTCAACAACCGAACCTCTTCTCAGTTGTTGTTGATGCTGTCGTTGTTGTTGGTGCCATTGCTGAAATGTGATGCAGCCTAATCAAATTCAATAAAAGATTGCCGGTATTTTTTCAAAATTAATTCTTTTGCTGAATGAACTAAATTTGTGTCAGAGTAAAATTTTTAGTTGAAAATAATTTCTATTCTATTTTTGCACGTAATTTAATTCTTAATTTTTCATTTATCGCTGTCAGGATGGGGTGGTTAGAAACGAGACTAAACTCTTCAGGAACTTTTTCTTAAATTAAGTTAATCGATATTGAAAATAGAGAAAATCCGAATACTGTCAAGAATCATGGCTTAGGGTCTGAATTTGGAAGATGGCTGAATTTAACATATTGCTAAACAATCAGTCCATAAAAATATGCACTTGACACACACCCATTTATAACATATAACCCATAAAATATACACATACGATCGTGTTTGTAAATAACGGACTTCGTGCAATTAATTACTTCACAAATCAAAATTTAATACCTGTTTTCCAGTAATAGTAGGCGTCTGTCATCATTCCAAGAAATGACGATGAAGCGTGAACTTAGTTGTTGACTTTTTCCTTTAATTTGTTCATTTGTCAAAACAATCAAGTGAATGCAAAATTCACCCTCCCTTCTCGTCCGACAATAATAATAATACACACAAAGTACGATAGCGTTTAACGCCTTGTTTTTGTTGCCTGCCCATTTTTAGTAACTTTTCGTGTTAATGGATGAGATTAAAGTGGGCTGATATGATTAAATTGAGGCGTAAAGCAAAGCACTGCTCGATGATTTGTGAAAACAATAAAAACAAGACGACTATAAACGACATTGAAACCAAATAGGGAAACGTTTTAGTCTACATTAATTAATTTGATGACAAGAGATTGCCAACAGCCGAAGAACTAACGCGTTGAAATAAAAACTGAGAAGTGCGTTTTAATACAAATCTTTTTATAAGACTACGAAATTATTTTTAACAATTTAATACAATTTTTTATTAAAAACATTATCAGTAAGAATGTCAGAGAGAGGGGGAGAGAGAGGGAAAAGAAATTGTCATTGAAAAAGATGAGCTAGCACACAGAACATACAGAAAAATCAACTAATATTTTGAACGATTAACTTAAAAGAGACAAATGAATGAACGCAGCGAAGTCGTACAATCTGACTGCAAAGTGAATTGCACTGAAAAGTGAGGGCGTCGTGACGGATCATAACGTATTTTCCATTTATTTCATCTTTTACCAAGTGGGTGGTAAAGTTAAGGCTAAAAATGACGTACTATATGACGTCATAACTACATTTACGAGCATGTTCGTGATGGTGCTTCATGTTAACTGCAACGAATTTTCAACAGACTGTCATGGGCTTTGTCACACAGATCACGTTTCGTTTGCGAACGTGTACAAATCATATTTATTGCATTGTTTTGTGTGATGAGTTTAAAATGGTATCGAAAAGGCAGCCCTGCGGTAAGATCATTAGATTTGATTAATTATTGTTAGAAGATACACGGACCTAAAGACATCTATTTGACGACTCGTTACAAATGTCAACTGATACGACATAACAAACGTAATCGAGTAATGTTGTTGAACGTGAGACGCCGTTAAACATCGGAGTATTGTTAACAGAAGGATGTATTAAAAGGTTGCCATTAGGTTATTGTATACTAAATTTCCAAGAGTGCATCGTCACGCTAACTTTTACAAATTCGGCTTAACACGCGTTCTTCTATCAGAAATCATTCCAAACTAATATTAAAATATGCGTGTACGTGTTTTAAACCAACAATTAAATGACGTCTATCTTGAAGTTTCGGTCAGATTTAAAATTAATGATTTTATGACTTCGACTATAAATTTTGATGAAATTTATAAGATATTGTAAATATTTAGAATAGCTCTTTGTGAGTATTCGAAATATCCACGTTAGTTTCTTTCATTCGAAACTTAAGCTCATATCAATACGCCAACAATATTTATTTATTTTAACAAACCCGTATCAATAGCAATGATTTTATATTTTATGAGAAAAATTAAAAATGTTGTCAGAAATTCATAAAAATGCTGTAAACTGCATTTGAGAGAAATTATTGTTTTTTCTTCGTTTGTACTTATTATCATGATTATTAAGATTCATATTTAAATTTAAATATCATTATACCACATGGGCACTCACGCGTACTAGCATTCACGCAAAACTTTTATATGTTTTTTTTGTGATTGAGAAAATTCTATTGAAGAGAAAAAGATATCTCAGCTCATCACTAATGTTGGACGCAGACGGTAGTGGATTGGCAGTGGCATTAGTGCATCACAACGACAGCGCTGATTGCAAAATTGTATCAGCGATGAAAAAACCATTCTAAAATTAACTGATCCCAATATTAATACGCTAGAAATATTTCAGCTTGACTGCCATCGGAGCTGATTTGGCACTGAATCCTTTACTTAAAATATGCTTAGAAAGTATGCATAAATGCAATATACGGGGTGTTGATTATGTCTGCAAATTTTTGTTTTTCGAAACGTAAACGTTTATATTTGTGTCATTTTAAAAGGGTTGGATCGAGAATTATAACGTCTCGTGGGAAACGTGCTTAAAAAGTATCTAATCTGAAAATGTTTTGAAATTAAGGAAAATAAATTCCATAAAATTTTTTTCATAAGCGTTATCAAGCAAGGTTGGAATCACACCAAATCAGCTAGAGCTTTTTTGGTTCCTTAGTTATGAAAACATTTTTGATTTCAACACACACTAAGCGACATACAATGAAAAAAAAACAAATAATTTTTTTCTCTTGTTTCGCTTGGTGACCCTGCCGTAAAACAAAACTTAATTTATGACTTATCTTTTAGGGACAGAGTGGTGGAAAGGTATGACGTGAAGATGAGAAACCTTTTCCTTCGTTCACTTCCTTCACTTTGTGCTGCCTTTGTTCACCCTACACCCGGAGGTATAACTTATAGCTTCTTGCTTTCGTTGTTAGCCCCTTTAAAGAGGCGTGATAAATATGGAAAAGTATATATATTCTTTTTCAGAATCTCTTGGGTCGATTTCATGGTAATCGTTCGCCGTTGTTTGTTTGATTGTGTGTCCGTCTGTGAAAATCTCGCCGGCTTTGGCTACCTCTTCAAAACTGGGAAACTTTTTAAACTGGGAAACCCTGATAAGATCCTGATACTTTTTGGTTTTTTAGAAAACAGCCCAATATGATAAAATCAGCGATTTCTTTGCAATTATTTGTGTTACCAATGGGCCGAACATGCCCACTTTCTTGGAGATATTTTGCTTGTTTGTCATGAAAATATAAAATTAGGTTTCTGCTTGCTCTAGAGAATAAGAAATTCTCTTCTAAATGTTTATGAAATCGTATTTACTACGAAAAGTGGGCGTGGCGTTCGCAACAATAGCGATTTCTGATCGTGATTTCTAAAGCCAGAGTCGATGTGACTTATGAGGCCATTCTGAGCAAGAGTATGTATACTTTTCTGTACCTAATAGCGCGTTCACATTCAACGGTTTTACTTAGGTTTCGGGTTGGATTTTGGATTTATAGCGAAACACAACATAAACCCAGGTTTGTCCCATTGAATTTGTTGTTGTGAATTCTTGATAAATCCCAGAATATTCTTTGGTTTATGAGTTCACAACCCTGATTCGAAGTTCGAATAAAAGAATAATATATGTTTATCTCTTTCTATCTCTAGTGTGAAAGAGAGAGATAAATATTGGCTAAAATTATATGTCAGAAAAATAAAATTACAAATAGGACACAAATTTTTGTAAACAACGAAACAAGGGAAATATATTTTCAAATAAACACAGGATATTAACAAATGAGTAAAGGAGCAACTAAAATAAATTGAAATAAATAAACAACGACAAAGTGAGGTAAGTATTTTCCGAAAACATTCAAAAAATAATAATATTTGCCCCATCATCATAGAAGTTCAGCAGGAAGGCTGAACAATACAATAATTTTCAATAGATTTAAAAGTTGTGAACGTTGACAGCCGAAACCTGGGTTATTGTATGTGAACACTCGATCAGCTGATCGATGTTCGAAAGCCTAAACCCAGGTTTATTTTTTATGTGAACAGGCTATAATACGCCTTCTTTAATCCCGTTTACAAATGGAGTCACGAAGTGAGTATTATACCCTTTCCCTTTGGGTGTAGGGTGCAAAATCACAGAATAACTATTATCAATAGCTGTTGATGATAACTTTTATTTATAAAAATAAAAAAGTATCTCTTAAATTTTTACTTTTAAAATTATAGATTTTAATTTTAATACGAAATTTTTAGTATAAGAGTTATTTTCAAGCACCGCATATATTTCTTTACTTCGAAAAACACACGTCACGAAGAAGAAAAAATATTTACGGGAACAATAAATGACTGAAGAAAGAAAAAAATTGAACTTAAAAATTTTTACGCTTCTTTTATTGTTAACGCTTCCTCATTCAGAACGGACGTAACAGCAATTTTGCTAGTGTAATTGTTTTTGTTGTGCAGTTTGCGTATTTTACTGGTGCTTATCAACCTCGATCGATGTTATTGTTGTTGTCGTTGCCGCTGGTGCAGACAACAAAAAGGAAGAGCATTTAAAAAATCGACAACAAAAAGGAACAACATTTTAAAAAATCGATTGGGAAGGACAAAATAAAACAATGAAATTTTCTTCTAATAATTCAATAGAATTGAAAAACCACAACAGCACATTTTGCAGACGAGGAATATCATAAATATTTCTAGAAAAAATAATAGAAAAGTAAATTTGAAAATGGAAAATTCTTCTGTTTTCAAATTTTATTATAATAAAAAATCATGCGAAATCCAAATTCGTTGCGTTTTTTCATTTTCATTTTTATTAGTAATTTATTTTACGAAAATAGACAAAAGCTTGAATTACCGAGGTAACACTCCTGCCAAACATAACGCACCGTGATAAAGAGGAGTACAGGAATGCAGAGACGGAATATGAGTAAGCGGTTGAACGTATCATCGACATGATTGACGAAATGAACACAAACAAGTAAGAACGTTAACTTCAGCTTTAATGACAGAGACTATTCGTACCACTTTTTATGGGAACACGTCCATTAGCTCTCCTAAGATCCGACCATCTTTATAATTGCGGTCCTGGTGGGCAGGATCATACCGTTTTTTTGCAAAAAAAAATTTATTCGTGGATGGGCATGTGGATACAATTATGCCATCCAACTCCGTCTGAATATTGAAAACGAACTACACACGTTTGTGATATATACGATCTTCAATGCCAAACAGTTTATTATAATAGAGAATATTCTTCTGCCAAATTTCACTCGAATATCTCTTTTGGTTCTCCCGTAATCGTTTATTTCAACAGACAGATGGATATAGAGGCAGACTGGCAGACAGATTGGCAGACAGACAGACAAACGGACGGGAATGTCCGACCATCTAATCGACACGGGAGGTGATCTTGTGTCAGAATATATATATTTTCCATAATTGTTACACTTTTTTTGATTCGTTACAAACAGAGGAATAACCTCAACTTAACACATATTGGGTGTAGGGATATATAAATGGAAGATCTAGCTCAATATATATATATATATATATATATATATATATATATATATATATATATATATATATATATATATATATATATATATATATATATATATATATATATATATATATATATATATATATATATATATATATATATATATATATATATATATATATATATATATATATATATATATATATATATATATATATATATATATATATATATATATATATATATATATATATATATATATATATATATATATATATATATATATATATATATATATATATATATATATATATATATATATATATATATATATATATATATATATATATATATATATATATATATATATATATATATATATATATATATATATATATATATATATATATATATATATATATATATATATATATATATATATATATATATATATATATATATATATATATATATATATATATATATATATATATATATATATATATATATATATATATATATATATATATATATATATATATATATATATATATATATATATATATATATATATATATATATATATATATATATATATATATATATATATATATATATATATATATATATATATATATATATATATATATATATATATATATATATATATATATATATATAT
>OZ016501.1:42944546-42966700 GCA_963966595.1 Physocephala rufipes
AATCTATAAATCTATGGCACTTCGTGCTTTGCGCGTATTTCACGGAACTATGCCATGAAAAAAATGAACGAACACATAGAATAGGTCCGTGAGCATGTGCCCCGAACTTGAAAATATATTTCTATTCCTATCCGGTTTCGGACTCATTAAGCACAACCTTAAATAGTAGACTAATCAGTTTCGACTGTGTCTCATCTTCAGTGTATCAATGTGTTCTCGAAGGGGTGAGCGGGTTGATGTACTGAAGGCGGCACATCGCCGAAACTTGTTTGTCTATAAACTAAGTTTGACGCGGGATAAAAGAAACCGTTTTTTTTTAAAGTTTTATCATCCCATTCAATCTACAAATTCAATTCGGACTAATATTTCGGTAGACAAGGCCAATTTAATTTTGTCCAAATTACCTTAGTATTTTCCACGATATTCTGTAGTAAATATCACTGAGTATCTTTGATATTCACTTAATTTCATACAAATGTCGATAGACCATACCGTAGATCGAATGATATGTTAAGGCATTATCTTTTAATGAGTTTTACGTCACATTTTGTTTAATCTAATTCATTATTTGTTACCCCATTGAAAGTAGAAGGCAGGTGGGTAAATAAGGAAGAAATGGAATAAACGCCTGCGATATCGTTTAATCATTCGGGAAAAGAATATTATCATTATATTCATATATCAGTTTAACGGAATTGATAATTTAGTGATAGAAAATCGGCACCAAGTAAAATAAAACTTATTTACTTCTTACAATCAATCAATTAATTTTAATTATTTTACGGTATAAATCATAAAATCTATAGGAATAGAGACATAAATCTACTAATCTATTAATTTATTTTGGAATTCATTTGCAACATTTAAATGAAATTTTTTAATAATAATTCTAAAACGCAATCCACAGTTTCCATAAACTCCACGAGTCAAGACGTTGGAAAAGATCTGACTGATCTAAAAAAATCTACTCAAATACTATAAAACTGAATTGGATCGACCATCACAAATAATCACAAATATTTATTTTACATCCATTTAAATAGAATGACGAATCCATAAAACCTTACCATAAATTAATAATTAAGAACAAGTTTTCTTTTTTATCGAGTATTTTATATTTTTTATTTGTAATATTGTTTAAATCTAAAATACATTTACAGCGGAGGGCGCAAGAACATAAAATACACAATTAAAATTCAATCGATCAGCATAAAAAATTTGCTGATGCAAACTTCTTTAGCTTTCCGTTTATGAACACGTTTACAGTTTTTATTAAATTTCTTACGTTATTGGAGCATTTAATAGCAATAAATAAATTTTTCGATAAATCTTTAACAGCTAAATAAAATAAAATGTTTAATATTATATAAGAATTTTTGAAAGGAATGATTGTTGTGTGACGATGGGTGTTGTGGAAGGAGGTGGTAAGGCTATGGTGGTTAGATGAAGAGTTGAAAAGAATACTCTATTCAAAGTTTTGAAAACAGGAAACAAATGAAAGCAACATCTTACAATTTCACAACAACTGTGTATTAGATACTTCTCCTAGGGAAACATTTTAACCAAATTTCGATTTTTATTCTTTTATTTCAACAACTAAAGCGTAAGATCTTTTCGACATGTACGGCATATAACGAGCTTATTATTTGCAAGCACACTCATGAGTAAAACGCGTATTTATTAACAAATACTAACAAATATAGCGTGTACGCTCAGCATATACAGGGTCGTTAAATGAACGAGTACAGGATACATACAGATAACTCGTTGCTTGAATGAAGAGGTAATTGCATGCAACGATTTCAATCGTTCTGATCGATTGCTTCCGACCAAAAGCAAGCGCATAAAAAATCAATTTTACAAATATTCTTTTTTAATTTTCTCATTGGAATTTATTCTATTTCGCTTATCGTTAGAGAAGTAAAATGCGTTTCACATCAAAATTCTACAGTATTTCACTAAAGACGATATCAAAACCTCACCCTTCGAGTACCATTTTATTTTTATTGATTTAATCTTTTGGAACCGAAACGTGCCTTGCAACATGCGTTATTAGTTTTGTTGTTGCTTTTAATATTTTATTGATTATTGTTTATATTCATACCATCTTTTATGCATTTTTTTCGATAATAAAATTGAAGATTGAACATTTGACTGTATGAAGAAGGGGTGGAAGTGTGTTTGTGTCGGTTTCGTATTGTGTAAAAGCTTTCCTTGTTTTATAATCTGCTTCTTGTTCTGTTGTATTGTATCGTTCTATATTTAATTTAAAATATAAACAAGAACTTCTCTCTTAATTAACTACACTAAATATTTGCTTCTTATAATTCATCTAATAATGCTTTTTTTCTTCTGTTTGTTTTATTTTATTTTGGTTTTTTAATCGGCTGATCATTTTTCGTGCCCCACGCTTTGCTTCTCTATATCACCGAACACTTCACAAAGGCAACCAAATTGTAGAAGGTTGATCGAGCCTTCATGACATGGAGAATCCCTCTGATAAAATATGACATACATGGTATGGTATGCACGTTTTCATGAAGCGTTGCAGCCCACACTTCATTGTTTTATTTCTTGTTTTTTATTATATGCGGCGATTACTGATTCATACTCGACGTGGCGTATATAATTCAATTGTGTGTGTGTGTGTTTCTGATCGTGCGTGGTATGGATTAATTGGTTGCTCTGAAGATCTTTCTACTAGTTTTTGTTTTTGTTTAATTTTTATTCTCTTTATATCTATTAATGTTAATTTTTAACTTTACTTAATCGTTTAAATAATTATATCTTTTATTATATAATTACTAAAATTAAAAAAAATGATATTTTTTTGTTGTTTTATTTTCGCTTTTCGAAAATTACTGTTGTTTTTTTATAGTTGCGTGTGTGGGTGGTATATGAATGTGTATGGCTGTGCGAGCTTGTTTATGTGTATGTATGTAATCGTTTAATAATATGTTTCTTGCTCCAGCCAGCCGCCAGGATTACGACGCAAATAGAATCGACGAGTTTCATCATAAATGAAGATGGCTAAGGCAAAGGGAACTGCAGGGAACCACCAAACGAATCTGAAACGAAGAAATGATAAATTATGAGTAACTTTTATTTGAATATCTTTCGAAAAATTAATGACTTTTCTAATTAATTTTAATTACTGTGAGGGTATCATAGTTCGTTATAAAATTACATGAGATCCATTACGGACATCCCTGCTTGCAATGAATTCCTTTTATTATGCTTATTACTCACTTGAGGGGATACATGCGAAGACCTTTATCCATGCCGGGACAATACGACAGGAACGCCGCTAGAGCCGTCTCAAAAACAAGACCAAAGTTCAAAGCCCAATTTCGCATACCCTGCTGGAAGACTGAATTTCGTCGAGTCTTACAGATAATCAAATCGGCCCATTGTACAACAACAATCGAAACAAAGAAAGCTGTGTGACAGGTATACTCCAGAGTTTTCCGATCACGATAGGTCTGCAATCAAAAAGCAAAAGTTAATGTAATAATTATTGATAAAAACTCATATCATATTGACTTACCCATTCTTGACCATAAGAATCCTCAAGATCATTAACAGCTTTTGAATCCCACATCTTTCGAATGCCAAAGAGATCAGTCGGCAAGAAACCATTCTCAGCCATAATAACGAAATAGACAAAGAAACCAGCAGCAGCTTGAATCATACCAATTTGTCCATATGCCATGGAAATCAATCTGATTAGGCAGTCAGGAGAGGGTGGAAGAGATTACGGAAGGAGATGATAAACGAGACAAAAATAACTCCATGAATATTAGATAAATTGGAATCCTTTTTAATATTCAATCTTAGGAAATATTATTGAAACAAAAATAAACAACAATCAAATCATTCTCGTGAGTTTGACATTATATACATTAAAATAAAACTATATTACAATTTTAACGAGACAATTTAATTACACATTCCGCTCGTGAGATCATGATTTTGATTGCTGTTTCTGTTGTTTTCCTTTTGGGTTTTGGGTGAGTGATGAAAGCGTTAACGAAAGTCAGGGTTTACCATGTGTGATTTATTCTACTTGTTATTTAATATTTTGTTATAGATTTTTGATGATTAGATGTATTTAATAGATGAATATATGCATTGTTTTGTTAAGCATTTCTCGACTTGGCTTCAGTAAGCGAAATCGAATAAGTTTGCGTTAAAAGGCATTGGATATATTACAAAAAGCAAAGCACGTAACGTATTCTTTCCGTTCTTAACAAAGAACAACGCGCATATCAATAAACTATTACAGATTAAACAATTATTTGAGACGAGGAGTAAATAAATATATACAAACATACACATGCGCATGCAGGAATTAAGCCAGAAGAGTTAAAAAAAGAGAAACATGCAAAATCTAGAATTAAAATCGGTGCTACTTACTCTTATTTCACATAAATACAAATCAAAGAAATTAATCTACAGAAGTGCTTATTTTACATCATTATTTAAATGTTATTTCGACAATTTAAATTTTTATAATTTTCATGTTTATAATTCTAAATGAAATTTTCATATTAAGATTTCTGCTTGTGCCACAAAAACAAACTTTCGCGCCCGAAAAGAGCCGCTATAACATCGAAAACTGTAGCAAATATTGCTCTTTTTTGGAACATGCGATTTTCAGTGAAAAACTTTTGCTTGCTAGGCATAAAAGTCAAAATCTATTCAACGATATTAAGGTTAAGCGATCAAACTTTACAAGCCCTTTTGCTGGTTGAAACATTTGACTGATTAATTATCATATCAATATTCGCACAGATCATTCGTCCACAACTGAACGTTTTCTCAAACCAAATCTTAAAGCCACATCAACCCTTTACGAATAGAATTTTATTCGTATATATTTTATTTCCTATGCCTTTTCATACGTCATAATAAAACCCCACTCCACGGAAGCCTTCAATTTTTCAGGCAGAGCCTGGAAAACGCTTGGACGTTTTTAGGAATTCATTTTAATTTAATTCACTTGAGGTTTTAAGTTTTTTGAAAAAAATTTAATCAAGCTTTTAAAGAAACACCTAAAGCATGAAACTGTTGTATTGCTTTTTGTGTTAATGAATTGAAATGAGCCCGGAAAAACATAAAAACTAAGAACACCATAAAACGACAGAAAGAACTGAGACATATCCGAAATTTTTCTGTTTGTTTTGATGATTTGTGTTGGTGTTTTGAAACATTTTTCTATTCTCTCTCTGGCCGCAACACTCAACAAACAATAAATAAGCTGGTGTAAAAGTAATTTCAGCAACTTCTAAAAAAAACAACAATAATCTTATATCAGAAATATATATATATATATATATATATATATATATATATATATATATATATATATATATATATATATATATATATATATATATATATATATATATATATATATATATATATATATATATATATATATATATATATATATATATATATATATATATATATATATATATATATATATATATATATATATATATATATATATATATATATATATATATATATATATATATATATATATATATATATATATATATATATATATATATATATATATATATATATATATATATATATATATATATATATATATATATATATATATATATATATATATATATATATATATATATATATATATATATATATATATATATATATATATATATATATATATATATATATATATATATATATATATATATATATATATATATATATATATATATATATATATATATATATATATATATATATATATATATATATATATATATATATATATATATATATATATATATATATATATATATATATATATATATATATATATATATATATATATATATATATATATATATATATATATATATATATATATATATATATATATATATATATATATATATATATATATATATATATATATATATATATATATATATATATATATATATATATATATATATATATATATATATATATATATATATATATATATATATATATATATATATATATATATATATATATATATATATATATATATATATATATATATATATATATATATATATATATATATATATATATATATATATATATATATATATATATATATATATATATATATATATATATATATATATATATATATATATATATATATATATATATATATATATATATATATATATATATATATATATATATATATATATATATATATATATATATATATATATATATATATATATATATATATATATATATATATATATATATATATATATATATATATATATATATATATATATATATATATATATATATATATATATATATATATATATATATATATATATATATATATATATATCTAAATCTTGTCATTACACTAAATCTATTTTATTATCTGCGATAAACTACGATAAACGTTAGAACATCACTAGGAAATGTTGTTTTCCTTTCTAAAAACGCTGCAAAACAAGTCTACAATAATAACAACAACAATTATTGCAATTACGAGTGATCGATTACAAATAAAACTCAGCAATTGCTAACAAATCAAACATCAAGAACTTTCACAATAACAAATTAATAACACTTAGTTATTGAAAATTAATAACTTTGTGGTTTTTTACGCAAGGCTAAATTGTTTAAATACAAACGTGTTTAAGGGCTTGTCTGTGTGTTAACTAAGTTTAGTTTTTTGTCCAACAATCATAAAAATTAATTACCAGAAATCTTGTAAAATATTCAGAAAGTACGTTGCACGAAAACGATTTGAAGAGCATTCTAACAACCATCACGTCTCAAAAAATAATGGATTATTGTAATATCAATTTCCAGTAATGGATAATTATTAATTATCACTCGAAATAATGACATTTCATTTAGAAATGATCAGATTTTAAAAAAGTTCCGGCAATATTTTTGGCAAGGTTTCGAATTTCAAAAATAATCAACCGATACAAATAAAACTAAATTGTTTTAATAGTTCGTTCGGTGTAAATCGTTTGGTTTGGGCTCGTCACATAATTTTGATATATTGTGCTTGCACAATGACTCACAATAATAGAAGCTCTTCCAACAAGATTTTATCATATCTTTTTAGGACAAATATTTGAAATCTCTAAAGAGGAACGTTACTATTTCCGACTAATTAACGTTGTCTTAGTGTTCAGTTGTTCTTGTTTGTTGTATTTTAAATTGCTATTTGGATGATGTGTGTCTCTGTTGTATTGAATTTATTTAAGAGATTCCACCAAATTCAAGACTTCAAACAAAACAAGAACGAGTTTTTGAAAAAAAAACAAGCAATAAAGTGCAATGGATGATGTTTCTGCATCGCGATTTTTATACGCTCCATTCAAAATTATCATATCATCGATAATTAAACAGATCACTTTATTTAATGAATTGTATTGTTGTAACGAATTTGGAAAAAGACATCGCAAGAAGCGTATTATCGTTCGAGCACTTTATTGTATGTTTCCGCTACTAAGGCCAAAATTTTACTTTATTAATTCTTAATTCCTGACCTGCGATTAACCAAATTGTCACGGTAAGGATCTCTCGGCTGCCGTTTCATAATATCACTCTCAGCTTGTTCATAAGCTAATGAAATGGCCGGTATCTATTGTTTTTGGATTCAGTGCAATTGATTCATTCATTATTAATTTGTTGTTATTTTGGGGGTTTTGTTGTTGTTCAATAAAGCCAACAATTCATTCATTCATTCAATCAGTTTGTGAAAGAGATATTCGAAAAGTGGGTAGGAAAACAAGAAGACAGAAAGAGAGAGAAAGAGGAAGAGAGATAGTATGAGAAACAGAAGAATAAAACAGAACGAGAATTCCATAAAATTCCATAATAATAAATTAAAACAAATATTTCAGAAATGAACAAATGAAAATTGATAAAATTGATAACCAAATTCATAGAAGAATCAAAAACCTGGAGCCTATTTTTCTTGGATGCATTGAGTTACAACAAATATTACAATACGCTAAAAACTTAGCTATAATGATAATACGGCTTTAACCGGCAATGAATGTGTGCGATAATCGCTCAATCACATCACGCAATTGAAATATTCTTCACAATTTAAGAAGTGAAAGATACAAATTTCGATTTCTCTCCTAAGGAACTGAGATGTTTTGCAATTTCGGCATTCTTTAGCAAAAAGATATCTCGCGAGAACACAACGATAAAGAACAATTCTAAAGATCCGTTAGAATTTAGGATTAGACTAGAGTTCAGCTAAATATTTTTTGGAGAATTCTAATCCAAGCCTTAAAAGATTGACTTACAGAAACTGATAAAATAATGATGCTTAAGAAAATTTCTTAGACTACTACTTTAGACCTAAAATTAAATACGTTATAATCTTATGTTTTTTAGGCTCAAAATACACTAGACTATACTATGGATAGCCTATAAAAATATAAGAATTGCACTTAAATAAAAAATTGCTATTTTAGCAGTTATTCGACTAATGAAGTTATAATTCATAATCCTAGAAGAACACAACCAGCGGATGGTGACGCGAAGAGCACCAGGAAAAGATATAAAATTTAAAGACTTACCTACTATTTTATGAATTACAAAAATTAATAAAAATTTTTAAGTTTTAAAATGCGTTTCAAGAGTCGCGTATGTACAAAAGATTAAGCGAGTATATGTACGTAATGCAGAAATAGTAGTGAAAGCATAGAAAAATCGATACAAAAATATAGAAAAATACGCTATAGTAAGTCTTATCGGCTGGTTTTTCAAAATGCTATAAAAGTACACCGTACAATATTTTTAATGACATTTTTTCTCACTGGAATACAACAAATAATAAAGTTAATTTCTTTGGTCAGGCTTAATAACCGTTTGATTGAGGTGTGGTGGCCTCAATCGTTTGACGAGGGCACCGATTAGATATCGACGTGCATAAGTAAACCATTTAAACCCTTAACTTGCGCCGTGATTTTTAGAAATTTCTTCAAGAAAATGAAATTGTTCCAATTTTTAATTTGAAGCTCGATCTAAACTTTTGTAATGCTATCAAAGATTCCATCAATAAGAGTAAGCTATCTTATGAATTTTGGAACATATTGGCATTTAAAAGGCAGGCTTTTAAATGGATCTGCAAGAATTTGTCGACTCTATTTTTTCAATATTCTAAACCATTTGCATTTTAGTGTCTTCATTGTTTCAGAAATGTTAGCATAAGATCCACCTTTTACAGCCCAAAATTTGCTGACTTAGGAATAGAACCATCCGATGACCACTTCTATAATAATGTGTTTTCTAATACGTGAATTATGTAATGCGAAGGATATTAAAATTGTATTATTTTTAGAACAAAAAACAATAAAAAAGATTGTGTATCCCTTTGCATTTGAGAAAGGAGAGAGGTTTAGAAAGTTAATTCCCGAAAAAATATTTAACAAAAATCATCTTATAATAATTCCATAAATTTATTTTAACAATAGAATAATTAAAAAACCAAGAATCTAAGTTCAATGTCTTTAAAAAGATTCATTCATAATTAAATTCTGTGAGTAATGGGAAATCTAATACAAAAGGAATTACTTTTCAGGATCAGAATTAAAGATCCACTCCAAAAAAGATCAAATCCAAACTACATGACGTCTATGGGTAGACAGGAACATAGATGGGTAAAATGCAATTTAAAGTATAATTGAAGATTATCGTATAAAAAACTACAAAATTTATTAGAAAAGTTGAATTAAATTGGAAAAAATTTTACTACAAATAAATTCTAAGTATTTCCTCAAGAATTGAAATAAACTCTTCTAAAGATTATGGATTGAAAAATACAAAAATCCATAAATAGTAAGGACCATATAAGGTCATATTTTAAATTAGAATTTAGGAAAATAATCTAAAAATATTCTCCAATTTTTAATTATCCAAAAACCAACAAAATTGAATAATATTCTGTGAGAATTAATAAAGAAAAGCGTTTTTTGCACAAAATAATCGAAATTAGATTTGTATTATATTTTATAATATAGAAAAGAATAAGAAGTAAAAACATGAAATTTTATGTACTTTGCTTTTGCTTTAGCCAACATATAAATCTGTTTTTTAAAGATGTTTATAGCCGGAATATTGGATAATATGCAAAATTGATATAAAGACGGAATGACGAAAGATAGAAGCGTAGATCATTTTCCGTTAATTATTATTAAAAAGTTTTAATTTCTTTGCTTGTGTTTTAGGAAAAGACCTTATTTGTTGTTGTTTGATGTGAAGATAGTTATTTTTCATCATAGCTCAAGTGAAGAAAAGTTTTACCTTTCATTGACCAGTTTATCGCTAAAAGGATTCCTAGGTTGACGTTTCATAATATCTGATTCTGCTTCTTCATAAGCTAAGGATATAGCCGGGACCTGGTTGATTTATATGTATAAAAAAATAGTGACGAAATTCAGAAAAACCAATTTAAACTTATATCGTTTCAATCATTAAGATTTGCAGAAGCAAAAAATGAAAAAAAATCAAATTAAATCAACATCGATAATTCAATAAAAATTGAACTGAAGAACTTCTACCAAAAGCGAAATTGTGGAGTTTCAAGAGAAAGAAAATTCAATTTCAAATATCTCTTTTTTAATATCATCTTATCAGGTATAGCGTAAATATAGTTTACCACATGGAACAAAATTTTTTTAAAAATATACGCCCTCATGTTGGTCATGTTTTGCAATTTTTTTCTTTTATGCAAATGAAAACTAACCGAATAGTTTTACATTTTTCACATAAAACAAATTATGTGTGCAATCGAACAGTGAACAAGGAATAACGATAACAAATTCAAAATAAAATTTGATCCGGCAAAAACATACGCGTATTCCGAGTTAATTCACTCAAATTTAAAACAATAGAATTGATTTAATCATAAAGGCATCCTTTAAATAAAAGGAAAGTATTTTATAAAACATGAAATAAAGCAATGACCATATGAATATAAATACTACAACACAAAAATGGGATCGTCAACAGCAAAACTCTATCTCATAACAATAAAAAGATTGTAGAAATTGCATACAGATTACATGTCCTATATGGATTCTGG
Organism: Physocephala rufipes; assembly: GCA_963966595.1. Classification (NCBI taxonomy): domain Eukaryota; kingdom Metazoa; phylum Arthropoda; class Insecta; order Diptera; family Conopidae; genus Physocephala; species Physocephala rufipes. The sequence goes on from OZ016501.1 coordinate 42,955,675, forward strand.
ATGATTATATCTCGAAAACCTTGTATAAGGAGTACGCTTTACTAGACGAAACGATTTTTTAAATATGTTAAAATGTTTTAAAATAGAATTTGCTGATGACCGCTAAATAAGTGAAATGAAAAGTAAACTATAATGAATTGTACCAAGGACAGTTTCAACCGGTAATTAGATAAATACAGTAGCTTATCGGAGTTAATTAGTGCTTTCTGAATACTTTTAACATGAAAAGACTTACGAACAATTAGACGTAAAAACAATATTTAAATAATAGTCAATTATTTGCATGTTGACGTTGATGGTAGTGTAAAATAGTAACAATACACAGAAAAAAAAATTCTGCGTTCAATATTAGTAAGTTAGTACTCTTAACATATAAAGAAAAGAAACAGACAATTAGTAATTATTGGAAATACAATATCGATACAGCGGTCTTTTTGCTTTCAGACGCCATGTAAACAAATCCAGCCATATTAGTTGCTATTTATATATGTATATATCGTATATATATATATATATAAATATATATACAAGAAACATGGGTTTATACAATAGTTAAAATAAATTCATTTGTTTTTGCACCTGGAATTTACAAGTTTGTCGTTGAATGGATCTCGTGGCGGGCGCTTCATGATATCGGCTTCGGCTGCTTCATAAGCCAACGATATTGCTGGTACCTAATCAATTTCAATTGGGAACGTATAATGAGTTTATTTAAGGGAGTTACTCATAACATCAACAATAAAACAGATAATATATAATCGCCAATGATTTGTAAGACTAGCTTTACCACAGCTAAATATATATAGCATACTTTTTTCTAAACTTGAATTATTTCCCTAGAGTTGTGTAGCGCGATATTATTCTAGCAGTATATCGAAAAAGTTTACGTAAGGAATGAAATGGTTTCCATTTTTTAATTATGATACCTCTCGTTAACCAAGTTATCGACATTGGGATTTCTAGGACGACGTTTCATGATGTCGGCCTCTGGTCCTTCGTAGGCGAGCGATATCGCAGGTATCTATTAATATGATTATTGGTTGTTTGTCGTAAGCACACATACGTAAGACATAATTATTAACTATCATTATTAACTATAAGATCTTAAAAATTCTTAAATCTAATTCGAGGAACTTCTTACACTTTCGCATCTTCAAACCATTAAAATATTAAAATCAAACAGAAATAATTGGGAAATAATAAATTTTACAATTATTATCGATAATGATGAAGACACAAGAAAAGAATGTTTGTTGTGAAACGTAGAAAATATTGGCAACATAACTTACCATGTCTGTTCCCAAATCAATGCACAAAATGGTAACTGTTCCGAGAGGAAGTGGAACATCACACAAAATGAAAGCCAAGAAAGGCGATATTTCGGGAATGTTAGATGTCAGTGTATAGGCAATTGATTTCTTTAAGTTGTCAAAAATAAGACGACCCTCCTCGACACCAGTCACAATTGAAGCGAAGTTATCGTCCAAGAGAATCATGTCAGCTGCCTACAAGACAAATATCCCCATCAATTATTTTTTCGAAGATGATAGATTTTACATACCTGCTTGGACACATCAGATCCGGCAATACCCATTGCAACACCAATGTCGGCTTTTTTCAATGCAGGCGAATCGTTTACACCATCACCCGTTACAGCCACAATAGCACCCATTCGTTGACAACCCTCTACAATAATCAGTTTCTGTTGTGGGGATGTACGCGCGAATACAATTTCGGTGTGATAGCGTAGAATATCATCTAATTGATCAGAACTAACATCGCGCAGTTCAGTACCGTGTACGACAGCAGCCTTCGCTTCTCGTGGATTAACTTCAGAAACGGGAATATTCAAACGCTGAGCAATGTCCTCAACAGTCTCATTGCCTTCAGAAATTATGCCAACACTTTTAGCAATGGCTTTGGCGGTAATAGGATGATCACCAGTAACCATAATGACTTTAATACCAGCGGAACGGCACTTGGCAACGGCGTCAGGGACCGCAGCACGAGGTGGATCAATCATGGACATAAGGCCGACAAAACGCAGGTTATCAATGGGGAAATTGACATCATCAGTGTTAAATTTATATCCCGTCGGATACTTATCGGATGGCAGCATAAAATCACAGAAGCCTAATACACGCTCGCCCAGACCACCCAATTCCATGTACGCATTATTGAAGGCTTCTTTCATCTCTTCATCGAGCACCTTTTCTTTACCGTTTATGAATATGGTTGAGCACCTTTCCAATATACGCTCAGGAGCGCCTTTCATGACGAGCAAGTAACGTGGATCGCTAGGATCTTCTGTTTCGTGTATGGAAACCTGATATTTGTTAGTGGAGTTGAAGGGAATTTCAGCAATTTTACGATTGCGTTTGCGGATATTCATTACGTCGCCAAGTGCTAATTCCATACATTTTAGCAGAGCAGCTTCAGAAGCATCGCCGCTAACTTCCTTTTTCAAAATTGGCACACCTTCCTGACCACCTTTGAATTCAGCACGATTACAGAGAGTGGCAATGCGAGAGAGCGCCTTGAAACCAGGGCTGGTTCTATCGTATTGAACACCCGACTGATCCTCGGTAGTATCGGCCTCAATAATTTGATTATCGAACCACATATGCGCGACAGTCATTCGATTCTGTGTAAGTGTGCCCGTCTTATCAGAGCAAATGGTGGAAGTTGATCCTAAAGTTTCGACAGCTTCCAAATTTTTCACTAAACAATTTTTCGAAGCCATACGCTTGGCGGTAAGTGTTAAACACACAGTCACAGTGGCCAAAAGACCTTCTGGTACGTTAGCTACAATAATACCAATCAAAAAGATCACAGCATCCAACCAATGATAGCCCAAAATAAATGCAATTATGAAGAAAGTGACACCCAAAAATACAGCGACACCAGTAATCAAATGAATGAAATGATGAATCTCCTTTGCAATTGGAGTCTCGCCGGTATCCAGGCCTGACGCCAAGCCAGCGATACGTCCCATAACAGTGTGATCACCACAACTTATGACAACACCTTTAGCAGTACCCTCGACAGCATTGGTTGAGAAGAAAGCCAAATTTTTCGTTTCCAAAGGATTTTCGTGCGTGTACTCAGCACCTCGAGATTGTGGCTCTGATTCGCCGGTAAGTGAAGAATTGTCTACCTTAAAGTTTCGAGCTTCAATGATACGAATATCTGCCGGAATACGATCACCGAATTTAACTTCAACAACATCACCCAAAACAAGATCCTCAGCGCGCAAAGTGAGCTTTTCTCCTTCACGAATTACAGTGGCAAACTGTGGAACCATATTTTTAAAGGATTCCATAATTTTCGAACTTTTTGATTCCTACGCAAAATGAAATAATTGAAAAATTATTCGCCACGAATAGAATGTGAAATGGTCCTCACCTGATAGTACGAAAAAATGCCAGTAACTATAACCACAGCCGACAGCACGATACCCAGATACAGATTATCATCCGACGGTTCTTCACTCGTACTAGCTTGAATGGAATAGGCAACAAAACACAGAATAGCACCAATCCACAGTAACATAGCGAATCCACCAAACAGATTTTTGCAAAATTTCACCCATTCTGGAGTCTGCTTGGGCGGTGTGAGCGCATTTGGACCATCGCGTTCCAAGTTTTCCTTAGCTTTAGCATGGCTTAAACCCTGCAGATTGTAGGCAAAACATATACAGAAATGATCAGTTTATAAAACCACGAGTATATCAAGCAAAATATTAAACTCACATTTTCAGGATGCGTTTGAAATCTCTGATATAGCTCTTCAGGTGAAATCTTATGAAAATCGATATCTAACTCCTGCTTAAGATCATCTAAATTCTCCTTCTTTGGACCTTTAGGCGGCATTTTGCGTCGTGACTGTGGCATTGTGTATTTTTTTAAAGGATTTTGATGAGACGAAATATATTCCAAAATAAACAGGGATTAGAAAAATTGGTTTAATCAAAAATATGTCACAATCATCGATTTAGATTTGACATATTTTGAAGCGTTATCATTTCGAAAGGCTAGACGTTACGCGTGGATACAATCAAATAAAAAAGTTATTGCGACGATTAACGTCAAGCACTTTTAACGTCAAGCACATTCTAGATCAGGCAATAATTCAATTGAATTAAATTATTTTTATTATTTAAATTTAAATTTTTGAAGTACAATTAAATTAAAATTATGCAATTATTTTTTCTGTTTACATTCGACACGATTATAATTCGGGATCTAATTTTAGCATTTTATAAAATTTCATGGCGATAAAATGATAACGCTCCATTGTTAAATTAATGTAAAGCCACATACGATTTACATTTACTTCATGCCATTTTCTTGTGTAGTAAGAAATTCACCGAAAGGATTTTTATTAATTTTAACAACCCGACTGTTATACGTTGTAAACTATTAATTTCTTTTATACTTTCCACCAGAAAAAGAACAACCTCAATTATTATTGTGTTTATTTATTTTTATTTGTAAGATAAAATTGAATTTAACAAAATGTCATGCATGCATTTTTTTTCATTGGATCAAACAGAAAGACCGGTGGTTTTAAAAGACTCAGCAAAATTTAGCAACCATTTCAATACTTACTCAGCAGTACAAGCTCAATAATCGTTATTAATCAATAATTGTAATAGTAGTATGAGTAAAAATTAATTCGATGATTTAATGATGGTGACGCTGATTATTCTAGACAATATATTAATAACGCTTTGAGGTTCGCACTTACAAAATGTGAGAAATAAAAATTTTAAAATGGAAGAAGACAATGATATAAAGAATATAACAATAGTAAAGGTTTTGATGTAATGAATCGGTTTCCAAATTGAATTATGATTAAATACCAAATTGTAGATAAAATTGGTCTCATCAATTACTAAGTCTAAGACTAAGATATAAATGACTTTTAAGAAAAAGTAACGTTTAATTTAAGTAAATTTATATCTGAAACAATATATTGCTGGAGGGTTGGCTAATTTGCGATAAAACACTATCGATAAAAATACTAAAACAGAGAGGATAAATCAATAAATTGGTCTCTTAGATTTGTTTTATAAAATTGAAAATTTTACGTAAATTATTGAGAATATTTCTGATGATGCTGAGCCACAGTTAGCGATATCTGGTTAGCGAAATTATAGAATTTTAATTGTAAATATACCAAAGATTGATAACTTAGTTTGTTACTGAAAAACATTCTACCATTTCTTAGTTATTAAATTAATATTTATGAGACATTTAATGTTTTAAGCCGGAAACCACCAATAAACCGTTTTCGGAACGATCAATGGAGGAGTATTTTTTACGTCATTTTACAGTCTATAGAAACTAAAATCATTCAATTTTCAAAAAAGACGGCTTCGGAAATAAATTCATTTCCCTTCCCCTTTCTTCGTACCTTATCTTTTCATCTTTTTTAATAGAATTTGACATTTGATTTTAACGTCAAGAGCTGACGTTTGAAAGTAAAATTAGAAAATTATCATAATTTCACATTGTGATTATGAGAAAGAGAAGAGGAATAAGAAAAAAAAATACCGGATGTTTTTGTGTATTTTGAGGATACAATTTTTAATAAAATTATAAATAAAAATTAAATACATTGAAATGGAACACAAGGAAAATGGCAAAAAGCAATGTTTGTAAGAAAAGAAAAAATATTCAAAAATAAGTTAATATATAATAAAATATGTTTAATACAAAACAAAATTAAAAGTAGCATCGTATTTGATGGATAGTTGTTTAGATGCATTATGAATATATATGAACATACATATACGCATAGGTACACACATGTTTCAAGCAACAAGCCTGCACATGCATACATGTGTTCATTCATCCATAGACGCATTCATACCCAAACAAACATTCACAGATATTCATGCATGCTCATGAATTTATACAAGAAAGCGCTTACCTTTTTCTGTCCGTCAGCTGTGAGATTGTCGTCATCGGTTGGTATAACCGTGGCGACCCGATAAGAATCAGCTCGACCATGCTAAATTGTTTTTACAAAATGTAAAAAGAAACAAAAGAAATGATAACGTAAAAGGAACGAAACAAGCTGAGATGAATTATGAGAAAAACAACAACAATAACTAAATACGAATTTTCGAATAAAAACAAAAATATGTATGACTGAATTGAAATAATGCATATTCGGTAGGACTTATGTATTAAATACTTGTTTCTATATGTACAAAATAAAATATAAAGTATTTAATATATAAAATAAAAATAAAATAAAATTTAAATAAAATTTTAATTTGAAAAAGTATAAGAAATTAAGTAAAAATTATAATAAAAGCGACTAATACTAAAATCGGGACAAACCAAACAATGGCGCGAATTATGATCAAGCAATAACAACATTTGTAAGGTGGGCAAATGATGAAGCAGTGATATTCATTCACGATTTGATTGTACACTCCCAAAAAGAAAATTAAAATTTCAAAAGAACGGAAAGAATACAATCAACGATCAGGATGACTATTCATTTATGCTAAAATGCATTCTCTAATCATTGAAATAAGAAAAAACTATGCAATAAAATTTGTTCATTATTTACTGAAATTTAAATATCCTTAAGATTTTATGAGATTTATATGCTCTATCGTGAATCAAAATTAGTTCAAGAATATTGCGTTACGGGCATTATCTATATAGTAAATATTTATTTTAGGTCTATATGCTCGATCGAACAATAAAATAACAAACATATGACAAATATATTTTAAAACTCTAGAGAAATTCAAACGAATAAAAACGTTATTAATTTAAAGTTAATAAAGTTATTAATTTAATCCACATTAAGGAAGAAATCTGTTAACATAAAAGTACTTTATAAGTGGTACGAATACATACATTGATACATATATCGACTTTTTTATATGAATCGTGTATACAAAAAATTTGCGATACCAAAAGAATGAATAGAACGAATGAATAAACGGAGGACAATGAAATCAACGTACAACAGCGGCCGATAATTACATTTCGCATTGAATGTCGTCAGCGCAAATGACACCGAAAATGGATTTGACGCAAAAATCATGCATCGTATCAAAATTTCAAAATATGAAACAAAACAAATAAGCAAACTTCTATTCAAAAATCCAATAAACAAATTATTCTACAAATTTCTGGTATTGACGACTATATTTTTGTAGAAGTTTAATTTGTGAGGATATTTTTTCTTGTTTAAAAATTTCTATTTATTTAAAATTTCCTTTTTACACACATTTAGTGATTTTCTTATTCAGCAACAATGAATTGAATTCAATTCGACGCGGAACCTCCGGAAATTTGAAAAATTGATTTTTTCGATTTGGCTGCTGCTTCGAGTTATCTCGAACTTTTTCGAACTCAAAAGTGATCTTTTTCTTTCCTTTTCGTTCTTCTTCTTTTGTTTTTTTAGATAACCTGCAGGTGCATTGAGAAGAAATTCATCAGAAGAGTACAATATATGACATTAATAATAATAAAATTATATATAAATAATTAATACATGATTATTCATCAGAAATATATAAAATATAAGAATAATAACTTTAAACGGAATTACAAATACTAAAAATTTTACGGTGATTTTTCATAATCCGGTTTTTTAATCCAATTCAATAATTACTTGAAATCTAACAAAAAATAAAAATATTTTTTATACGAAATTTCATAAGTCCTATCTTACAAAATAAAATGTAAATCTCTTACAAAATAAAATGTAAATTTTCAATTTTAAATATTAATAAATACAAATGTTCCTCCATGAATTAAAAAGAGTCATAAAAATAACAAGTAATTATCAGGTATATCTAAAGGTAATATTTTATAGTTAAGTGTTATACAATCTATTGTAGAATCTTTTTCATGATACGATATAAACTAAACTACCCTGAAAAATAATTAAATTCAATTGAAGAACAAATGTGCTTCCGCTCGTGTATTAAATTGTAAAAAAAACTTGCTTGACTCAATGAATCCGAAACCGAATACAGACTTACCGCATGCAATGAACAATTTTTTAAAATATTTTTCTATGATTTTACAAACGCATAAACACAGGCTTATACATACACACACATATGCATACGCATTACAGATTTAGTAGTTATTGAACAAGTAACCCCGATGTATTGTATTGAATTGTTTCAATGGCGCTTAAACACTACCTCTTATAACGTCAATTTAGAATTTTCATGGTCCAACTAACGAAATTATAATGAAGTGTTGTTTATTTTGTTGAGTTTTCTCGGGTGACGTACAATAACAGAGTATTTTACAGCTCATAAAAAAAAGCACGGAAAGCTTTTCCAGAGGAGTCCGTGAAATATTTCAATTAATTTTTTGAGCTCTGATTATGAAAATCTACGAGTTTATTTTGAACTCGAAAACTACCAATTTTTTTAAAAGGAGAGAAATAGCCAAGTCGTGTTTTAAAATTTCAAAAAAGCGAGTAAAAAAATTATTTAATTCTGAGGTTTAAAATAAATGCGAACAGTAAGTAATTCGTCGGGGATGAAGGAAGATAGAAACGGTGATTGTAGCACGATGTTGTACAATAAAGAACAATTGCTGAAAATTATATTTCCACAATTCATTTCATGATTATTATCAAAACCTACGCAAAATTTTCCTAATATCGCAATTTATCATATTTTTTTGGTTTCGTTCTTGTTCTAACTCCAAGATTGTTATCTCTATTTTTTGAGAAAAATACACAAACTTCTCGCCTTCAAATCGAAAGTTTATCCCAGCCAGATCAATAGCCTTTTTGTCTGACAAGAAAATAAATAATGCAAACAAAACAAGCTCTAAGCCAGAGAAGTTAAAATAAGAAATATATTTGTGTATCTAAATAAATTGTTGTAAATAGTCGAGTATATGCGATATCATTGATGACGAATGAATATTCAGTTAATCGTCTGCTCAATGAAAGGCGAACAAAATCGAATTTCGAGGTTAGATTTGTCAATAATTGACGTAAATAAATAAACATGGATGCCTTTTATGACATTTGCTTAATATAAACATATTTTTGTTTCACTCTTAAAAGAACAAAACTGTAATATCGAAAATATCTAAATAAATTATGTGAAATACGTTCTAACAATATTAAACAACAAAATAGATTCTGTAATAAATTTATAATTTGAAATCCCCCTAAAAGCCTCTTATTATAAAAATTTTAATATTAAAACTCTGAATAGAATTCAATAATTTCAATATATTTCAAAACTATAAAAATGTAAAATAAATAATTAAAATAACAACATCGGACATATTAATAATTTAAATAAATAATTTAACAGTGAAAAAACACGAAATCTTCAAAAAAAAAAAAAAGAATAAACATTAAGATCTTCAAAACCAGTATTCATTCAGTAGTCGTTATCAGTGCTTTTAAGGCAGTTTAGGTATCAGTTTTTTCTGAATGAATCTTCGAAATGATTTTATCATATAATGATTTTTGGTTAAGAGATCAGAAAATTGTTGCCCAGTGTCATCTACGAAATTAAATTCGTCAGATAAAAATATAAAAAATTAAAGCAAGTTAGGTAAACAGATGCTCAAAAGTGAAAAGGAATTAATAAGTGATTAAAACCAGTTCAAATCGAATTGTACTGGCTTCTCAATACGGTTAGAATTTTTTTTAATTTGTCTTACTGGAATTATGTAAAAATTATTATATTATGTAAAATTATTTTATTTGCTGAATAAATTTGTTTATTTACTTGTGATAAAAGTTAGAAAAAATTGTACCTCTGTAAATAATTATCACAAATAAAACATCAATAATGCCTTAAAAATAATAGGATATGTATTTACTAGATATTATAAATATCTATTATAGATACTAGATATAGAAGATACAACGAACTTAACAAAATTTTCTATTTAATAGATAGAGAAGACATAGCTAACATATATTAATGAAAATATTGCGATTACAAGATCATCTTTTGCTTCATCGAATCATTGTATGCAAGGATTAAAACAAAGACGACTTTACGATTTTCACATTAGAAGATTATTGCAATAATCACAAGTAAATTTTTCAGAATAAAGAGCAAAGGAAAAATAATTAGTGGAGACAAAGGAGTAACTTTATTCAAAAAACATTTTAATTGACTTTTTCTCTATATTTTTTTATCTTAATGAATTAAACACACATAAAACGTTTGATATATCCCAGATTTTTTATACAAATATATATAAGAGGTGGGTAACAATGCTTACATATTATTTTTAAAATTGCTAAAACTAATATTTACCTACCTGAGCTGACATTTTATCCTTTAAGCTTCTGTTTCAAATTCTTGAAAATTCTACTGAATCAGCAATAGTACTGGAGAAAGTGTAACCTTTTCGTCTTATAAATTTACTAAAAAAATTTTAATATATATTTTCATAAAAATTTACTAAAATATTTTTTTCCAATATAAACCAGTCAAAGTAAACAAATCTCAAATGAAATGAGATTACTTAAACAGGCACTGAAGTAAGTTGGAAAAAAATGGATTATGCAATCATCGGTAGAAAATGTAACCTAAAACGAATATCTTCGTTAAACAGACATTTCAAGTGGCAATGGCCGTATTATAAATATCACACCTACAATTCACAACCATATAACCCAAAAACACTCTCTAGAAATACGAATTGAAAGTTTTATATCGAGAAAATTTTTCGCTAAATAAGAATAAGAAGATATTTGTGCTCTCAATTCAATGAAGAACGGATATAATCTAATGCGGAAAATCGATGAACAGTATCAGTGATACACTCATATGTAGCCAAGCCACCCACCCTCACCCTATATGTTAACCTGGGCTTGGTTGGTTAGCTTTTAGTAAATTCCGGAGATATTCAATTCATTTATACACACCACGCACCACGGCGGAAACATTCCAGCAGAGCAGAGATACATTTGAATGTATGTGTACGTACGCATTTTTCTGTGAAGCATTTACTTGGAATTGAGAACTCTTATGTAAGTTACTCCACAC
>OZ016501.1:42966900-42983875 GCA_963966595.1 Physocephala rufipes
ATATATATATATATATATATATATATATATATATATATATATATATATATATATATATATATATATATATATATATATATATATATATATATATATATATATATATATATATATATATATATCAGTTTAGAATAGTCTCCTGAGTTACGTCCATTAGACTTTAAACGGACTGATAGTTAAACGACACGAACATATTGCCCTAAATGTACTGATCATCAAAATAATTATAAATTATTTTTTAATCATTGGATAAATAAAAAATTATGATCCAGAGAATAATTGGATCACAAGTTTAAGCAAAGAAACTTCGAATTAATATGGGTAAAATTTATTTCGTTGCGACAAAAGAGAAACTAAATTTCAAACAATTCTCCCCATGTAAACTGAAACTCTGTTAAAAGCATTTCACTGTAATAAATATAGTGATGCCTTAATGTTAAAAACTGATTCTATATATATTCCATACTCTCAGAATTTAAGAATTGTGTATTGTTCGTAGATTTATAGGGTTTTCCATCGCCGTAGCGGGCCACTGATTTGCTTAAAATAAAATTCACCACTTTGGTTTCCGTTTGGCGAAAATTATAGAGAGATAAAATTATATAGAGATGGTGAGCAAAATGTTTTCTGCATACTCAATAACAAAAATGTCGTATCACACGTTGGTAAACGCACATCAACCAAAAACAACATTGGGTGAATTATATGCGTTATAACGAATTTTTAATTTACAGCAACGAGTGTCGTTTCTATATCTCTGCTTTGGTTTATGCAAGTCTCTCTCTCTCTTTTACAAGGGATGACATTTCTGTATGCTCAGAAATCGGTATTGGCACTAATACTCATGAAAATCCATTTAACAAAATTATTAATTTAATTAAGAAATTATTATATTTAATTAATTTTTATTTATTCTCCTGATTAAGTTTTTGGCATGAATTTATAAATTTTTACCCGATTTTAATATTTATTTTTTCATATTTATTTTTTTAAGTATTATGTATGAAAGGAACAGTCGTTTAATTTTCATTCCAATTGAAGTTAAATCTTCATTCATTTCTTGAATTATGTAATTAATTACTTTAAAGACAATTATTAAAAAATAATTTAATTAATCATTAAAATAATACTTTAAAATAAAGCAAAGAACCGTAGAAAATTCTTTAGCAAACCTAAATAAATGCATGTTAAATATCAAATTAAAAATTAATTTAAAAATTTCTTAAAAATTGTCTCCAAAATCCGAACTTTCTAGAAAGAATTTTTCATTTCATTCATTTTTAAATCTTATGAAAAATCTCAATAACTTTACGAATTTGTACCTTTTCATGCGTACTGGTGGTTCTTTCTTTATATTATTTCTCTTTGTTCCCTTTTTTCTGTTTTCAGTGGTTTTCGAGTACATTGTTCATCTAGCAGTAAATGGTTTTTCCTAACTTCCGCAAATGTATCTCCCGAAGCCAACATCGCATACCACCCCTCCGCCCCTGCGCCCAACCGACCCACCAGCATAAGCTCCAGCGTCAATAGCAGATACTTTTCTATTTTTGTTCTTTCATCCATTCAGTGAGTTTTTCCGTCGTTCGATGGTCGTGTACTCTTTCGCTCGTTAACGTTCGCATGTGATGAGAGTGAGCCCCTCAGTTCAGAACACCCAGCCATCGGTTTGAAGGCAGCTATCGTTGACGACTTGGTTTGCTTTGTGCTGCATCTGATCCGTTTATTGTTTGTTCGTGTTCGCTGTCAGTTACCGTATCGGACGTTCCGAGCGAGCGCTGCACGTATAGATAGATAGATAAATAGATATATATTCGTGAGACCGTCGGCGCTGTAGCCATTATATCCTAGCTATTGCTGCTTCTGCGGCTACATTCGGTCTGTTTCGAGTTTGAGACGAACAGCACTTCTTCAGTCGTCTAGCTCATACCGTGCGGTTCGGTTTCCCTCGGTAGTGATTCGCTTTCATTTATACCAGCAAAACTTATTCTCTATCACTTCTATTTCCAAAATTTCAGTTTTCACAACAATCTAATAAGAATTAGGCAAATCTTCTCCTACCCCGCCCTGTTTCTAAAATTTCTCTGTGCTTTACTTGATCGTATTAAGTGCAGTGAGGAAAACGTGAATCCGCTGAAACATCTCAGGATATTGCCGAGTCTTTCGATTTGAAATATTTTGTGAATTCGTGATGAATGGATGCAATGACATCGAAATAAATCTGTAAAGAAATAAAAAAGAATTGAATAAATAAATAAATAAATAAATAAAAAATAAACAATTAAAAAATATAAAATAAAAATCAGAAAAAGTCAGAAGAATGTCGTCAGTTTCTTAAAAATACATGCGTGTATGTAAACGCATTTTATTGTTTGCAGATTAATCTGCGTATCTTTTTGGGCAAAGTCTGTCTTAATCTATTTCCCCCCAGGATAATTGTTGCAAAAGAAATATAGTCAAAAAAATTTCATAATTGCGAAAATGGTTTTTGGTCTTTTTCCAAATCGAAAATAAAAATAAAAAATTGATAGATAAAAACCTCACAACCATCATCAAACGAAACAAGGTGAAATACCGCACAGTTATTCTTAAAATACTACAAAAAAAAGGACTGAGAGAGACGAAGAAAAATTGTGGAACACTTCCGGGCGTCATCGTCGTCCAACGCAGTCTACGAATTTAGAGCGGTCGTCGACTTTTTAACTCTTTTGGCCGTCCCTAACGGCATATTGTGTGTCACAGTTCATCAGTCTCGCGTTTCGCTTTTTTGAGACTCGAACTGCAGTCAGCCAGTCCAGCCAGTCAGCCGCAGTCTCAATCGCATCTGCAGACTCAACATCATCATTATCAACATCATTCTCAAGAGACGAATCGAAGCATCGACTACATCATCGCATGACCTGGTAAATGAACTGAAATGACATGAAAATAACTACAACAACAACAATAAAAGCACGGCACAGATTTCGTGACAGTTTCTTTGCACTCGCCACTGCTGCAGCAAACTCATCATCTCTCCATCCCTCTCCCTCAATGACACAACTTATTGCAAACGCAATTACATTCAAACGCTCTGTTTCTTTTTTCTTGCTTTGTTTATGCAAATTAGTTAATTGAATATCACGATATCGTCACTATCATTAGCATCATCATCATATCATTTATATTCGTCGTTATCTTCTTTATCATTATTATTACTACTTATATTATCATAAACCTTTTCATTACCTTCAATTAAGATATTCGTCAATTACTCATTCCATGACTGGTGGCGCAATCCAGTTGACGAAATATCCGGTGACACAACGCTGACACATCATCGAGATACTGAATGATGTTATTTTAGATGATACCTATTTCTCTCTCTCCTTCTCTCTCTCACACTCCCTCTCTCTCTACCCACAATTTCCCGCTTAACTTCATTTTACCAGTCACCAATATTTCTTCTATTCAATTTATTTGAAGTTATTTATACAATTTTTCCTTCGGGAATATTCTCCATCTCTGTTCGCCAAATCGATTATTTACCGATGATAAAACGTTTGTATTTATGAGAACGGTCACTACTTAACGGCTATTCTGCTTTTGAATGTTTATTTGGTGGTTTTTTGTTCTTGATCTGCTTCTTTGAGAACAACTCGAACATTTCTTTTTCAGAATTTTAATGTTTTTCTAAACCACTACCACCCTCTACCTTCTCTACTACCTCTCACTTCTTGTCACTGCCTCCCCTCTCTTTCTGCCGACAGAACATTTCTCTCACAAAAAATTTCTGTCAAAAAGAACTTACCATTTCATCGAAATATCCTCAAGCCTCAGAGTCCAAATAGTTCTAATAAAAACATTGCTTTTAAAAGAAAAACGAAGTGGGAGGGAATGTTTATTCATTTCACATTGAAGCCATTCCTGAAAATAACAATTTTGTTGCTTTTCTCTATTGGTTCAGCGTTGGTCCTTTACTTCAATGGTCCACTTCTTCGGTTTGCCTTCTCCTACCTTCTTCTGCCTTCTCTGATGTCAGTCTTGTCGTTAAAGTAAATGTTTTTTTTTTCGAAACCGACGTAAACGTGACTTCCTTTGAATTCTTTGCTGAAAACGATCCTCGTATCAGAAAATTTAATGGTGGAGTAATTTTTATTTTTATTTTTATTGATGTGTCTCCATCACTTTATCTCTTTCTTTACTTCCCCTTCTTCTACTTCTTCTTCGTTTGGGTTAAGTACTAACGTGCAAATATGTCTAAAATGATGTCACATCAAGTCATCTCATCTGATTTACTTTTGACGAATTGGAGTATGTTTTAGAAGGGATGAGGCGGGAGGTGTTTGTCGGTAGTTGGATTAGGGTTGCAGAATGCTGTAGAGGTTTTCGAAGATGATGAAATAAAAAAATTCCATTGTTTTTTTAAACGCGCACATTAAACGCAAAATGTTTGCATTTGAATTAATTTTTTTGTGATGGAATAATTTTATTCATAATTTTTGAAATATATTTGAAAAATAAATAATATGGCTCTTAAATGAAATAATATTACTAATTAAATAATTGATAAATTGCAATTATTAATTAATTCAATACCTTATTGTTAAATGTTATTTATTATTGCCAGTTTTTCATAAATTTGTTTGTTGTTTTCATTTTATATTTCAAATTTATGAAGATTCTTTGAATATAATTTTCATCGATGTATAAATTTTTTCAAACCCGTAACATTCGTCAATTTCAAAGCAAATTATAGTATTAAACTTCATTTCGTTTTTGCCTTGAAATGCCCAAACTATTTTTGAAATCGTCTGGAGTCTTCCTGACCAAATGATTTTCTTTTCATCAGACAACTGAATTCTCATGATGCCAAAATATTGATTATATAAAAATAAATTATAAGAAATAATTTTGAATTTTTAATATTTTATTTGATTTCGTTTCGATTTGAATGAAATTGAATATTTTTTAATTACGAATCTTGCCAAATTTTTAGGTCTCTCGAAGAGCGCGTTAGAAAGCCAGTAACCATATTTTAATGGTCTCGACTCAAGCTATCAATCATAAGCTTTTGCCTCTTCTTATCCAAAACACCCTGTATTTCACGTATAACAGCACTTAAATCAAATGAATAAAAATTAAAAGAAATAAAATAAGAACTGCCTTTTGCAAGGCATTACCTTCGTACAAGGTCTTCCTAATGAGTCTTGACCACTTTGAAAGCCGACCAAGAAAGAACGGTCGACACGTGTTTATGAACTAATAAAATCCATACTGCGAGCAAGAAACAAATACAAATTCAAAATTGCTCTACTGCAATTATAAAAACAAAAACAAAAGAAAGAAAATAAAAAAATAACAAGCAGACACTAACGTATTGAAAAATCACCTCGCGCCAGACGACAGTTATTGTAACTTTATCGATTACACCAAGTTGGCGTATATTTTTTACAACCATAACATCGTGATGAATTGAAAAGAGGTACGGATGAGTATGTGTGTGTAGGTGTTTGTGTGTTGTATCTTGTGTGTGATGTCACTTGAAGCAATTATACTCGAGATTATACTCGATCTCGGCAGCCTGATTATGCCAAAAACTTGATTTAATTGTCATTATCATCAACATCAACATTATCATCATTACCTTCAGAGTCACACTTAAGACTTTAGTTCATCTGTTTATCACACAAACTACGGTGTTAGTGCTGGTCGTGTTGCGGGTTATCTTTGCAGTGACGTTGACATTATATTGCATTACTTCTACTGCAAAATACTCTCCTTGCCCGAAGTCACTATATGTGTAAAACACCTTAAGCTCTTTGTGAAGGCTTCGGTCTTGTCCTTGACCAAGAAGTGACGGCGCGGCAGAATTTTGAACAGAAAAATAAGCTGACACGAATGTACGTAGACACAAATGCATATATAATACATACGTGCGTTTGTACTTACGAATCTATTAAATCCTTTTAAAGTTTCGGGGTTCAGCGACTTTAAAAAGAAATTGGTGAAAACTTTTTCGAAAAGTTTGTTGGTTTTAAAAGTTAAATGAAATGTAAAGTACGTTGGAACAAGGTATGAAGGGACAATACAGATTATTAACATAATTTAACCAAAGAAACCTTGACACTTTGTCAGCACTAAATCGTTTCTGCTCGACACCTCAAATGGAACTTAATTTTTATAAGTTTTGTCATTTACTTTTTTCATTTTTCTCTTATTTTGCTTTGCGAAATTTCACGCTTTGTGATAATGAAAAGTGGTAGTGACTTATTATATAGTAAAAATATATTTAATATGATTTAAAAGTTGTTGAGACTAATGTAAAAAGGTAAAAATAAAAATGAAGAAGTTGTCCCTCGGATAATCATTTGGGGAAACTGTGTATAATTCGTTTATATCTTAATACAAATTATTAGACAAGCCAACCTCTGTTAATTATGACAAACTTATTCAAACAATAAAACTGTTTTACCTTAAGCGAAGCGTGCGATTCAGTTCGGAGAAGCACGAAATTATTGATCAGATTATATCCGTAATATATCTTATGATTAATAAGATTTTCCATTCCGTCTCTAGTCATTTAAAAATTAATTTAATACTGCACTGTTTGTCACAACTACACTTTCTCCCTCTCACCCCTTTCCTCCACCTTTCTCCCTTTCATTTACTGATGACTTTAACGAAAAGTCTTGATATTTGTTAGTTTCCAAACAAATTAAACTAAAAGAATATTCCGTGGATTCTTTAGAACTAATTTATTTAAAATAACTCCAAAATTCATTTTAATAAATGTCTTCGAATATTAATTGCTTGATATTCTTCTTCTGTTCCGCTCGATATCCTTCCGCTTCTTAAGAGAAACTCTTAAGAGAAGATAATCAAATTTTTGCCCTCTAGCATACGCAATGAATGAATGCACTTGCAAATGCTCGTAAATCACAATCATCGTATTACAATCTTTTTTGGTATGGATGTACGCAATCATGTGTCATGTGTGATGGTGTGCGTATGTGAAAGTTTTGTTTCAACAAAGTGGCAAGTGAATGTAAGTGGAAGAGCGTGCACTTTGCTAGCATATTTATCAATGATTGAACCGTCGTTCTCTGCAGTCATTCTTTAAAATATATCACAAGCTTTCGAGTTTTAGAAAGCAAATCGATAAGTTAATTATGTGAGTTATCATTAAATCATCTCCTCTCCTCTTCTTTACGCTTCTATAAATTTCAATCGATTTTTGTATAATCTTATGATCGGACGAATTTCGCAGGCATCCCGACAAGTTTACTAACCAAAAAAAAAAATGGAAAAGTATCGTCAAAATGAGCGGAAGTATCTTCAAAATATTTATAGCATGTTGAAACAACAATAACAATCGTTTAAAGGGTAAAATATATTATTTCGTTTTGCAGAAAAATCTATTCATTATAGGTCAATGCTTTAGAAGGCTTTGGAACTTATGAATAATCATGATTGATCATTACAATAATAATGTCGATAAAAGCATTGAATACGATTATCCTCAGCCGTTTCTCGTTCATCATTTTAGTACATCACAAATCAGTTCAATAAATTCCATTCCATTCATTTAATTCGCAAAACTGAAAAACATTCATTCAGACATTTCATTCTCAGGTAAAATACTTTTTCGGATATTTTTACAACGTGTTTTTGTGGATGTATTCGTGCTTATGAATGCATGCATGTTTTTATAGATTCAATTCAAAATCGAAGCGAATTCATATTTATTTACTTTAAATCAATCAAAATCTGAATCAGAAATCTTTTATTATTATTTTTTTTGAATATTTCTCGAGCATGATTTTCATTTTACGTCTGCCACCAAATTTATTAAAAAGTGACGAAATGATGGATTCAGTGGAATCGATACGAGTATTTCATTTATTTATTATATGCGTATATATGTTTTTTGTTTTCTTCGGTTTTGTTTTAAATTTCATTACGTTTTTCAGAGAGTACGTGTGTGTTTATGTATGTGTGTGAGCGCTTACGCATGTAGCACATGAAGCATGAACAGCATATGAAGCACGTGTAGTAAGTAAGTGTAACCATTGTCATAAATTTCTGTAATTCTGGCAGACACTTTCGATAGACCAGCAGTCCTATCTGAATTTATCTGAATTTAATCTATGCATAACTTTTTATTTTTTTTTGTAAATGTAACTTTGAGAATTTACTCACAAACTCCGGGTATGATTTTATTGCCCAAATTAGTTTCTAAAACTTTTTCCGCGACCTCTCCTAAATAACTTTATTCTTATTTCGAATCTCCAATAGATTTCGATTTTTTCTTGAGACTTAATTATTGCTAAAGTAAAATAATTAAAATAAAATAAATAAATAACTAATTTTTCACACGTCTTACCGGCGATTACCGCGGTAAGGACTCAGAGGGCGGCAGATTATAATTTCAGAAATTGTGAAATATTACAGTCTGATAAAAAACCCTGAACAAATAAAAGAGCTTTACCAATGACGTGATTACTTGTTGTTTGGTGCGATGACGCAGGTGCGATTGACAAAATAATCAAGCAAAAGCAAAAGCAAGTCCGATCATTACTAACGATGTACGCAAGAAAACTATTGCTTATTTTTAAAACGAACCGATTACGGTAAATACGAGCATAAACAGATTAAGATCATCATCATCTTTTTAATTGAAAACCAAAACCAAATAAATAGCTTCCTCTGAAATTATTACGAAAATGAAAATACAAATTAAGAATTAATTAAAATTCTTAAAAAATCAATTAAAAATAGAATATTGATTGATTAATTGATTATGCTTTCGTGATAATGATAATCGTGTGACACCTTTTCAAAATACAATACACTAAAGCATAATACAATTCTTTAATAATTATATTCTACACAATTTTTTTCTTTTTTCTTTCGCGTGCATGCGCTTTATAGAATTTTTATTTATTTTTATATTTTTTTTGAATTTTTATTTCTTAAATGAAATTACGATTAACAAGAAAATGTCCGCCTTAAATTTTCATTCGTAACATTTCTGTAAGTGTACTTTTCCCTTTCACACAGCCTGAGCCCTCCCTCTCCATCTAACTACTCTATTGTTCCTTCCAACCCCCTCCCACTCCCCCTTCAATCTATTCGTCTTCTAACCAATTGCATTTTTATATTTATTGTATTTACGTTACGTTATTTCTGTTCTTTTACATTCTTTCCTGTTTATTCATCTTTATTTTTTTTTGCTTTTCCCTTTTCTTCTTCCTTCTCTTCTTCTTTCTTCTTTGTCTTCTTTTTCTACTATTAATGCTTTTGTTTCGGCGCATAGAGAAAACATAAAAATTTTAAAACAAATTGTTGATGGCAGTGGCTAATTCGCGCTGCCAACCCTGTAAAGCTTTTTTAGTTTACTTTCAGAGCGTCGAATTGTTAGTCGTCGTCGCGTTTTCGTAAATAATTTGCAAAAAATTATTTTTGTGTGTTTTATATTTTGACTAAAAAAAACAACAAAAATGATATTAATAATGGTTTTGAATTAGAGCGTTCTAAAAAAATAAATGTGGATATATTTATATATATGATAAATATATATATATACTTACAAAAATATCAAAAAAATATCAAAATATAATTAGAATTTTTCTTATAATTTATAAATTTTCGATTGCTAAAAAATGTGCGAGGACTAATTTTTGAAAGTTCCTGACTACGATTAAAGTGCGTAATTATTATCTCGATCATTATTCCATCACGAAAAAGTATTTTAATTTTATGAACAAAAAAAGCACGCAACGAAATTTTGTTGAATTTCAAAAATCAAGGATTAAGTACGTGAAGAAAGAGTACGTGTACGTGTGAGTATGTGCGTGCACAGAAGGTGTTTTCCACTACCACTAACCCACTACGCTGTTTTGTTAAGTTTTGTTTTGCTTTGAAGTGGTCGGGACTAAAGCCGTCGCATTAGCTTTGGCAAAATAAAAGAGTTTTTGAAATACGCAAAGCAATCACATTACGAAACTCACTGCCCTCCAACACCCTTTTACAATCGGATGTAAACAAACAATGATAATCTAAGATTAATTTAAAGAAAAAACTTAAAATTTTATTAAAGAGAATTATTTAAGAGAAAATACGGTACACTATTATTTGCTTTACTCAAATTTTTTGGAATAGAATAGAAATAATTGTTTAACAATAGTAATTAATTCTTTGCGCGATTCTTTCCTCAGACTAATCAGCTTAAACATAAGTTAAACCATAATTCTTCTCCTGCCGTCCATAAAAGTTCAAAAAAGAGTTATGGTTGGTCAAATTTTTAATAACTTTTGACATCGATGAACTTTTAATTAAGTTCTTAAATTTTCTTTAATTAGTCAATTAACTCTTCCTCTAATGGTTTTCCATTTTCCTTCGGTTCTTTGCGTAGATAAATAATTTTATACAAAATGGCTAAGGATTTTTTGGTCGGAACATGTAATTAATGGAAGAATCTCGTACCAAACATTCAAAATTTTATTTAAAAACAGATTAATAACAATTTAATTTAATAATAACTACATTAGCAATTTTTAATTGCATTTTAAGAAACGTTTTTGGCTTGAAATATTTGAAAATGTGATTATTATTTATTCAAAATATCACTGCCCTCAACTGCTTGTTTTCGTTTAGCTTGATCCATTTCAGTCTTTTGCTTTCGTTTTTCTTACGACAATCATAACTATTCGTAGCAGTAAAAATAATTTGTTTTATTCAAAAGCATTTAAATTTATTTACAAAATACACGCGATTTTCTCCTTCTCTTCTCATCAGCCTTTTCCTACACCACATTCTTCATTCCCCTCTCCTACATGATCTTCTAGCATCCCGTCAACAGAGCTCTGTAAATAAATCAGGTAGAATAGTCTGCATAATCAGATATTTTTAGATATCTAAAGCTGGCGTGCACATCTTTTGCTCGTACCTAACGTACTTCTTCAGATCCGTCGGTCTGGTCAAAAGCAAAAACAAGATGAAAGCAAGGGGGGCGTAAATTGAAGAACCAAAAAATTTCGTCATAAAGTGTCGCGATTGCGAATTGTGTTTATGTATCGTAGAATGTCATCTACTGCGAGAAAAATCTGATCAATTGCAAAAAAAAATTTGGCATATACTAATCTCATTTCTTTTGTTGTTTTTTTAAAAAACATTAAAATAAAAGAGGAGTTAAAAATGGAAAGGCATAAAGAAGATTTGATTAATAGCGAAAATTATCTGAAAATTTTCTAGATTGTAGAGAAAAGTAATTTTCAAAATGAATTTTGTGTTACGGTAAAATGTTATGTCTAACAATTTCTAACGATTAAAATTGGAAGTATCGAAGTATTTGTGCATCTATTTAGCCTTTACCACATCCATCAATATTCCATAAAAGCAAAAGAACAACAATAACAACCGAAAATGTCCTTGCGGTCACTAAAACTTATTTTCCTGTTTTATTTATTTTCAGCTTGAATATCTGTTTATTATAATTGTCTTCATGACTACCTCTATCTATTTTGGACTCTCAATAGTTCAACTGGAGGATTTATCGATATTGAATCTCGACATCCAGAAAAAGGCAAAATCGAAAAATATATTCGTGCACTGCATTTCGTTGCAAAAGTAAACTCTGATCATGAGCACCTAATACATGCTTAGCACCACTTGATCGCACACGCCTTTTTACATCGTTACAACATTCAAATTTTATCAATCACCAATCATGTTAAAGTAAAAATCCGCACCACAATCGCAGCCAATGCGATTCTTTTCGCGATACAATTCATAATTAAACTAACCGGGCTTAATCAGGCTCTAACTAGTATAGCACAACACCCTCCCACTGCACTACTTATACGCCATTGAAAGCAACGCCTAAACACCAAGCAGCCGTCCATTAGTTGGCGCGCTTGCCCGTCCTTGACCTCTCCTCTCTTCACTCTCTCTAACGGGCAAAAAGCACCGCTTATTAAAAAGTGGCACCGCAAGACTGCAAATTACTTTATTCGCATCTATTCGTTAGCAGATTAGTCTAATTACTTGACCGATTATTGAATCGGGCGATCACCTGCCGCAAATCCGAGAAAGAAAATGAGAACAAGACTTCGTCGTAGTTTTCGACAATTTTTATACCACCTCAGCGCCGTCTCCTGCCTGTTACTTGCCTGCATCACCTACACACTGGCGGGAGGAGATCGTATCGGTCGCGATGATAGTGAAAGCAACGGCATAGAAAGTCATAATGAAGTTCATAAAACCAATATAACAGCTTCGTCACAGACGGACGCATTTGGAAGATGTGCAGATGGTCTACTTCTGCCTGCGTGGTTGCCACAGGAGAACCTCACTACGGGCGATCAAATTGCACGGGGTCTGGTATATTTTCTGGCCATGGTCTATCTCTTTATTGGTGTTTCCATTGTATCGGATCGCTTTATGGCTGCCATTGAGGTGATCACGTCAAAAGAGAAGGAGGTGGTTATTAAAAAGAAGGGCGGAGAGACTCAAATAGTTGTAGTGCGTGTATGGAATGAAACAGTCGCCAACTTGACACTAATGGCATTGGGTTCGAGTGCGCCAGAGATTCTTTTATCTGTGATTGAAATGTTTGCAAAGAATTTTGAAGCCGGGGAACTCGGACCGGGCACAATTGTTGGTTCGGCTGCCTACAATTTGTTGGTGATCATAGCACTCTGTATCGTGGTCATACCCAATGGCGAAGTGCGTAAAATTAAACATTTGCGGGTGTTCTTTGTGACGGCCACTTGGTCTGTGTTCGCCTATATTTGGCTGTACCTCATTTTGGCGCAGATCTCGCCCGGCCGGGTCGAGGTGTGGGAGGGTCTCCTAACCTTTATGTTCTTTCCGGCCACTGTCCTGACTGCGTATATAGCCGATCGTCGGCTATTGATCTATAAGTATCTAGACAAAAACTACCGTATGAATAAGCGTGGAGTTATTGTCAGTGCGGAGGGTGATGCCGAATTGGAGATGAACCAGCAGGAGGACGGCATGAAGGCACTCGACAACGAAGAGAAATCTGATTTCGAAGAAGCACGACGTGAGTACATTACGTTACTAAGAGAGCTACGCAAGAAGTATCCACAAAACGATCTGGAACAATTGGAAATGATGGCCCAAGAGCAGTTGATAAACCGAGGCCCCAAATCACGAGCCTTCTACCGTATACAGGCTACACGAAAAATGATGGGCAGTGGCAATATTATGAGAAAGATACAAGAACGAGCTCAAAGTGATTTGAGCGAAGTTAAAGCCGAACTACAGCGTATCGAAGCCAATGCGGACGAGGATGAAAGTCAGTTACGTGTATTCTTCGAGCCGGGCCATTATACGGTGATGGAGAGTTGCGGCGAATTTGAAATTCGTGTCGTACGACGGGGTGATATTTCATCCTATATGACAGTGGAATATCAAACTGAAGATGGTTCGGCTGAGGCAGGCAGCGATTATATTGGAAAGAAAGGAGTGCTCTCATTCCCACCGGGTGTGGACGAGCAGCGCTTCAAAATCGAAGTGATCGATGACGATGTCTTTGAACAGGATGAGCATTTCTATGTACGTCTCAGTAATCCGTCCGAACCAGCAGTTTTATCAACGCCAAAAGTGGCCACAGTAATGATACTCGATGACGATCATGCTGGTATATTTACTTTCACTCAAAAAGATCACGAACTGGTCGAGTCGGTTGGGGCTTATGAGCTACGTATTCAACGATATTCCGGTGCCCGTGGGAAAGTTTTATTACCGTATTGGACCGAAGACGGCACAGCAAAAGCTGGTAAGGATTATGAGCCCCAACGAGGAGAATTAGTTTTCGAGAATAATGAAACAGAGTAAGTGGCTTATGGTACTCGATTATATCGGTTTATATTTACTTCAAAAATATACCCCTAGCAATTTTTCAATTGATTCGAAGGAATTCTTAATAGACTGACAAAATTATACAAACTATTAAATATTAATATGATTCTTTTATTTAAAAAAATCATTATCAAACAGAATATATTTAAAAAATTATATGTCATTAAAAACTTGTATATTTCAAATGGAAACCATTTTTTACTCGTTTTTGTAAAAAAAACGCGCGAAGGTGGAAATGTTTTTCTCTTCCTTTGCTTTTTGCAATTGTTTGTTTGTTGTTGCTTTTTCTATTTCATACTGAGCTCTTGTTTTTGTTGTATGGATGGTATTCTTGACTAGTCTTGCCCTCGATTTAACGTTTTACCGAAACCATAAAATGCCCTGAATGTCATGGAAAATTGGCTATTTCAAATCGATAATGAAAACTGATGGGCATTTTGGTATATCGTTATGTGGCGGGGGTTAAGAATCGATGCTTGGCTAAGGGACGGGTTCGGTTGTAAATTTCTTGTAATCTGTAAATAAAAATATATTGCAAGAGAGAAAGAAAGGGGGCAAAAAGGAACGACGTGATAACAGGAAATTAAATATTAGAGGAGAACATGACATTATCCCTTGCAATATTTTTATATTAGTATATTTATATTTATCCGATCTTTATGAAAACCTCAATGCGTTCAAAGAGCAGTTTTCGAAGAGTGTTTGTATAAAGCAATGTTTTAAATTCATTCAGTCAGTTCATTGGCTCTCATAGATTTTTATCTCCTTTAGTGTGATCGTCAATCTAAAAGGAATGTATTAAGATTTTAAAATAAACGTTATTAAAACAACGTTTTGATTAATGTAAGTGCTCTGCTCCTTCGAATTTAAGCTTAGATTTAACAATCGTATATAATTTATTTTTGCAAACACTTTGTATGCACTTGTATAAATATACACGTATATGTGAGTGTGCACGTGTGTACTATATGCACGTATATACTAACTGGAACAGACATAAAAATCTACTAGAACAAATTCTGAAATTAATGATATCGAAATTTTCGTGGGTTTTTCCACGAAGCTTGTACTTCGCTCGCATAAATTCATTTATAGCTTCATTTTATATTCCATTTTATTCACTTTTTTTACTTTACTACCATCACATGGACGTCGAAAGTCATATAAGATTATATATCTATGTCGGTCCCCCCCCCCCGGTCATTCTTCTGCCCCTTCGTGGTCATCCATTCTTTAAGATTTTATTATGTATTATGTAATCAAATCAGCAGCGTATAAAAGGAAGAAAATTGACGTGAATCTACGCGAATGGTCGTCCTTGCATTTCATGGTAAATATCGTTACCTAATTTTCGGTTTTATAACAAGAAATTATTGGCTGATCAAACCGAAATTAGTAGATAATATCAAAATAAAATAAAATCAAATTTAAAAACACGATAATCATATTAATAATTGTGAAGCAACTAAAATGACGATGCGTTTTAATATTTCCAGCTTTAGTTAAATCGAGTAACGAACAAAAATTAGGCTAGGGCTAAAACCCTTTAGGAGCGTTAAATCCTTCAAATCAAAATTGTTGTCATATTTTTACAAAATTAAAATATATCATTAATTTTCAATTAATTTTAAAAAGTACAAAAATTACGATTTGGGACCGGCTCATTTATTTAAACCAAGGAAAACCACTTAAAAACGGTATCTATGTGGTCGTAGTATTGATTAATCCTCATTGAATTTGGCCACAAAACAATCCATAAATTAAGTCTCGAGATGTTCCACAACCAATTCATATAATATTATTAATTTTGTAATAATTTAGTCAAACGCATAGCTATTTATTTTTGAGTATTAGTTCATCGGGCTTGCTTCGTAGTTTAAATTAGAGTTTAATTTATATTTTCATTTAGAAGTTAATTCATAGTCTCAATTATGACTATTATATTAATTGTACATTAATGCATGTTTATCAACTGGATTTAATTTGAAATTTATGTTAAATGTAATTCGAATTTTGAATATAATTGATATCTATTGTAGGGTAACTAAATTCATTAATATATTTTGGAGGGTTGTTTTTTAACTCGAAGAAATTAGAACTTATTTCACTAGGGATTAATTGAAAAATCATTATATTTATATTTTTTCATTTTGATTTTACATTAATTCACAATTTTCAATCTTGTGTTCTTTTATTGGAGTTAAATTTAATTTTCAAATTGGAGTTTAATTCAAGTCTCAAATTAGAAATAACTCAAGTTTTACTCAAGTTTAAATTAGCAGTTTTGGGGTTGTTTAACCAACAGATTATGACATATATATATATATATATATATATATATATATATATATATATATATATATATATATATATATATATATATATATATATATATATATATATATATATATATATATATATATATATATATATATATATATATATATATATATATATATATATATATATATATATATATATATATATATATATATATATATATATATATATATATATATATATATATATATATATATATATATATATATATATATATATATATATATATATATATATATATATATATATATATATATATATATATATATATATATATATATATATATATATATATATATATATATATATATATATATATATATATATATATATATATATATATATATATATATATATATATATATATATATATATATATATATATATATATATATATATATATATATATATATATATATATATATATATATATATATATATATATATATATATATATATATATATATATATATATATATATATATATATATATATATATATATATATATATATATATATATATATATATATATATATATATATATATATATATATATATATATATATATATATATATATATATATATATATATATATATATATATATATATATATATATATATATATATATATATATATATATATATATATATATATATATATATATATATATATATATATATATATATATATATATATATATATATATATATATATATATATATATATATATATATATATATATATATATATATATATATATATATAT
>OZ016501.1:42984075-43016575 GCA_963966595.1 Physocephala rufipes
GAAGAATCTTTAAGACACCGAATAAAAGAGGCTCATTTGCGGAATGATTGGATTAAAGCAGTTAGGACGGTTTTAGAAAAGGAGCAGTATAGTGATTTTTACCTTTTCCATGATGTGCTATATAAGGATCCCATTAAGGAACAAATTGTCATTCCATCGGCGATGGAAAACGAAATAATGAAAATGGCTCATAACCAAGGACATCGAAGAAAACAAGTTTTTCATCGAAGAAAACGCAAGACTTGATCGAAAAAACATGTTTTATTCCGAATTTAAGCACGGAGGGTGCTAATGTCATTAAGAGATGCGTCCAATGTATTCTGTCAGAGGCGAAGACTGGTAAGAAGGAGGGTTTGCTCACAACCATCGATAAAGCAGGCCGCCCACTCGGAACATTTCACGTTGACCATGTTGGCCCAATGGAACTAACACGAAAAAGGTATAACCATATACTTGTGGTGGTTGATGGATTTTCCAAATTTGTGTGGCTTCACCCCGCAAAGGACACTGGAGCTGACGAGGTCATCACTCAACTGAGAAAACAAGTAGCTGTGTTCGGTAATCCTCAGTGAATAATTACCGACAGAGGCACCGCATTCACTTCCTCTGTATTCAAACAATATTGTGAAGCCGAAAAGATTCAGCACCTGATAGCTACCGGCGTTCCACGCGGAAATGGGAAAGTGGAGAGGATGCACCGAATCGTCGTACCAATGTTGACTAATCTTTGCATGAAACAACCAGCGCAGTGGTATAAGCATCTTATTTATTTTGTTTATGGGGTTGGGTGGCCCTACCTAACGCTGAGCAATTATATATACACACATACACATACACACATATACACACACATACACACATATATACATACATATACACATACATATATACACATATACATATACACAAATACATATATATATATATATATATATATATATATATATATATATATATATATATATATATATATATATATATATATATATATATATATATATATATATATATATATATATATATATATATATATATATATATATATATATATATATATATATATATATATATATATATATATATATATATATATATATATATATATATATATATATATATATATATATATATATATATATATATATATATATATATATATATATATATATATATATATATATATATATATATATATATATATATATATATATATATATATATATATATATATATATATATATATATATATATATATATATATATATATATATATATATATATATATATATATATATATATATATATATATATATATATATATATATATATATATATATATATATATATATATATATATATATATATATATATATATATATATATATATATATATATATATATATATATATATATATATATATATATATATATATATATATATATATATATATATATATATATATATATATATATATATATATATATATATATATATATATATATATATATATATATATATATATATATATATATATATATATATATATATATATATATATATATATATATATATATATATATATATATATATATATATATATATATATATATATATATATATATATATATATATATATATATATATATATATATATATATATATATATATATATATATATATATATATATATATATATATATATATATATATATATATATATATATATATATATATATATATATATATATATATATATATATATATATATATATATATATATATATATATATATATATATATATATATATATATATATATATATATATATATATATATATATATATATATATATATATATATATATATATATATATATATATATATATATATATATATATATATATATATATATATATATATATATATATATATATATATATATATATATATATATATATATATATATATATATATATATATATATATATATATATATATATATATATATATATATATATATATATATATATATATATATATATATATATATATATATATATATATATATATATATATATATATATATATATATATATATATATATATATATATATATATATATATATATATATATATATATATATATATATATATATATATATATATATATATATATATATATATATATATATATATATATATATATATATATATATATATATATATATATATATATATATATATATATATATATATATATATATATATATATATATATATATATATATATATATATATATATATATATATATATATATATATATATATATATATATATATATATATATATATATATATATATATATATATATATATATATATATATATATATATATATATATAATATACAAAATGTAAAAATTATAATTCGGCTTCGGGCTTAACATGAAAATCTATTACTCTTAGAGTTCAATCAAAATGGCGGAATTTTTTTCGATCTATTTATTCACCACTACTTAACGAACAGGGAATGACGAAAATTTGCTTAATATATTCCATTTCTAATTTCAGAGTGAACGAAAGAAAAAAATTGTAATCGGAAAAGTCGACGCTGTATGAAAATCTAAAAGGTTGCCAATCTAAAGTATTCATAATCTTCGAATTATCAAAATAATGTTGTTTTTACATTAAATCGGCCCTTCCGACAATTCATTCGCAAAAAATACGAATATAAATCGACCAACAGAAAATGTTAATAAATCTTGGTGTGAAATTTACTACAGGTTCACTCGCAAATATTTTCGAGGCATCGCTTTGCCCAATCGGTTCGGTAGCAAGTTAAGGCTATGCAGATCGGCCAACAAGCGTTTATAATTGCTGGAAGAACTATATTGAATCCATTAAAATTTTTGTAGCGCCGCGGTTCGTCGTCAACCTCAAAGCTCCACTCGTAATCAGGGGCACGTAGTGCGGTACCTCAGTCCGTTTTAACGTCGGATTCGCGATTACCTCTATACAATGATTTTCAAAATGTTAAAAATGGGCTTTTAAACAAGTAATGAAAATTGTGCGTATTCAAAAGAACAGTTTCGAATAACTTCAAGCATCGCCGAACAACCTGCTGTCGGACTTAAGAATATTAAAATATCACAGCTTTGTTGAGTTTGACTTTCATGGCATCTATATATACACAAGGAGAAAGCACACCGAAGTAAAACATTCTAAAATAAGATAATTGGGAAAAACTTCAGAAAAAAAGCAGAATCGAAAGGAATATTTGACAATTTTTTATTGATGTCATAAAATGGAGGTGTTAAAAATTAATTCAAACTAGCAATTGAATTTCAAAAATAAATTTTTGGATTATATTAGTGAAATACGTGTCCTGGCAAGGGTATCTCGACTCCAAAAGAAGAACGTTTAGAGCTTTGCATGTGTTGGTCAAAGATCACCTGCAACACTGGATTCTATTGGATGAATTTGTCTATACCTAATGCTGAATAGTCTGGTGAGTGTTGCCATTGTTGAATATAGGTAAACTTCAAACTTTTAATAAAATAATATTGTAAAAAAATGTATAAATAAAAGTGACATTTATTTCGAATAAAGCCGGTTTTCTGTAATCAACATTATTTTCATTTTACAATTGCTGTAGAAGCAATTTTTGCATTATTCAAGGATTATCGGAACATCTTATTCGAAATTTAGCAGTTAAGCAAGCATATGTATTGGTCGGTTATTGTTTTTATTGCATTTATTGGATTTTATTGGTTTTCTTGTTTTAATGCATTCATTGGAAATTGCCTATCTTTTTAAGTACAGGGAACTTTATAGGCAGCATACAGGCTTCATAGGAGATGGAGCTTTATAGGCTTACAGGCAGCAATGCAATCAGCTATTTTCAAGATCTTACTTATAATATTTAAAAAAATCTACATCAAAATTAATAATCGAACACAACGAAAATATTTTTTCGAATCTGCTTTGTTATTTTCAAAATTATTTTTGAAAACAAGACAAGAATCTCGTTTGCACTTCGAGATACTCTGCAACGCATTAAATGTTATGCAAATGTCTAAATTATTTTTCCAATGTTTAATTATCTGTAAAACTAAACCTTTGAGACTAAGAGATTTCACTTATTTAAGGTATTTAAAAAATTGTATTGCTTCAAAAATCTTGATTAATGTTATTGACTTTCGAAAGCATCATCGATAAAAGAATCTACATAAAATATAAGTAAGTGCTAGCAGAAAAACATCCACACATGAGTCCATTACCGGAGATGTTTGTATGAAAAATGTTTGAATCAGAGCGGATTCGAGGTCTATTCCCTTTTGAATTATACCTTTAAAGGTTTTTCATGTACATAAAGTTTTATCTCAAAATATATAGGAATATTTAAATTTTAATTTAGTTTCAGTTTTTGGAGGCTTTACTTTTATAAATAAACTTTTATATTTGTATTCAGCTTTTCCCTTAGTTTAATTTATATATTCGTGTTAATTGTTTATAAAAATATTTACTTAACCGTTTATTAAATTCTACTACTATTTTCATCGTAATTTGCCGGTTTTGGCAAGAAAGAGATGAGTGATAGTTCATTATTAGTCTGTCATTTTTTATACAATGAGCAGCTCCATCCTAAACTCTCTTTTCTTGAGGTATCCATGTGTGGAATTCACCAACGTATAGTTCTTTACAGTAAGGCTTTTTATTGTTCTCTTCTTTCGCAACCGTCGTCAACCTCCCTTCCGATCACAACAACATGGTCATCACTTGGCTCTCGACTTGGTTTTCTTTCGGGAACGTAAAGGAATTAGGAAACACGAAAAAATCGGCTTTTGTGTTGCAGTCGTTGTCGACGGTCTCGAATTTTTTGATTAAATTCTTTCACTTATTCTACATTTTTGAGTTTATAACTTATAAAGCAAAAATTAAAAAATTACGGTTTTTAAAAAATGTGAAATAAATAGACCATTTAAAATTTCATTAAATCGAATTATTTTTAGTTAAAATTGATCTTGTATCGATTTTGTATTCGGAAAAAACCAACGGGGAGAATAAAATTAGTTTATGTTAACTTAATAAAGTTGTTGAAAAAATTTGTGGATTAGAATTTGAAAGCATTAATAATAAACTAAAAATATAAGAATCTAGCTAAAAATTATCTAATCGGTAGTGCACTAAAGGCTCGGTTGGTTGACGTTTTCATTGCGCCGCAACAGAGAAAGTATTTATAAAAAAAAATTTGTTAGTGATTAATTCTTAGTTTAATATACATACATAAACTTAAATTTATAAATATCTATAACGTAAAAATAAAATAGTGACCAAAAGAAAAAGATGGGAGCGGAATAATTTAGCCAAATTGTGAACAGAAAAAGTATACTCTGCAAATGTAATGCAGACCTGGTTGTTTTTGTAATCGTGTTTTTCTCTTGGTTTTGTTGTAATTCTTTAGTTTCATTTCGTTCGTTTACGCTGCGCTATAAGGTATTTCACTTTTATGTCGTTCCTTAGTGTGCTTCTTTTTCATCATCTTACTATTCTTGACGTTTGCACGCAGTATACATTCGATAAATTTATTTGCGGTCGCGACCCGCCTCCCCTTTTCACAACAAATACTGATCACATATACATAAGCGAGCGTATGAAAACAGGTATGCACTACATCACATATATCCCCCATTCACACACGCATACACACTCACACATAACTGAGGCCATACGATTTGTGAATATGTGCATATGGTCAACGATGATATCTCTTCGTTCTATTACGCTCAAAGTTACCGAGTATAAATTTTATGAAAAATTAAAAAAAATTAAATATTTTTTTCAAGATTCATATAATTTAGAAAAATATTAAATATATGGATCTATTTAAAAAAAATTGAAGAATTGTTGATTTTGTAGTCTCGCAATAATTTCCAGCAATACGTGATGTGGATGGCGACTATTACATCAGAATACATGAGGATAACTATATATTAGTGATTATTTTAATTTTTTAAAAAGATTAATAACCATAAGTTCACAATAAAAAATAAAAAAAATATTTACATTTCTTTCTGTTTACGATTCGATTGTCAAATGAAATAATTTGTTAACAGAAAATATTTATAAAAAATAGATTTCATTTAATTTATACTGCTGGTGAAAACGAAAAATGATGTGATTGCTGTCGGGACGCACACACGTCACGTCGTACACTTGCCGACTGAATAGCACAGAATGGCAGGAGTATTGATAAAGGGGAAAACAGAGAGCTAAAATAACAGAGAGTGAGAAAGCGAGTAATATTTATAGTCAAATTATTAGTTTTATATATTCTAATGGAATATTTTAATTCAAATCCAAACAGAGTTGATGATAAATTCATTAATGTATTGGCAAAATAGTTTGTCATATATTCCGTTTTTAAACCTCTTTTGGAAAATTTTATAGGATTCCAAAATTCCGCAACAATCTATTTGCCAACACAATCCAATGTAATCCTCAATTATTGGATTAATCTTGAAGTGCCATAAGAATAAATTGAAAAGGGATCAAATTTTATCGTTTTTTGTTTCCTTATTCTCGTTTTGTTTATTCGAAATTGTGCAATATTTTTTTATGTATTTTCTCCTGGTCTGGTAATCATTGCCTTAACGAGAACTCTGATTATGAATGTCATAGCTTGAATGACATATTTATCGCGTGTTTGTTGTTGTTTTCTTAGTTGTTTAACAATTCATCAAATCGTAACAGGTACTAATTAAAAAGTCACCTATTCAAAGTTCGAAAGTGTAAGACATTGGCCCTTATCATGTATTTCTTGTGTTGAATTAGAGAATTAATAATTTTATTATTTTTGCAATTATTACGTAATTTACGTGCCTAGGTGACAGTTCACAATTTACGGGCTTATATTTTTGAAATAAATAATAGACACATTCTTATTAAATAAATATAATTGCAACAGAAATGCCTACTAGAAATTACTAAGTTATCTTTAAAGACTGAAAAATTCAAGTACTTTTATTATTTTAACTTTAAAATTGATTGAATTGATCTGATGAACATATCAGTGACATAGGAGAATATCGTACTAATCGTAGCGCCCTTGTTTCCTATATCGATCGTATGGAAATGTGGAAAAATTTCTTCGAAAATTTTAACACGTACTTGAGTTAAACTTTACTAAAGAATTGCTTCTGAATTACGTGATTTTGGTTGGTGGGAGCCGATAAGCTTTCATAATCATTGAAACAGATGCATACGATTTCCCTTTTAGATTCTTGCCCCCCCTCTGTTGTCTGAATATTCTGACTTTGTTTATTCTCGATATATTTCCAAGGAATTATCACGTCTTGAAGACTGAATAAATAAGAATTTTATAATGACAAATGCCTTTATGTCAAAATCAGTTAACAAAATTTCATTTTATTTGAACGTTTTGTTTCACTTGAAGTTTATTGAAACTTATTGCAATGTTTAACGAATTGTAATAAACTTAAATGAACTTTTAACCAAAATAACATTTGTAGGTAAAATGTCGATTTTATGAACGCTTTTGTGCAAAAAGACATCCCTTTTAATTTGTCTTTATTATGATTATAATTAATTATGTGCTTTGATGATGCGTCTGATGATGATATCGTTACGAAACCACCCATATTTTTTATTATAGTATCAGGAAATGAAAAGTTTAAACAAATTTGATTGAAACGAATATTTCTTAAATATGGAAAATGGTTGAAATCAGAATTAAATAAATTATATGGTTTTCTCAATCAATCCTTTTCTGCTAGAATACTTATAAAATAACAGAATTTTTTTCAAGATTGGGAATATTTTCGAGTTATTTTATTTATTTAATCATATAATGAATGAATGTCGGTTTTACAAAAGTGCAAATGAAGTAGAAATGCAAACGAAAATAAAAAATCGAAATTTTATTTCATGGCCACTATGTGTGTATGCTTTATATATGCTTTTATTTTAATCATTTGATTCACTCCTTTGCCTCAAATACTTTCATACATTTTTGTTTTTCTGCTGACGCCTCATGAAAAGGACTCCTCAATAACCATCAAAATATAAATGTTTGTAAGAATTCCAAATAAAGAAACAATAAAAACACCAGCGTGGAACAAAAATTCATAACAGGAATTTAATAAATTATGCATGCAAAATCACGTAAAAGAAAATTGAAGTATGAACAAAATTGTTATAATAAGTCGCTGAGAAAGCTTGTCAAAAAGAAATATATTATACTTCAATATGCAATACACTATATATTTTTACTTTTTCTCTATAGACGATATGCAAAGACATGTATGTATATTTTTTAAATCTAAAAATTGTAAAAGCTTGATCTTCAAATTCACTCTCGTCTCACTTCTGGTAGAGATATGAATTCTTTGAGATAAAATAGAAAATGATTTTTTAATAAAAAATCTAAATGAAAATAACGTAATATACTGAGAGCTCCAAAAAAATAATTAATACATTTTTACAATTGATACAAAATTCTGTGATTACTTGGGGTATTTAAATCGCTCGACAAACACGTCAAATATTTAATTACGCCATTGGTTCAGCTTGAAATTTCATTTTTAAACGATTAGTATAATTTTTTTGGCGCCACGAATTTGGGGCATAGTGAATTCTCCATTAAAAAAAAGAATTAATCTCCAAAGAAAATTTTAGTAGACCCAAAATTTATGAACTGATGTGCAGTGGAAAAATTAAATAATGTTGGAGTAAAACAAATAAATTAAAGCCCGATAGGAAATGAGAAACTGAAACAACACCCATTTCCTTTCAAACATTACTCTAATGAATCAATTAAAAAGTGGAATAAAACCAAAATCCAATAAAAGATCCAATAAGATTGCAATAAATAATTAATGCAAAGCCTGATCCAAAATGTAAACCAATACCTCCAAAAAATGAAATAAATGGTTAATGGTAAATGATGATAAATGGGTTAAAATCCCTAACACAAAATAAAACAAAAATGAAATTTAACAAAAATTTAAAATGAATTAAAGCCCAAAATTCTGACGGAGAATTTGTAGGAACAAATTTTGTCGTTTCTTTATTGTTTGAGTTTGGCTCAGATAAATTTATTGCGCCTTATCCTTTAAGATATATTTTATACTTAACTGAATTGTTTTTGAAGTATAATTTTGTGAATAATTTCACTTTTAATAATTGTATTTTTATGGTAATGTCTAAGAAAATAGAATTTCAGAACGAAAGCGAGGAAAAATGAGAGTGTTTTTTTTCGTGCTCAATTTTCTTTATCTTATCCGCTCTTTCCTTTTATGTTTCTTCCGGGTGTGTACAAAATGTACTTTAGTTTTCGCTGGAGATTTATAAAGAGCTGAGAAACGAATAGTTTTAAAAATAGATTCTGGTGCATGCGTTTTAAAAGAGGAGTGGTTTGGTTTTCAGTTCAAATACCAAATGGTTAAACCCGCCAAATACGAAACAAATACTCATTTGTTTATTAGATTTATTTTAGCAAAGAGGAAATTACTACAAATGATTTATTGATTTATTATGGATAAATTTGTTGAAAATTTTAATCGTTTCAGCTTTCGTAAATGCCTTTCTGGTAATTTTGGTTGCAATAATTAATAATTAGAAAAGCAGCCATTTATTATTTAATACATAAAAGATTCCTTTAATATTTCTTTATACGTAAACATTTCTAGGTCTCAAAATTGTTTAAATTCTCTCAAATGAAATTTTTTACTATCATTTTCGATAATACATGATATTCAGATTTCTTTTATGTTTCTGTACATTTTTTTCGTATTTAATTCCCTCTGTTGGGTTTTCAGTTCCAACAATTTTCAATATTGAACTCTACACTGTATCACTGCCTATGATTTGCTTTTAACACACCAGTAACGGGTTTGGGCCCTCTCTTTTGTATGTATTTATTTATTGCTTTTTGAAGACTATTAGCTCTCTTGTTTATCTATCTGCGTGCCGGACATACCACAAAATATCGTATGGATTCGAATATAATCTATAACTTTTTTCTACCGATTCAATTTTCAGTTTTGTATCTAGTTCGTTATTTTTACGATGCTTAAATGATTCTGCCTCACAATTTCCGCCATTCTCACAAAATTAAAATTCGCGCAATCATAAATATACCTATAATGAGTTTTATAAAATTGAAAATTTTTAAATTTTTTCATTTTGAATTTCAATCAAGTATTCAACACCTCCATAGCTCGATTTTGCTAATATCGATTGCATGATTTTTGCACAGCTCACAGTTTCGGGTGATTTTGCTTTGAAATTTTCTTTTCTTTTTTTCTATTCATTCTCCATAATTTTTTGCGGTTGTTGTTTTTTTGGCCTTGTTATCATTTCTATATTTCTAGAAAATTTTTCTGTGCTTTACTTTTGTTAATTTTGTAATCACTTGTGCTTTTTTATTACTTCTAGTTTATTAGAAATTCTTTTTAAATGTGTTTTCGATCTTCTCTAAAAGTTTTACTTTTATCAATAAATTCCTCTCTATTTTTCCTAACTATTTTTATTTCAATTCATTCATTCATTTATTCATATTTTAATATTCATTCATTCAAATATTTATTCTTCTTGCTTGGTTATGAATCATTGATTTTGAATAGCATTTTCATTTCTTATTCTTCTTTCTTCGTATTACGATACATACTTTTACGTAAATATTTTTTCTGATAATTTTTTATACCCTACACCTATTGAGTGGGGATATATTACGTTTGTAACTCCGTTTGGAACCAATTAACGGAGGCGTGACAGATATGGAAGAGTATCTGTATTCCAGAACAGAATCATATCTTGTGACGAATTAGCTCTGTGTCTGTCCATTTGCCTGGAGAAAATCCAATTACAAGAGAACGAAAAGAGATATGCTCATGAAATTTAGCAAAAGTATTCTTTACTATGCTATGCTTATAATCTATTTTGGTGAAGTTTGATGAGAAACACGATCACTTCTGGTATCCAATAACAGTATCTGTGTTTGTAGTTCACTTTTAGTATTTCTAAGCAGAATTGGATTACATGATTCTATCGTCAAACTAAATATTCTATCACGAATACTAAATTATTTTGTCAAAAGTGGGCGTAGGGTGGACTTCAGAACCACAATTATAAAGAATACTGCATTGCAATGCAAAACAGATTTGTGTTGAGGATGAAAAATCTAAATTAATCAAGAAACAAACCGTGCACCACCCTTTGATTATTATGATCACACTATTATAAAACTGTTACGAATTTAGGGCTTCCGTCAGCCGATGCTAACTTGTTGTAGCTTGTTTATTATTAATTTTTTTTCATTCTTTAATAAATCATTTCACAATTAATTTGTATGTATTTTGATAATAAAGGTCTTAAGTATATTTTAAAATGCCATCTTTGTATTGTTTTTTCCAAGGCAATTTTTTTTGCTTTCTTAATTCTTAATTTTTTCCGATTGTTTATTTTGGCAGCAGATCAGTAATAATTTATTTCGTAGGATTTTAATACCTAATTCAATTATTCATGGTTTTCTCAAAAACTATGAGGTTTAAATTCTTTTTTGTAGCTTTATTTAATCGTACAAAATCTCAAACTGTAAAATCCAGACGATTTTTAAAGATCCCGAACGACAAAATCCTGAAACAGCAAAATTCCGAATTGATACTATTGCGTAGCGGCAAAATCATAAAATATTGTTGACAACTAATCCAGCCTGCTGCTTGCTGAAGGTCACAGCCGTAACCGAAGGCCGCCGCATGCAAGCTTATGGTTTACCAGAATACTGTTAAGCCATCATTCTTCTTACACGGGGTTATAACCTGTACTGCGGTCAAATGTCGCCATATGAAATCAATTGGTGTACCATAAATTTGTTAGTAGCAAAATATCTGTTCTACTTACTGATATTTCCCACCTCCGCCGGGGCCGGAGGCAGCCATATTAGCGGTTTATTGTCCTTTCGTTCGCGGCCGAAAGTCGCACACATTTGATATACCAGAATAATGTTTCTAGCGAAGCAGGCGTTATATTTAGGAATATTATTAAAACAATACTGTGCACTTTGAATTTTGATATATAAATTTTGAATTCTGAAATTTTGTCGTTCGGGATTTTGTCGCCAACCCGATTTTTCCCTATTGAGAACAATAATTCATATCAGCACAGCTTAAGTCACTTACAATACCGAATAAAGCTGGAGAGAATATAAACAAGATGTTGTAACAACACGTTCCAAGGCTGCACAAGTAGTGCAATAATTTAGCTTGTCTTTGTATCGGTTCATAGCTGCGAAAGATTCCACTAAAGAGGTACGTTACGTTGAAATAGTAGAAAAGTAAAAATTAACTCGTTGGTATTTAAAATCGAAAGTTCACGGATGACGCAATAAGTGCGAGTGTATGAAATTTAATTGGGGGGGGGGGGGGGGAATTTGTGGAAATCAACTTTTTTACGATTATTGTGTTTTCTTTCGTCTGTCGACAAACAATAAAAGTTTTTGAAAATAATAGTAAACAAGCGGAATAAAATTGTCCACATTTGTCGTTTAGGCACAATCATATATTTAGCACTGCTTTGACATTTCGAGACGCCTTGTGCAAGTCGAATCCACAGAACGAATGCGAAACGAAACCACCATGAGTGTCTTTAACAACCGATAGTTATGAACGAATACCGATGTCATTATCAGTATAAGTTAGCGAAACAGTTGGTAAATTATTGCTTAATCCGAAATATTGATAAGATATTAAATAAGTTGAACGAACGAGCCGTTGGGATAATTTATGATTTACTCTTCGGTTCGTCAAACTGGATGCATCCAAATATTTCTCTTCATAATACGACAAGATAATCGAGGCGGCTGAAAAAGTAGAATTATAGTAAATAAGAGCAAGGATGATTACCAACACAATAATAATTCAAAGCAATATTACTTAAAACACAGCAGTTTCTTGAGTGATATAGCGCGTTCACATTCAACGGATTTACTTAGGTTTCAGGTTAAGTTTTGGATTTAGAGCGAAACCCAACATAAATCCAGGTTTGTCCCATTGAAATTGTTGTTGTGAATTTTTGATAAATCTAAGAAAATTTTTGGGTTTATCAGTTCACAACCCTGATTCGAAGTTCGAACAAAACAAACATATATATTTTTCTCTTTCTACCTTTAGTGTGATAGAGAGATAAATATTGACTAAAATTGTATGTCAGAAAAATAAAATTACAAATAAAAAATAAATTTTTGTAAACAATGAAACAAGGGAAATATATTTTCAAATAAACACAGGATATTAACAAATGAGTAAAGGAGCAACTAAAATAAATTGAAATAAATAAACAACAACAAAGCGAGTTAAGCATCTTCCGAAAACATTCAAAAAATAATAATATCAACACCATTATATGTGTTCAACAGGAAGGCTGAACAATAAATAATTTTCAATAGATTCAAAGGCTGTGCACGTTGACCGCCGTAACCTGGGTTATTGTATGTGAACACTCGATCAACTGATCGATGTTCGAAAGCCCAAACCCAGGTTTATTTTTTAATGTGAACGCGCTAATACATTTCCAATACTAAACTTTCGGTAACCTAACTGTCGAATTTTGAAAATTCGAAATTCTTTGAACAAACTGGCATTGTGGCATGTGCGAGAGTAAATTGAAAGGGTTCTTTTAAAAAATTCTTATATATTCGTTTCAAAAACCTTTTTGAAAAATAATATATATTTCGAAGAAAAAATAAATTTAGTTTTGTTATTCTGCCTTCTTGCAGCTCGATACACTTCCAAATGGTATTTTGAGCCATAGGTCTTTAATGCCTTATTGTCATAAGCATTAAGCATTGTCGTATATCTTTCGTCTCGTAACACTTATATTGTTATTGATAATCGTGTCGCCAAAGCAGTAAAAGATGGCGGGAGTTCGATTTGCGTATGGGTGTGAAAACTATTCAGGGATCTAAATCTTTAAATCAGAGAATAATGTTCTCAGAACTATATATTGACATACAATTTTCTATATTTGTTCATATCACTCCATCACAAATATCACCACAGTCTATAAAAGCAATAACCATAAGATCGTTTGGCACAGTTTGATGCAATAAATCTTTGATGTCGGCAGCTGCAGAGATCTGCGGGCGTTCATACTCCTCCTCTCTAAAATTCATTTATGACCAAAAACACACGCGACTATCTCACTATGTACCGAATTTTTGCTCCTCCAACAAAGAAATTTTCTTGGAGCGTGATACTCAATTTTTCCATTGTTGACAGAAATTGTCAGCGAATAATTTTGGAACCGTGGCCTAGTTTCATTTAAGCTTACCATATGCCAAGTGCTCGTAGTTGATTTATCGTACATCTATCTCAGTTCTAGCATCTATCACTAAGTGATCGATAATTAAATTATCAAACATGTAACAGGTATTTCTATTTTGCTCCACTAGAGTTCAGCAACAACAACAGCAAAATTATCACATCACAATAACCTTTCAGGGTTAGCAGAAGAAGCAGAAACATGCCAGTAATAAATATAATAATAAACTACAATTTTTGTACGAAGATTATTCACTAAAAATAAAAGCTATCCATCCATTCGAGTCTTTAATTTCCTCC
Source organism: Physocephala rufipes (assembly GCA_963966595.1). Lineage (NCBI taxonomy): Eukaryota > Metazoa > Arthropoda > Insecta > Diptera > Conopidae > Physocephala > Physocephala rufipes. The sequence continues at coordinate 42,998,716 of OZ016501.1, forward strand.
TCTCCCATTCCCCTCCACCGCTCCCCCATCATCGCAATCGATATTAGTCTATATAAAAATAGTTCTCATCATCGTGTACGGATAAAGACAAGTTTAGATTGCATAAAATTCATGGCCACAGTCGTCACGTTGGAAAATAATGGAACATATATTTCCTTTTGAAAAGAAATATTCAATGCTGCGTAAGTTCAAGATGACGCATGTGTTTTTCCTCAGCGACACTCAATAGCTTTCTTTAAAATTTTTGCTGAAGAAAATGAATTGAAGGATTATTGCGGAAGTTCAGGAGGGTGTAAAGAGAAATGATTAAAATTAATATTTATGTTTTTCTCGGGAAATGTTGGTTTTGGTTTGTAAAACAGATAGTGTAAACAAATAATCGATAGATCTCTCACATAGAACTTTGAGGTTATATTATTTTTAGGTCAATGTTTGTGTTGACAATGTATCCTTTTCGCGATTGAGCTGACCATTTTATTGGAGTTTGGAAAGAAATTTTATAATAATAGAAATTGTAAATTGCAAATATAATTCGTTAGTCCTTGCCAAAAATTTTGTGATAAATTTAGTAAATCTTTCGAAACAAAAAATAGTGTGCTAAAAAAGGGAGCCATTTTGCATTAACATTAACATTTGAATGCATTTGTTAGATTCACTTAATAATCGGAGGGGTTAATAATAATAAACCCACAATCGTGGGACATTTTTTCGGAGTATTAATTAGATTAGATTAAATTAAATCAAATTAATCTTACAACTTTTTATAAAATTACGAAAATTATTGTTCTGATCACAAAGAGATCATTAATAGAGTTTAAGTAAACTCTTAGATTTTAGAGAATTTTATAATTATCTCTATTTATAAACCTTTTGTTTACGAATAGAGAAAATTATAAAAAATTCTAAAATCGAAGAGTTTACTTATACTCCTTTAATGATCTCTGTGTGATCACAAACATATTTTACTCCACTGGATTAATGTAAAAAGTTCATGAGTTTTATGAGAACAATATTTGACATTTCTGAATAAAATTTGAATATCGAAAACATCTTTTTATTTATTTATTTATTTCAAACTAACTGAAATTCATAAATGAGAAACGGGCGCACAATTGTATAAAACAACTTTACCTTTTTATTCGTTGTATGAATGAAAAATATTCTTTTGGTTTTACACATGCAAAATTTTCAATATTTAACTAAATTTAAATCCTTTGAAATATTTCAAATTTATCACATGTCTGCAACCCTCATATTGTGACACCCGAAGGCTTTAGGGTAAATTAAGTTTGTTCCTCCGTTTGTAACGCATTAAAGGAGCTGTGGCAGGTATGGAAAAGTATATATATTCTGGCTCAGAACAACATCCTGAGTCGGTTTAGCCCTGTCCGTTCGTCTGTCTCTCTGTCTCTTGAAATCACGATTACGAGAGAACGAACCATATCTCTTGGTCATAAAATTTGAGTACAAATATTCTCTGTTATTGTATGGAGGTTGGTATTGAAAACGGATGAGAAATCGGATGAGAACCACGCCTATTTTTTATAGCTGTTATAAATATATGCACATACGAAAGAGGAAGGAAAGTTTCTACGTTTGTAGAGCGAATATAGAATATTTTATCCTGGAACTGAGCCACGAATAGTAAATTATTTTGCAAAAGTTGGGCGTTATCCGTGCATCTACTAAGAATACGGATATATCCTGTGGGTGTAGGGTATTTAAGCTTCGACCAGGACCCTTACTTATTTTATGTTGTTCTTTATACGCTTGAACTAACTTAATGTGATAATGTTTCAACACTAGAATTGAACGTTGGTTTTTATCCGATAAGGCATGTTCCAAAGATAATCTGTCATATAATTTCGAATATAAATTTTTGAATTTATGGAAACATGAAAACAGCGGTACGAGTACAAAAAACGACATATTTATAACAAGTATATTATATAAATCATACTAACTATATCCTGAGACGATTGAACCTCGGCTGTTTCTGGAAAAAACGATTACGAAAGACAGATAGATCCGCGTAATTTATGAAGACTCGAAGCAGCTCTAACGAATTCGTCATGATAGTTCAGAGACTGGCTTCGTATCAGCTCAGGCACATTGCTCGTGAAGGTTGTAAGGAGATTCTGTGGGAGATGATATCTTGATATCGCTCGATCCGACGCTTTATCGTAACTGATTTCTATAAAAATTTAGTCCCAGATTGCATGGAGGTCTAAAAAAACCAGAATTTGAAATGAAACAAAAAGCTGAAATTGATTCAAGCTACGTATTAACAATTTATACAATTCATTCCTAAACTATGTATATCAAAATATTTCCGCAAATTTCTGGTCTATTTTCGGTATTGATTGAAAGAAGAGAATGTAGTAATTGTATTAATTTATGTAGTAATGTTATAATTTGCCATAATTTTTCGATTTTAAAAATTAACTCAAGTTTAACAGATAATGTCAATTTAAATAGGCTTTAGATACAGCACACTCTTTACTAAAGCACATTTTTCCTAAACGAAAGTACACTCTAAGTTTGTCTATAAATACGCGCCATTATTTTTTAAAAAGTTTTAGGGATTAATTTAAGAAGGTTGTTCAATTATTATTTTCCTGCGCGCGTTAAAATTTATGCTTCTTATACTGATCAATATATTATTTTTTAAATGCGATTAACCATAAAATTTATTTTAAGTTGCCGAAAAAACTGTTCCAGAATATTACGTGGAGGCGTGAAAAATTTAAAGCAAATAATAAACATTTATAAGTGCTTTAAACGTAACTTGTCCTATTTGTTTACTTTGAAATTATAAGAATTATCTTCTTTCAATCAGTACCGAAAATAGACTAGAAATTGGGGGAAATGTTTTGATATAGTATAGGAATGAGTTTTATAAATTGTTAAAACTTTGCTTGAGTCAATTTCAGCTTTTTGTTTCAATTCAAATTCTGGCATTCCTTACAGCTTTAGAGTTTTGATAAAGTGATGATAGAATCGACTTATTCACCTCTCCTATTCGACGTAGAAAAGAGAGCTTGGTTTGCGTTAAAATTGCGGAATTTAAATTTTAACTGACTATTGAAAAATCCGACCACGTTTCTCTCGGTCTCTCTGTTTTCCTCTTCAACAGAGGCGATCAGAGAGATCTCTGACTTTTCTGAATCTCTTTTATTTCTCTCGCTAACTGTCTCGTTAATCTAAATAAAGTTCGACGTCGGCTCTTAGTTAGCTCATTGGCACGGTCATAAATTAATCTTCCATATTTAAGAGTCTCTCAAATATGAAATGCTTGAATGAATCAATTACTTATTCTTTCATTTCAGATTTTAAACAATCATTGAGAAAATAATGATATGTGATAGGTTTCCAGTATTCCGATCTGTGGAGTCGTTTTTAAACTTATTCTAATAGAGGAGTTCCTTAAAAGCCGATGCGTTTTAAAAACCTTCTATTAATATTTGGAATCTTCGTTGGCTCCGCACCCTACGTTTAATAGAAATTGATCTTGAATTATGTCTGATTTTAGAACATGGATAATTTAGATAATCATAAATTATTATAATAAATAATTTCAGATAATCATAAACGATTGATGACCGTTTATGATGCTGGTGCTCTTTCATCTCTTTCTAGAGGATTATACTATTTCCATTTCAAACCAGATACGGGAGGCTACGAATTACTGCATTCCATCTAAAGATTATTTCGATTAGATTATTTTATTATATTTAAAATTATATTACCATTTCGTGTGTAACAACACTGAGAAAATTTGTAATGTATACATTTTTATAGAAATTTTTAATTTTAATTTTTAATCTTTCACATTTTTAACGATTTCGAACATATTTCGTCGCATAAAAAGTATTTATGCATTTCTTTTGAAAAAACCATCGATAAGAAATATATGTAAAATTTCACATGCATTCCAAAAGGTCAGTTTTTGAAGAATTTCGAATTAAGAGTCAATGAATTTTCTCAATGGCATGTATTTGCATTTGATTAATTCAATGAAACATCAATCTGCACCAATAATAAGTTACTCATGGCGTAAATGTATGCAATACCAATTACGATATAAACGTATTGCATTCTGTTCTACGGTATCACCATACTTACACTATTGCTCGTAAGTGTGTATTGGTTACATATTTTTATCATTTGTTTAGCTTTCTAGGGCTTTTTCTGTATCGATTTTGCCCCTGCTGGTTAAATATCTTGCGGCTAATTTGCACTAAAAATTCGATGTAAAAATTAAACAAAAAATTTACGAAAATTTCTGTATATTTAATATTATATATCCATAATTCGAAAATATATCGCTATCAGTTTTTATTAAAAAGCTTTAAGGTGTTATACAATTATTATGGTAATATAATAATGTATTTAAGTAATAACAAATTTCATGATTAAGTAATGCATAACTAGAATTTGTTTGATCGCTTAAATCAGAGATAACCGTACTTTTTTTAACAGTAATAATCTATTATTTTTGGGTTTGCCGAAGTCTAATTTAAAAATAATGCAAAAATAGAAAATGGGATTTATTACTTGATTTAATATAATCATGTCCACGTCATAGTTTATGAATTTTTTCTATTTCATATTTCTATCTATTATATTTTTCTATATATATATATATATATATATATATATATATATATATATATATATATATATATATATATATATATATATATATATATATATATATATATATATATATATATATATATATATATATATATATATATATATATATATATATATATATATATATATATATATATATATATATATATATATATATATATATATATATATATATATATATATATATATATATATATATATATATATATATATATATATATATATATATATATATATATATATATATATATATATATATATATATATATATATATATATATATATATATATATATATATATATATATATATATATATATATATATATATATATATATATATATATATATATATATATATATATATATATATATATATATATATATATATATATATATATATATATATATATATATATATATATATATATATATATATATATATATATATATATATATATATATATATATATATATATATATATATATATATATATATATATATATATATATATATATATATATATATATATATATATATATATATATATATATATATATATATATATATATATATATATATATATATATATATATATATATATATATATATATATATATATATATATATATATATATATATATATATATATATATATATATATATATATATATATATAATATATATATATATATATATATATATATATATATATATATATATATATATATATATATATATATATATATATATATATATATATATATATATATATATATATATATATATATATATATATATATATATATATATATATATATATATATATATATATATATATATATATATATATATATATATATATATATATATATATATATATATATATATATATATATATATATATATATATATATATATATATATATATATATATATATATATATATATATATATATATATATATATATATATATATATATATATATATATATATATATATATATATATATATATATATATATATATATATATATATATATATATATATATATATATATATATATATATATATATATATATATATATATATATATATATATATATATATATATATATATATATATATATATATATATATATATATATATATATATATATATATATATATATATATATATATATATATATATATATATATATATATATATATATATATATATATATATATATATATATATATATATATATATATATATATATATATATATATATATATATATAATTATTTATTCTATATATATTTTTTTCTGTTTTAGATTTTTCAGTAAAATATTGTAAACTTTGGAATACTCGATTCCCTTCAATTCCAGAAAATAAAGTATTTAAAAAACTGATGTGGGCGATAGTCAAAGCTTGTTCAATTTGAAAACAAACAGAAATATCTTATAAACGCGGATATCTACATATATACATATTTTTGTAGTAAGACTTGTGTAAGAACAAGTATGTTGTGAGGTGTGTAAAATGAGGTTTTGGCAAAATAATAACGACGTATGTAAATTGTTTTTTAGAAATTAGCTTCAAATTTTTGTAGAGAAACTTTTCGGCGTTAACTTGACTGTATAGGGGTCTCTCCAAAATGGCTAATTTTGGTTGTATTTATTAAGGCTTGCTGGGACCTAAGAAGAATTTTAAAAATATAGATTTAGGTTTAGCCGTTGAGCCAGAATAACAGCAATAGCAATAGTCATATCCACAAACAAATTTATATATGGATTTATTATGGTTTATCTATTCATTTTAAAGCCTTACCTTTAATTTAAACCAATACATAAATTATAAACTAATATTTCAAAACACAAAATGGGATTAAAACCGAGGGATATGTGAAAATTACGAAATCCTTTTAAGGCCGGTCCGCCTAACATTTACCTGTGTGCTGTGAAGCTGCCCTTTTTGGGACCGAAAATTTCTTCAATTAAACCTACACTAACGTTGTATACAAACAAGGCTTTAAATTAGAAAAGAGGGAACAGTTAATTCCAAAAATTTATGATATATCTGAACAAAATTCCGATTTAAGAAATCTGCGCCGCAAATATTATCAATAGGATTGCAAAAACATGGTGTACTGTTAGTACACTGCTGATTAATGGTTACAGTAATTTACGCGGCCAAAGGCCGCCACATCCAAAAGACCTTATACAAGAAACCTGCTATCAACAAAGCGGGACTTTTGGTGAGCTTAAAAACCCAGACGATTTAAAAAACTGGTTCTGCAAAATTGGAATTTTGTCGCACCGAGATTGTTTTTATTTGTTTTCATTTATTTATTTATTATTTTTTTGTAATTGTAGACACACATGTAATTATTCTAGTAACTGTAAATACTATCCAGATATTTGTAGTTTGCCGCATTTACATCATTCTAACAATAAACGTTCTCTTAGCAGATTTTTGCTTTGCCTTAGTATTCAGAGAGTTCAGTAATTTGTATTTGCTGAATAATTTTTTGCACTATTTATATTACACTTGTCACGCCATTGTTCAATATATTTCAAAATAGTTATTGATATCATATCAAGTTCTAGCAAATTTTTCATTGCCTATTGTTGGTGCTGCTGCTTCTGCTTCAATAGTAAGTAAGCGAGTGCAATTGTATTGGGCCACTTGTCTTGGAAAAAATGTCTGCTTTTAATGAGCTTGAGACCACAGGAAAAGAAATAGTAAAAGAAAAATCGAATAAGGTTCATAAAAGCAGAAATCTATAGACCGTTCGTGTAATAGTTCGTCCCCTGAAATAACGTGTTTACACATTACGCAACCCGTTATTGGTAGTCGACAGAAAGCGTACAATGGCTCGGAGCAGAAGAGGGATTAGTGTACGATGGCCTTCCTTTTGATGAAAAAGTAACAAAAGGGTTCATTATTGTTGTGGTTGTTATAGTTGTTGTGGTTATTGTTGCGGTTATGCACATGTATGCATGTGATGTATTGTTCTTTTTGTGTCATAGTTTTTGCAGTTGCCTTTGCGTTACAAATAAATTAATTCAGTTCCTGTTGCTAGAGGCTTTTAATTTTGACGCGGATGTAGGTTTTTATTAAGGTGAATATTTGCGTACATGTGTTTTTCGTATTATGCGTGTGGGAGAAGCTTGGCGTACAGACTCGTTTTGTTTCTGTTATTAGAGCTTTTTTCGCATCGTTAAAGTGAAGCTAAACTTTTCTATTTGATCTTGAACCTAACCAATATAACCAATAATGCAACAAACAACAACAGAAGCAGTGTTGTGGAAATAAATTGAGAGTACCCTTCGGCGGCTCGTCTTAAGTCTTACTGTAAAACCCGTGTTTAAAGGATATGTTTTCTGACCTAACGATACGATGTAAAGCTTCTTCTAATATATGCCTTTTTATACCTTTTTTATACATCTGAAGGAGAAGGGTTAACTCTACTTGTGCTTAAAGAAGATTGAACTGGGCTATCCTCGGGAAATTTGTTTGCTCTGCCAAATGCTCGGGATTGAAAATGGACAAAATCGAATAAGAGATACGCCCTACTTTTTAGAAAAAATATAAATTCATTCGGGTTGAAATATAATTTGTCAGATCTTAGAGTAATTCTGAAACACAATGGTCTTCATTCGAAACATACTCCAAAAATATTAGTCATTCCATTTCTAAAATAGATGATTTCAAGGTTTTGCTTATAAAAGAAACGCTGTTAAGTGAAAAAATTGTTGTACAGAATCTGCAAAAGGACATTCTAACATAAATTTTCTTCCTAATGCTGATATAGGCACCTAATTTTTATAATATTAATAAATAGATACACAACGCCCTTCAGCGAATAATATCAAACAATCCTTTGGAATCGTCAAACATTTCAAACTTCGTATAGCCTATGTCAAATCCATTTACAGACGAAATATAACATCGAAAAGAACATTTAAATCGATTCAGTAGTCCTTGAAATCATTCCTCCTAAAGAGACTAAGTAAAACAAACAAGCGAATAAGGATATACTAGATTTTATTCCAGAGATGATGATGATAAAATTTTATAACATTTCCATCATAGTTTTAATATACTTAAAGATTTTTTAGCATCATGATTATATCCTGATAATTAGAATTCTATCTCTGTTTTTCCACTTATTTTTCCGCTTTCTTTTATAAGTAAAGAGGAGTTTATTTTTACTTATATTTAATTCTCGTTCTGTTCACCAACCATAGAAACTGTTTGATAACTTGAGAATTTTTATTAATTATTGATAAATTGAGAATTATTATTAAAGTTTCTGAATAAAGAATAAAATTGAATGTTTTTAATTGAAATGTCAGATTCATATCAAATTGATCACCATGAAAACCATGAAAAGACCATGGAAATTGTAGTTTATTTGAAGATATTGATTTAATACAAGATTTTAAACAAAGCAATAATTTTTATACCCTGCACCCGAAGGGTTTAGGGTATATTGAGTTTGGTCCCCCGTTTGTAACGCATTAAAGGAGGTGTCGCAAGTAAGGAAAAGTATACATAAAATATATTCTCACTCAGAACAATCACTTGAGTCGTCCATCTGTCTCTCTGTTGAAATCACGATTACGAGTGAACGAAAAGAAGCATGGTCATGAAATTCGGCATAAATATTGTTATTGTAAGCAGGTTGGTATTGAAGATTGTCGAAATTGAATGAGAACCACGCCTACTTTTTATAACATATATGAATGTATTCACATACGAGGCTCAGCTTCTACGTTTGTGTAACATTTAATTTGTTAAATGTTACATTAATGTAAATAACATGTAATTTTATCTTACAGGTGAACAAAGAATACTATATCATTTTGCAAAAAGTGGGCGTGATCCGCGGCTTTACTAGGAATACGGATATATCCTGCGGGTGTAGGGTATTTGAGCTTTGGCTAGGCAGAAGATAGCACCCATACTTGTTATTATTATTTATTTTTCAAGAAATTTTTATTTTTCAAGAAAGACTTATTATATAAATTATTGTTGTTGTTATTTTAAAAATATTTATGACTTAAAATTGTTATTATTTATGTGTGCGTGGGAAAATTGTTACTACGCCACCTATGATGTTGGTATTGGCACAATAAATAATTTCGGAATCTCTCAAATGATATATTTCTATACAACTCTTTAGGAAGGCCAGTTACATCCTAAGTTCAATATTCTTAGCTTGAATTTCATTTGTTCAAAGAGAGTGCCCCATTCGGAAATGTCATTTAGTTCGAGAAAGATTTAGTTGTTCGTAAATCTCATTCATACTAAAATTATGGACGAATTAAAGTTCTTCTATTCGACAGTTCGTTGCGCCGGAAAAAGTTCTGAAATTAAGGTTTTAACGGAAATATAGACTGACCAGTTTCGTCACGACGTTCGTACGTATGTGTTCGGGTGTGTTTACATTCGCATGTGTGTACGAACACGTTGCTTGAACACGCGGTCGGGCATCTCCCTTTGAGATTGCAATTGGTTATGCTGATTATAAAAGTTGTAAAGTGTCCGACACATTGTAACGAAAAGGATAACTTTTCTTATGGGTTTCGTGGAATTTTGTCTACATTTTGTATTTTACACTGTCTTGGCATATTTGAGGAGGAGGTTTATAATATCGATTATGACAATATCGAATTAGTTAAATATAAATATGCGGTTATGATCCGCTCGTCTTAGCTAAAATGGATTAGTCACCCATGTTCCACGCGTCAGATTTTTATACCTTACACCCGAAGAGGTAGGGTAAATTCATTTTCTGCTTCCATTTGTAATACATTAAAGAGTACAGAAAATTATATATACACCTGCTCAGAATCATATCCTGAGTCGATTTTGCGATGTCCGTTCCTCTGTTTGTTCCTTAGTTTGTTTGAATTGAGTTAGGACAAATTGCCTTAGTGCCACGCTCACTTTTTTCCGGCATAAAATTGTAAAAACCTATTTTTCAGTCTCTATTGAAATTTCGAAGCTGAACTTCTAAAGCGTAAGTGGAGGTGTTGCAGGGTATTCGACCTTCGTCCGGGCCCATGTTAGTGCTTCCGATTGCTTAATCTTAATACTCTGATGATGACAAAATTCCTATACACTCTAAATCAAAATATTGTATTGAAGCGTGGAGTCGAATGAATGCGTTGTCGTGTCGTTCATTGTTATCTGTCAAATGCATTCAAGTATCTTCTTACCAAATTATACGTAGTTCAGCTGACTGCAGAGACACTGTTGCAGTGACTTGCACTGCCGTGCTTAACAAACTGCAATGAATACAATAGTAAAAAATGTTGCTGTTGTTTTCATTTCATTCATATGAACGTTAATATGTCGTGGAACATTCATTGTGTGACTGTATTTTACATAAAATAGAAATTTAAAATTAATAGTAAATTATACTCGTAAATTTATCTAAATTCTCACTAACTTAATTTTAAAAAAAATCGTTGTCTTAAAACTAGAACGGCTATCTTACAGATCGCTATCTACAGATTTTCTTAAAAATCTATATTAAACCATCAAAGCCCGTTACAGTTTCCCGTTCCGGTTGCCCGTTGCGATTCCTACAAATATGCGAGTAGGAAGAATAATAAATGTAGCCACCAAATAGAAGAAGGAAAGAAATGAAAGAGCTATGATGGTGACGGTGGGCATTGAAAAGTGAACTATTCTGTTTCAATTTCTTCCTGCAAAGTTTTTAGTTTTTCAATTTTAAAACTTTGTTTTAAGCTGCCGTTTTTTCTCTCTTTCCTATACAAAAGTAAATCTCTTAATGCCGAGCCGTCCGTTGGCCGTTGGCCAGAGAAGGGTAGAAAGCAGTTGGAGAAATTGGAGCAAGGCGCATCGCATCGATGGATTAGGCAAATATTAAAAATCCGTAATTTTTTTTGTGATGGAAGTTCTATGAAAATTAAGGTCTGGGAGCATTTTGTGGAGCCCATGGAAATCTTGTCTGTATGTATGTCTGTGTGTGAGAAATTTCCGAAATCCGTTATGCGGTCTCGTTTCTGATGAAAAAATACGTGAAACAACAATAACGAACGCGGACCTATTACTTCAAGCCATTTTGTACACCAAGGTTAAATTGTAACGTAATTTTGAACAGGATAACCGAAGCAAAACGAGCGATTAGTAAAGTAAACAACTACCCATCCATTGTAATGAATCGTACGACTGTGGTGTCATATGAATTTCCGTTTAGAATTGCTTGTCCTTGACCTTATGCCTCTGTTTATAAAACTAAACATTTGTAGGAGAAGTTTAACTTCATTTGAAATATTTTTTGAAGAAATGTTAATTCCTGCGTGAAACTAATTTTAAATTATTTCAATTTTTTATTCTCCTCAAAGCCGTTTTCGCTTGAAACTTGAGCTTTTACAGTCACAAAGCAACATATTTAATTCATATAAATATATAAATAAATATAAATACGTATAGGCGCTTTATTCTTAACTTTCCGAGAAGTATAACATCTCGGCGTTTTTATGTGTGCGTGCGTTTCAATGCGTGAATTAGGTTTGGCTTTATTAATAAGTTTGTTTATGTTGCTGCTGCGCCTGCTGTGACTGTTGTTCGTTTTTGTTGCCGGAGCGTCGCTTTGAACTACGATTTGGCAAAAGACTGTAGGCGACCGTGTTAAACATGTTTAACAAGATTTTTGTTGTCCTTTAGGAAAGGTTTATCGCTTCTGTGTTTGTCTTTATTGTTTTCTTTTCTTTTTATGACGTTCTTTCTTCGCTTGTTTGATTTTTTGTTAATCAAAAGTTCTTTGTTGAAACCTCAATATGAGTGTTAGGAGGTAACTGAATTTGTTCCGTCATAATTTCTTACTGATTTCTTAAAAAAAAATATGAAACTTTAAAAATGAAAATGAAGCATAAAAAGTAATCTGGAGTATTCTGTCGGTTCGTGCACCTCTACCCCCCCCCTGCAACGAACGTTTTTTTCTTTTTTGGACTCCTACACATTCTAATGCGTTCTTAAAATGTACTTTTCATATGAATCAAACTTTTAATTAAAATCAAATCAGCAAATAATGCAGTGTTGTTTAGCATGACTTTGAAGAACCCTAGAGAAGAACACTGAGAAATCATGGGCTGTATTCCTTCCAACACGGATGCTGGATTTACAACTAGATTTTCTAATTGAGCTTAAAAGTCTATTTAGTTTAGTTTAGTTCGAATTAATCCCTCGTCACTGCCAAAAGCTTTTTGAAAAAATTATTCATTAACGATTCTGTTTGACAAACAAATTCATTAAAATGTTTCGAAATGTATTTATTCTGCCTCATTTAGTAAAGCCTTGATAATTATCATTTATTTATTGAGCGCCGTTCCCGCCTTTCTTTTTGGTATCGCGCCCATATTTCGACAAAAGTTAAGCGAACAATACGAAATATTTACTTTGCTTGGACGATTTTTTTGGATATATCTTAATGATAACTTCGAACGTGTTATCGGCTTTATGCGTAGCTTGTCAGGACTGTATTATAATGCAGTATTAATTGTAAACTCTTACTTTCTTGCATTCTTGGAAGAGAAATACTTGCAAAGTGTTTTTAAATTATGTACAGATTGTTAAATAATACGCCAATTTATTTTTGATAAAAAGTATTGCATGTCTGTCTTACTAAAGAACACTAGATGGTCACTAGATGATCTTATATTATATAAAAAATTGTATAACACAAATTTGCGATGCCATAGCGAACAATTTCATTTCAATTTTTTCATTTCATTTTAATTTCTTACTAATAAATATCATTGTCAGCGTATTTGCCTACTCCATCGTTAAGGACAATTTTATGACTGATTACTTTTTTCTATTTTTCTATTATTTTAGACTTTTGTTTTACAGTGAAAATTAAAGTTGTTACTTCTCATTGCTGCCGCTGTTGTTGTTAATGTTGCTGATGTTGCTACTGCTGCTGCTGTCGCCCGGCATCAAGTACGTGAAATGTTCATGTGAAAGATTTACTGATACAGAAAAGTTATAGAAAAAATCAATAATACCGGAGTGGAAAAAGCATAAGGAGAGAATAGGAAAACACTTTGAAAATTGTATACCATTATTCAGAGTGCCAGAAAAGCATATGTGGAGAAGTTAATCTTAAAAATCATATAAAAATGCATCATTATTAAATGAAACAGGAATAATAATCGACTTAAAAAGAATAGTACTAATAATATTCATCGTCATCATTAGTAAGCCTGAAACCACAAAAAATATAAAAATAAAAACATTACTAATAAATAATTGAAGTTAAAAAGCATTTCATATAGAAATAATTGCTGGTATAATTGCATTGATGTGCCATCTTTATTAACGTAGTTTTATCAACAAAGCAACATTATAAAATAACCAACAACAGCAATAATAATACACAACAACAACTGCTATTCAGACGGGGTTTTCAGATCTTTTTGAGAACAACAACAAAAACAACCACCAGAGGCAAGTAAGAACAAAAATCATTTATATATTTTATATATATTCCATCCAATTTTTAGCATTCTTTCATACGATTTTGAAATGATATCTATGAGAATCGTGTAAACACGGGATGGTCTGTTCCGTATTTATTTATAGGCGGTTAACTTACAAATATATTAAAACGATTTGGAAAATGTGCTTAATCTTTTTAAATTTTTTCTGTTTTCTTATTTTTAGAATAAAATTTTACTCTTCTCAACTCTGTCGGTCGTCATTGACTAATCTCACTTACTCACCGATTTATCGTTTGGTTAAACTGATTTTATTTGTTGCAGCTTTGGTGTCGAGGATACGTTATTGGACATACGAAGTGATGATAATGGTGCCGATTACGTAAAACATCTATAAGGAATCATCGTCAGTTGTAAAATTTTCAAGAAGTCAAATATAATATGTAAACGCTTTTTAGAAAACAATCCCAAACAAATAACCGTTAGTCGATCGCAGCTGTTGCAATTTCGTCGCATTGTCGTGCGCCAGAATCCATCGTAAAATTTTGATTACTTGTCATTAATAAAGTCCTGTATATGTCAACGTCTTTTTCATCATTGTCGCCACTATCATCTCCACCGATTCACTATAGATGTACGCATTCATCATGTACTTTGTTTCCGTAAGATGAATTACGATAATGACGTTTTGTACTAGTAGATATTCGAATGCGTATTGAGTTGGCAGTAGAAGTAGCTATAGATATTTAAAACTCATCGACAAATTATCGATATAAATAGAAAAGATTGATAAATTCAATATCATAAAGAGGACGACGAGTAAAGAGCAGAGAAAATTATTCCACAAGCAAGCGGAATATAAAAGAGGAAGGAAACGACTGGAAAAAGTTTGAGGAATATCAAAAGTGATCATTGCTGCTGAAAGAAACAACAAAGAACAAAAAAAGCAAAATAAAAATTTTTCTTCCCGTCCCCACTACTTATTGCGATCAGCAAGAAGAAACATCAAGATAAAACAATTCATAAAAAACTGTAGCTAAAAGTAAAATATTCATTAACCAACGTTATTCTATAAATAAGTGTATGCTTTATAAATTACTCCATATTGGCACACACTTCCACAGTTACTACCATAAATACCTACACACGTACACATACACAAAAACAATAGCAACAACAATCACACCTGCACACTGAACCTCTCGCTCTCGATCATCTAAACGAGATATAGATAAATCTGAGAATTTCTAACACATTAAAAGGCAATTCATTAAAGAAAGCTATTGTTAATTATCATTAACAAACAAAAATTCTACTATAAAATTATACAAAAAAGTGAGCACAAAAAAATTCTAATACAACATACATAAAAAAGCAAAAGTCTCTAATATACACAATCAGGAAAAATGTCATCGGGAACATTTGTTGATCGAATCGACCCATTCGCCAAACGTTCATTGAAGAAGAAGAGTAAAAAGAGTCAAGGTTCCTCAAGATATAGAAATTCTCAGGATGTGGAACTTCAACAATTGCCGCCATTGAAAGGTGAGTCTCGAGATAGAGGGAACCTTCTTAATATAACGATAATGATCAATAATAATTATATTTCCTATAGCCGACGGTTCGAGCCTGGATCAGGAAGAGTTATTTATTCGTAAATTACGTCAGTGTTGCGTATCATTTGATTTTATGGATCCCGTTACGGATCTCAAGGGGAAGGAAATCAAACGTGCTGCTCTTAATGACTTATCCACCTACATAACGCATGGTCGAGGTGTACTCACGGAGGCAGTTTATCCCGAAATTATACGCATGGTATATATGAACAAATATATATATTTTTATAGTCTCCAGTACTGTTTTATAATTTTTAATAAAAGTTTTGATTTTTTACTTTAAATTTCCTTTTTTAACTATTTCTTCAAAGATATCCTGTAACTTGTTTCGTACACTGCCTCCGAGTGAAAATCCAGATTTCGATCCAGAAGAAGATGATCCCACACTAGAGGCTTCATGGCCACACCTACAATTAGTGTATGAGGTGTTTCTACGTTTCTTGGAATCACAAGATTTTCAAGCGACAATTGGCAAACGCGTTATTGATCAAAAGTTTGTTTTACAAGTAAGTTGTAATGTACGATTGAAGATGGAATTATGTTCGAAATTTTGAATTATATTGTATTACGAAATCTTGAAAGATTGAAATTTTTTCAAAAATACCATGAAAGGAAATTTCGAATTATATTTTTAAGTTTGAATTATTAATTATGTTCGGAATTTACAATTTTGTTGAGATTATGTTCGATATTTCGAATTATATTGAAAATGTGTTAGAAACATATAAAGCAGGACCACTAACTTTCAGACGCTAACTGAAGATCATATGACCATATGCAATAATTAGTGGGCGGTGCATACCCTTTTCTCCTATCACGTTTCCGTTTTCATAGTTTTATGCATTTACAAATTCAATATCTGCATCACTTTCCTCAACGAAATCTATATACGATATCACAAAAGAGCGGGGCGCACCCATTTTAGTGGTTTTTGTGTAATTCGAACCGGTTAAACTGTACTAGAACCGTTTATTATGAGAATATATAATCAGCTTTACATTTGTTTTAGAGACTAGGAAATGTTCTAGAGAGAAAGAAATTTGAAGATTCATGAAGTCATACTTACTGTTACTTACATACTTAATCCATTAATATTAAATTCCATTTTCAACCCAAACAATCTATTATGGCAAAGAATATGCGTGCCAAATTTCATGTCGATGTCTCTTTCCATTTGGCTGTAACCCTAAGGTACAAAGACAGCCGGGCGGACGTCACTAAATCGACTCAGCATATGATTGTTAACATATATAGTTGAAAGAACATATATTCCCTCCTACATCTGCCTTGGCTTCCTTTAATGCGTTAAAAAGTTTCGAATTGTGTTGGAATTGTGTTCGAAATTTCGCATTATTGTAATAATATTGAAATATATTCGTAACTTTGAATTATTTCGAAATATGTTCAAAATTTCTAATTATGTTGGAACTCTGATGTGTATTAGATTGAATTATTTTGGAATTATATATAAAATCTTAAATTTTGTTAAATTCTTTGCAAAATTTCGAGATATATTCGAATTGCGTCTGAATTTTCGATGTATTGCGGTATTAACACCCTTTAAATCTCTCTCAGCTCTTAGAATTGTTTGACTCGGAGGATCCACGAGAGAGAGATTTCTTGAAAACGGTATTGCATCGCATCTACGGGAAATTTTTAGGCTTACGCGCTTTTATACGAAAACAAATTAACAATATTTTCTTACGCTTTATCTACGAGACAGAGCATTTCAATGGTGTAGGAGAGCTACTGGAAATCCTTGGCAGGTATAATGTTTATATTTCGTTACACTAAAAAAATTTTATAAATTACTAAGGGTCTTTTTTCATATATTTTTTAAAATAGCATAATCAACGGTTTTGCTTTACCGTTGAAAGCCGAACACAAACAATTTTTAGTTAAAGTGTTGCTACCGTTACATAAAGTGAAATGTCTCTCACTCTATCACGCTCAGTTGGCTTATTGTATTGTCCAATTTCTCGAAAAGGATCCGTTCCTTACCGAACCAGTTGTACGTGGTCTGTTGAAGTTCTGGCCAAAAACTTGTTCACAAAAGGAGGTTATGTTTCTGGGGGAGATCGAAGAAATTCTTGATGTTATCGATCCGCCGCAATTTGGTAAA
>OZ016501.1:43020235-43221143 GCA_963966595.1 Physocephala rufipes
ATATATATATATATATATATATATATATATATATATATATATATATATATATATATATATATATATATATATATATATATATATATATATATATATGTATATATATATATATATATATATATATATATATATATATATATATATATATATATATATATATATATATATATATATATATATATATATATATATATATATATATATATATATATATATATATATATATATATATATATATATATATATATATATATATATATATATATATATATATATATATATATATATATATATATATATATATATATATATATATATATATATATATATATATATATATATATATATATATATATATATATATATATATATATATATATATATATATATATATATATATATATATATATATATATATATATATATATATATATATATATATATATATATATATATATATATATATATATATATATATATATATATATATATATATATATATATATATATATATATTATTTTGATTTTAAAAAAAAAAGCAGGAATCAAGAATCAATTTATTTTAAGTGCAAGGGAAATAGATTACACAATAATTGATGGTAGATAAAATAAAAATAATAAAGTCAGCAAAAAAGAAAATACGAAATTATAAGTTACGTATAAATTATAAATCCGAAATAATAAATATTGCAAAAAAACGAACGATATTGATTATATTACTTATAATAAAGTAAACACACGGCCGCACACATTTCCCACACACACGCGCGCGCTCTCTCTCTCACACACACATACGCAAGCACAGCTGCAAATATGCATCCAAAGCTACAAGCAACAATTAAATGTAAAATTAATTAAACACCTAGTATTTAATCCAGGTATTAAATATAACATTTCCTTTAGTCTCTCTCACTCCCCTTCTCTCTGTATCTATCACCCATCAAAATACTAGTCTACTCGTTACAAAATAAAAAGTGGTTTGCTATGATCCATTACATTCGCCTCTGTTTGAAAAGCTTTGGAATCGAGTTGGCGACTGCCTTAAAGGTCCTGTCCTATAAAAAAGTCACCGATTTAATGGTGGAGTAACATTACACTCACACCGACGAATACAGGACAACGCAAAACTAGATAAGGTTAAAGAAGCTTAAAAGCTTTTCGCCTTAGTCACATCTCACTTAATCTATAAAAGTCCTATTTTATTTTTGCAATAAAAGCTCTAAGCTCTTCGAAATGCATTGAAATGGCTGATTTTTGCAATTTAGTTGCAGCGAGTCAACCTACGAGAAACTTCTGCAAAGTGTAAACAAAAAAATTAAATTCTAGTTAATCATGGTCAACACATAATAACAAATAATTTTTAGTTATACAATGTTATAATATTTGCCATTTTTATAAACATAAGTCTCAATTTCTTTCTGATACGTTGACGATTTATTTTGATTTTCGATGAAGTGGGAGAATTACTGCGATTTTATTGCAGGTTGTTTCGGCGGTAAGTATCTCGATAATATGGACGAATAGACGTACTGGCAATTGATAAATTGATAAACATTTAAATAGAATTCTTTCAATTCGTTTTAAATGTTCCAACATTCATAAATTTCACGCATTCAGATCGGATGTAGCGGTCAAGTTCACCTACGATAATGTCCGTGATCATGATTTTAAAAATAGAAGAACGTGTTTATTGTGGCTAATTTAGATGCCTCTTGGAAGATGACGATCTAATTATTTCTTATTATGTTTAATATTATGTTTAATATTATGTTTATGTTGTTATGTTCATTATGTTTAATATTAAATTCATACAATCGGATCAATTTATGTTGATTTAATTTATTTAACAACATCTTGTTTCTATTAGGAGCCTGTGGTGTTGTAGTTGGTCATCCATTGGACACTATTAAAACTTGGCAACAAGCCTCTAATTCGTCTGTCGCATCAGCAATCACACAGATCTATCATCGTAATAATGGGGTAGGTATAAATCACCGTAATCGATGATTCTACCCTAAGAAAATTGTTTTCTCCTTTTCATATGGAATAATTTTAACCAACGAAATTATTTTTAAAAAAGTTGAATGGTTTTTATAGAGGCATGTTTTTCCCTGTCGTTACCACTGGAGCGATTAATTCAATATTATTTGGTGTTTATGGAAATCATTTGCGGCAACTACGACGTGTCTGTCATAGTGATTATCAACGTGAGCAACTGGAGTATTATAATATTTTTATGGCAGGCTCTGTAGCTGGCTTCTTTCAATCATTCATAGCTTGCCCAATTGAACTCATTAAAGTGCGCTTACAGACCCACAGCTGTAAGTATTATACATAATGTATATGTATATAAAATGAAATCGCACTTAATTATAAACGTTAATTGTAGATTATAATAAATATTTATATGGTCAACGTAAGACGCCGTTTAGTGTATTTCGACAAATCATTCAAAACGATGGCATCTCGGGACTGTATCGTGGTCTGTTGCCTATGATGTGCCGGTAAGTTTGAAATATCGCTTCTTTTATTTTTTCTCCGCTTGTTTTTGAGTCTTTTATGTTTAAAAAACATAGGGATGTTTTTCCTTATGGCATCTATATGCTTGTTTATCGTCAGACCATGAGTTATTTGGATAATACCGAGTTTGCTCGTCGTCGTCGTCAACAGCGCCAACGTCTCAACGAAAACGTTAATTTTGATGTAGTCTTAACCACATTAGCTGGTGCTTGGGCTGGTATATTGTCGTGGGTGTGCGTTATTCCATTTGATGTGGTCAAAACGATTATGCAGGCAGAAGAAAATCGAAAAGACAGAAGCATTCGCCGTTGTCTGGTGAAAAATTTTAGGGTAAGGGATTCCGTTACAAATTGTTTTAACAAATTAACATTTTTAAATTTTGAACAGCGTTACGGTTGGCGAAGTCTTTTCCGCGGCAGCTGGATGTTGGTGGTACGCGCCGTACCAGTGAATGCGGCAACATTTTTGGGCTATGAATACGCTCTGGAATGGTGCCACGCGCCAGTGGACGAGTATAAATATATTTAGATGAATTTCTAATAAAACGTTCAATAGGGTTTACAATATTCATAAATCGTTTAAATTTTAAAATTCTTTGAATGGTTCTTCTTCATTATAATAAGACATTTTCAACCAAATTTTTGAAAATCTAAGCGGAGTGTATTTTTATTACTTTCACTTCGTTTGCGAAAACTATTGAATATGACATGAATTCCGACCAGAACCTTGCTAAAGTAAATATTTCAGTAAATTCGAAAATTTCAATACTAGCGTATTTGATTTTTTAAGTGGAAGCTGATTTCCATGGAAGAACATTGTTAAGAGTTTTAGCAAATGTTGAAATCATTGGAGCACTGCTTATAAAATCAATCCCCCAGAGCCGAGTGTTTGGAAATAATATCCCCGAACCCAAGGTATTTGGTATTCTGGCTTCCCAGTTCTGCGGGTAGTTGGCTCTATGTGCTTAAGATGTAATCCCTAACCCAATGTTAGCCTACTTCTAAATTTCCTTAAGAAATAAACGAATTTCTTCCATTATTTATTTCTGTCTCTTTAAAAATACAATTAGAATACTCGAAACACCCTGTATAGTTACTACTCAACACTATCCGCAAAAGTGAGCGCAGGTCCGCAACATAAACCATCTGGTTCAAGGCTTTCGTGAATGTTCGGCTTTCGAAAAAAAATATCAGCAAAACTGTCAAACAAAATCATATGACAGGAGATAAACTGCCGTTTGTTCTTCTATTTGATTGAGTAAAATAATAAACATGCGTCTTACCAATATATCGCAACGAAGGAATAGTCATCAATCCCCGGAATTTAAGCTTGATGCAGAGGATTCCTACGATGGACGATGTGGTGAAATATTTATAACGGTAAAACGGTTCCTTGTCTTCCATTGCTCACTTTGTGATAGACAATATGGAGATTTTCCTAATCTTCTGGATCATATATCTGCTCAGCATTTCAAGGGGACTCCAAGTAATGTACAAACCAATTCCGCCGTTAATAATGAATTTCATGCCGAGCTGATGAATGAATTTTCCGATGAAGAAGTATTTGATTGTGATGATAATTACCGTGAAGTGAGTTGCTTAGAAGAATATCAAGCGGAAATGAATGCAACCGATGAAGAGACTCTTCAGTATGACGATAAGATCTATGATGTCGATGAAGGTAACTCTGAGATGAAAGAACAAGAAATTAAAATTGAAAATGAATACATCAGTGCAAAGGGGAAATATAGTTGTGATGAGAAAATTTTAATTGATGAAGTTGGAACTAGCACAGATGTTTTTGCTGCTGAACTAAATGGATTTAATGAATACTCTGTATTATCCCATGACCCACAAGGCTGTACGGAGGAAATTCAGATTGAATTTATTGTGGCGGGACCAATAGATGAGAGTTCATTTCAGAATGATGTTTTGGAAGTATGTTTTTATTCATATCCATCTACCACCTACATATAATATTTTGCTTCATCTTCCTCGCATACCATTTCAGTGTGCAACTATCGAAAGTCCAGAAAACAATAAATCGGGGAATAAAGAACAGTCGCCATCGTTACATTGTGATGTATGTGGAAAATTTTTTGCATCAAAGAAGCTTCTAAAGAAACATAATGAAGTCCATTCAGCAGAACGTAAATACAAATGCGAAATTTGTGGATTTGCTTTCAAAACTTATACGACATTTCATGCACATAAACAGCGACATTTTTCAGATAAAAAGAAATTTCCATGTGATTTCTGCCCAAAGAAGTTCTATACCAGATCAGAGGCGGTATCGCATATGCGTATGCATACTGGCGATCGACCGTATATCTGCTCCTTCTGTGGCTTGGGCTTTCAAACTTCGAGTAAACTTACACTTCATTCCAAACGACATACTGAAATAGAAATAAAATGCAGTTACTGTGATAAAGCATTCTGGGGTACAAAAGCATTAGATCAACATATGTTGGTGCATGTAAATCATAAACCGTTTTCTTGCTGCTTTTGCACTAAAAACTTTGCAAATCAGAGATCATTAATGAAACATCTTGCTAAAAACCATTGTGGGTAGATTTAGATACAGCGTTTACGGATGTGTGAATATAGAAAATATTAGAACGCATTTTAACAACTTTTCTGTTTTAAAATAGATTGGGAATAAGACGTGCAATACTTCGGTGACGAGTTATAGACCTCAACTATTTATGCTATCGACATGTAAATGAACACGTATGTTTGGTCCGTTTAAACTATTTAACGGATTACACTGACTTCCATTTTTAAAATGCTGCGTTGGATAGCATTTTCAATTGAATATTTGAAGCTGTTTTTTATGTGTTTTCCTGCTCGTGTTTAAATGAGCTAAATAGCATTTCCACAATCGTTGTGGGGCCTCGCTCTGACAGAAAAAAACGTGAGAAACAACAAAACCAAATGTTGGTCTACATCATGTTGCCCTTACTTTATGGCCCAATTTCCACGCTGCTTATCCAAGAATCGAAAGGAAACGATAATCAAACGCAATTCAAAAATAACCCCGACATTGGAAAGTCCCAAAAGTGCAGCCCTGGTTATTGAAGAGATACAATTTGTGAACCAAAACAGAAGAATCATGTGAGAAAGAATAGCAATGTACCCAAAACAAATTCTTAGTGTGTTCCTGAAAACATGAAATGTCAAATGTACAGGGTTGTAAATTTTCTGGAAGAAATTTCCAAGAAATTACTATTTGACATTGAAGAAATGTGCAAGAAATTACTATTCAATGTTTATCACCACGGCGTTAGCCTTCAATCATTCGAATAAAAGCTTTTGTGATTATCTTTCGCCTATATTTTTTTGGCTCTATTATCCAAGTAATCATATTGTTGTATAACTCCCGCTTTACATCATAGCTTTTTTTCGTTCCCTTTTGTGGTTGCCGCATGATTGTACATTAGAAATAATGGCTTTAGGTTTTCGCACACTCTACCCTAGTAGTGGTAAATTTCCCAGATGTTCAGTAACAGTATGGGTAACGCGGAGGTATTAAATTAGCAATAAGGCAAACGCTTATCGATACGGAAGTATTTGAACTCGACCATGTTTCTCTCCACTAAGATTGGTCCTCTGACCCACGAAATCAAACTTCGAATTCGAATTGAAAAGCAACAATTTCCTAATTTAAAAGAATTGGGCAGACTTGGGTGCCTCGCTCGAACAACACGTATTTTCTGTGCCGCAATAATGTGTTTTATAAGTATAATTTAAAGAGCATCCTGGCGAATAGTCTTTACAAAGAACGATATAACTGCAATAAACTGCTTTAATAACTGCTTTGGTCTATGCATAAAAAATTTAAAAATTATTTAAAATAAAATAACATGACTAATGAAAGTGTGAAATGAAAGAAAACAGCAAAAAGTTGGGAAAAATTAACATACATATAAATTAAAAAAATTTTTATATTAAAACTAAATAATGTGATTAAATAATTAAAATTATACAATGCAATAATAAAATGATATTGAAATAATATTATTGAAAATTACCTATTAATTCAATTGTTCTGCGTAGGCATCGCTACGCACACTTGAAAGATGACAATATAAGCTATTTGGCTTTTCGTGGACCATTCTCCTCGTTGGCTGGGATTATACGACCCTTATTGAGAAGATTATTAAGAAGCCTAGTGTAAAAGAGGCCTAAGAAAATAATGAATTAATTAACTTATTTTCAAAGGGATCACTACGAATTTATGTGAACAGAACGACAACACTGGTATGGGGCCGCTGATGGGGAGCCCCACATGATATTGGAAATCAGTCTTCGTCATCGCTTGACTTCGCTTGGTTTGTTTTGCGCGATAAATGTCAGGCTTCGGTTTTTGCTTTGAAAAAATTATAATATTGGTTATGGCTTTTGTGTGTCCGCGGAGTTATGAAAAAGCATCGATACTAGCCATTAAATGTTTTGGCGTTTTTTATTGTGCTAAGAATGTGGCCTTATTTTCATAAATACTGTAAAGTTAATTTTTACATCGTAATTTTGTGTACAAACAAAAATCAATTGGACACCATAGTCAATGCTGGCTGCACCGAAATGATTAGGCAGCAATCGTTTTTGGCAACAAAATGCATGTGAATTAGTAAAAGAGATCGAAAATCCAAAATCGAGTTGAAATCTAGAGTGTTGTGATAATTAAATAATGCTAGCAATACGATCTGAATTTTAATTGGTACCGATTTTCAACGGGGTTATATTCGTCAACATTGCTTACGTTTGCGGTCGAATTAACGTGAAATTTCCTTCCGCATTAAAACATTTCGTCCCGCCCAAGCTTTTGTTCTCTATGGAGTATTGTCTTTGACATCAGTATAATCTTACGAACCTGTTAAACGTCTACCCAAGCTTCATTTTATCCAAACTCCCAGCAAATACTTGTTATCCGTAAAGATGTCATCATTAAAAGTTGGTGTCAGGGTTCGCCCCTTCAATTCGAGGTTGGTTTGAAGAATTATTATTTGTTTGTTTGTTGAAATTTACAAATGCTTAATCTCCAGCATGAAGAGAAAAATAAGAAAAAATATTGTTTACCATACGGGATATATGGATATGGATATATGCGCCGCATCTCTTAATGGCGCAATCAGATATGGTCACATTAATAAATAAATGTATTACTGGCTGAGTCATATGTTTTACATGCAAACAACACAAAAAACAAAATAAATTTAAACAAAAACAAAATAAAAAGCAAGCACGATTTCGCTGCCGCGAATCACTTCAGCGAAAATGAATTCACTTTCATACCTTAAAAAGTATGGTGTGGGCCAACACGTTCCCTAATGGAATTATTTAATAAGAACGTCTAACGTTATCAAATTGCGTCACTAAACCGGATAATTTCAAATGAAATCCATCCCATAGGCCTTCTTTCGCTTGAGTATCAAATTAATTGTTTGGATTCTTTTCAAACAATTCCTTAATGAGAACAATTTAAGTAAAAATAAACCCACTAACTACGTATTTTTTATTTGAATCTCTTTGATTGGCGTTGACTGTTATAATCTGACTAATATAAATCTGTTTTAAGAATATACTTGGTTGTTTGGATTTTCGTGGTCTATAACTCCTAAGATAGAACCGACTGCTAGCAGCTTATCTGTGAATTCTTTTAAGACCGAATCTATGCACCTATTCCTAACTTATACCAATTTTCAGCATACAATTTATTATCTCCAAAACGTTGTGGTATTAATCGATGAGACGTCGTTTTTGATTTTTTTTATAATTCGTGGCAGTTGTTGAATTTCCATACGATTGCCAATCAATTTTTTCTTTATCGTCTATTAAGCCTAGAAGCGTGTCCTTCAAAGACAAACGATTGTGAGTAATATTAAAGCGCTTGTTGTTGTTTTACAGACTCTTATTCCTTGTTTCAGATAATTTGGAAAAATAGATTGAATTGACGCTTTTGCGCCTTCACCTGTTTTGTTTTAGTTATTTCGTTAAAATAATTGATGAATTTGCTTTGAAAGGGGCGGGAGCAGAGAAAAGCAAAATTCGCTTTGAACAATTTCAAATTTCAGAATTGAGCTTTCTTAGTTCGTTCATAGTAATTCACGTTCGTCCGAGATTCCATAATTATCCCTAATATTTAGAAAATTTGAAATGTTTATTGGTAATCTTATTTGTTTATAACTGGTAATCGATTATATTTTGGTTCGTATTTAAATGCATATGTTATATGTGCGAAAATAAACGACAGGTTATGCAAAAAACATTCGTTGAAGTAAAAGTGCGTTAGTTTAGTTTGGTAAAAGTTTGGAAAAGAAATTTGAATTAATATTTTTGGCTTGAGGTCGTTTTCAATTAACTACTACAGAGCCGATAAAAACAACAACACCAACAACGGCAACAACAATTAAAAACATTAATTAAAACCACAATAAAAGAAGTGCTTTTCACGTGTAGATAATTCATAATAAAGCAAAAGAAAAAACAATATTTTTTTATGTTTATAAGTATTTTATTTACCAAAGTAATACTCCTAGCCATTAGTGCTTGAGTGCTTGAGTAAGTTCATACTTGTAATTAATGATTCGCACACAGACGAAGGATCGAATATGCCTCAGACCTCTACCGGCCGAATAATTTATTTGCTGTAAAGTTTTTTGACTTTTTCTTGTTATTTTTATTGTTAATTTTTTAATTACGACTATAGTTATTCCTTGGATTGTATACTCTATAATTTTACCGACTATTGTTATTCGATGGATATTACATATATATTCTACTCTACAAGTAAGTCCGTAAATCTGTTCTGGTTCGTTGCCGACAAAACCAATTCACTGTTTTTTTAATTTTTTGAGGTGTAAATTATTTCGAAATTTTTAATAGCTTTGTTTTATTTCCTGCTATTTAAAATGAATCCATGAATATATGCGAGGGCTGCAATTATTTTAATTAACAAAAAAAAAAATACATCAAAAACAAAACAATTTTTCACTCCATGAACTACGATTTCTTTCTTTTTAATTTTCTCAATTCCTCTCTCTCTCTATCTTTATCTCATTCTTTCTCTTGTTTGTTAATATAAATTATTTTTAAATTGATAATTTTAAATAGATGCCACTGACATGATTTGGTGATTATCTATATCTGTTTATCGTTCTGGCCGACCTCTATGGTGTTTGTCGTTACACAAAAATAGATTTGTGTCTTTTATTTAAATTGATCGGTGCTTGTTTTATTGAATCACATCAAAATTATTTGTTAAATATTTATGAATAATGAATGGATGGCAAAGGTTTCCTTTGATTTGATTTATTAGAAAAGCACACGGAATCAGAAGCTCCTTCCTTTTTGATTTCTCTGACATCTCTGTTTACAAATTTATAGAATTTATCTCCAAAGAAAGCTTTGCCTGATCAGATAGAAAGTTCTTAACTAGATACATTCCATAACTATTTAAATGATAAATAGTTAAAATGAAATTATTAAAGACTGAAATAAAGAACTTCAAATTTTCAAAAGAAAAACAATTTTTTTTACAATTAACTCAGCATTTTTAAAAAATTCTCTTATCCCAACAAAAATATATTGGAAATTTCGTAAAGGCACTGCTGTTGGATTTTTATTAATTTCGCTTTGTTTTTGAGTTTGTAATTATTTTTAGGCAAATTGAAATTTTGCATAATATTTTCTCATTAAAAAGGGATCATAAGATTGCAGTTTCTCTTAAAATCTACGATACTTTTCGTAATAAATATCAAATAATATTTTTATAATAAAACAGTTTTTTTGTTTTTTTTTTTGAAAAACAGTTGATTTTTGTTTAGTCTTATTCGTTGTTATTGTTTGTCATTATTGTTCGTTGTTATTATTCGTTGTTCTTGTTCGTTGTTGTTATTCTTTGCTGTTATTCGTTGTCGTCGTTCGTTATTGTTGTTCGTCGTTAGTTGCATGACGGAAATTATTTATTACAAAATTCGCATAACGTGTTATTAAATTTGCTCGGTGCTTGTTTTGTACGAGTATAAAAATCATATTGCAATACGTTGTAAAGCGTGTACCAGTTTTTTTATTGTTTTTTGTTTGCCTTTTTTGTTTTTTTTTATTCGTTGTTATTCACGAATCAAGTCGTTTCATTACTTTTATTTTTTGTTTTATTGTTTATATTTTTTGAAGTTGTCGGAGTTTTGTTGATGATGACGTTGTTGAGCGTAGACTACGTAACTAAAATTATTTTGCTACTTGCAACTATACTGGCAGCTGCTCCTAACCCATTAGCTGACAATTTGCCTTACTGCTCATAGTTTTTGGTTAGTTAGTATTTTTATAGTAAATGAAGCATGACGCAAAAAACTAGAGACCGGTTATGAACACAGTAAAAAAATAAGAATGGGAAAAGGAAAGAAAAGCGTTAGCGAGAGGGCGGATGGGGAGAAAATGGGTTGTATCGGAAGGATATACGGTGTGGTTTAACATAAGAAGAAAGAGATAGAGGGAAATGAAATGAAATGAAATTATCTAATAATTTAAATAAAACCGGCGTATTTTGATAAACCAGACTTTCCAGATTTTTCCTTTTTTTCAAGTAGGAAGCAGTCTTATTGCAGCGTTTCAACGTTCGGTTTTTGGGGAAAGCATTGCGTTAAAAGTAATGTTTTGATTATATTCCATTAATTTAGAGTTGCTTTATATATTCTATCAGAATCATTTGTTGCATTAGGACGCATTTTGAAAAATCCACGTGAGTTCATAAAACGATTTTCTGTTTGTTTAAAGGTCTTATTGTTTATAAACGAATTATTTTTTCCTCTTAATAAAACGGTTTCATTTACTGCCCTCCGTTTATCCTCATCTGCTTAGTCTTCACTTCTATTAACTCAATTGTAATAATTCTTTCAGGGGAAATCGTTCCTTCAGCGTCTTTTGTTGTTTCTTTTTAAATAAAGCAGTTGGTGAACCTTTGCCTTTAGATCATTTTCTGGTGGGAAGAACCATGAACTGGTTTCGTTAGTACCTATCTGGTCAATGACATTAAACACGATTCAGTAATAAAATAGAAAAGATATGATTTTCTATTGTTTACACTTATGTTTGTTTCTATTGTTAATTTTTGTTGTAATATGTTTCTTGGTCTACTTTCATATAGATTTGCTTTTACTAATTTGTTAGAGCATATGTGATCTGAAAGAAAGCAAAACTGAATATCAAGTAATTGTATAAACTTCATGTTTTTACATTTAAGTCTTTTCTGTAGAAAATCATTATTCGAAATTTATACAGTTAAATTTTCACGAGCATATTAATGTCCAACCAAAATATGACAATAAAATTGGTAATTAATTTTGATCATAAATTGAGAAAAGAAAGCGTTAATTACTAAACATTTTCTGTGGTAATTAATTAGAACTTAATTAAAATTTCGCCTTCATTATGAATCCGTATGGATTTGATTTTCACTATAAAATAATTGAAAACATTTATACCTCCGTGAAATCTGGCTATGCAGAAACTGACAGATTAGGACTTACTTAGTTACTTTAGATTAGAACTTACGCGGTGGAGTGTATAAGATCGCTTTTCTTCGTTCGGCTCGTCGGATATGTTGGCGAGTTATTATTATATGATCACTACCTTAATGTTCGATAAGGAAGAGGACATGTTAAATCAATTTGTTCAGTTATTTATAGAAATAACTGTTTGTATTATTAATGTTCTAAAAAACTCAAATTGATGACCGCTGAAACTTTTTGAAATCATTTTTCAAGTCAGAGATATTTACTAGTATAAAAATTAAAGGTTTTAAGCCCTTAATTTTTATACTAGTAAATATCTCTGACTCTGCCAAAATGCAAATGGTTTATTTTTTAATTTATTTGATATTGGAAAATTTATTTAAATTCTACAAATTATTGTTGCTTCTATTTCTTGCAATCGTTTTCATTTCAAGACTACCTGACTAGATTCAAATGCCGCGACGTTAAGAAATAGAGAGAAGAGGTCAATTACATTTTCGATTATTGTTCAAGATTTCTACAATTTCCGGAATAATTTCGTTGCCATTCATGTCCGATCTGTAATAAAACTCTGAAATAAAACAACACAACAGATCGGCGTCATCTACATAAGGAAGAACAAATTTTCTTCAATATGATTTTGCGTGGATTTCAAATAAAAGAAAGAACTGGCCCGTTTGGTTTTGAAGTGTTTCAGTGATCATCAAATATCATCGGGTATTGAAGAAGACCTGTTGCAAAATTCAGATGTTCAAGCGTTGGGTAATTTTCGAAAAAGCAACCGGTCATCATATTTTGCCAATACAAAGAAACAAATCGGTTTTATTTCTATGAAATTGGCATCATTGCACTATTGCGTCATTTTTTTAATCCTCACCTCGAAACTGTGATCGTGGTGTGGTCATTTGATAAGCTACGTAAAGCAACATAGGAGAAATGAAGTACCAAACAGACTCATACCCTAAAATGAAATTGATTTTTGTAGCGAATGATTTTTATGTTAATTTTTTAGATTTGATGGTTTTGTTTCACAATTGCATTTAACTTAAGTTTCCTTTACGAATTTCTTCAATTTATTGTAGCATTTTACAGTAAAAACAATCAGAATTTAATTTATAATCCAGCAATTATATCTTAACATTATTGCTTTTTGTGCAATAGGTTTGTTAATATTTTCTCAATTTGTTAAAACTTTGGATCGTAATCTGAAAATTAAAATGCATCGTACTCGTAGTTAAATTTTTACTTTCCATGATTTTCTTTGAATCTACCTCTATAAACCTTTACTCTCTCAAATGTAAATAAACATATATGCATATAAATGCATCTGATTGAAGAAGTTGTAAAATAATCCGAAACAAAGAGTTACAAAAACCATTACAAAATTTTATGTTGCCGAAATAAAAAGTCTTGTAAAAGAAAGTTTCTGTTTTATAAAGTCGTTTCTTTTGCTTGGGAAGGTGTTTGCGCAAAAGGGGCGGGGATGGAAAGAGAGCTAAGCACAAATTCTTCATTTATGATTTAACGTCTCACTTTCGAATTTGAGACTGCAATTTTTTATTAAATAGAAAAAAAAATTGCAGTCTGTTTTCTTGAAAAATCTAAACTTTCGTTTGTGATATTTTTGTATTCTTTTCAAGTATTCTAGGTAAAAAAGCCCGCCCTTTTAATTAAATTACATTGATCCTTTTGACATTAGACGATTCGGGGTGTTATTGGTTCCTAACAGATAAAATTTTAAGCGCTCGATCGATATATCATCATCCTTTTAAGAATGACATTGGCATTCCATGAACATTATTCGACATGAAGTGTCTTGCGTTTCCTTTTGAAGAAGACTAATTATAATTTTTATTATATGGTTCTACATCTGAATAATATTGTGCAATATCTCAAACATGTCACCACCAATTATAAAAAAACATTAGTTTGGATTTAATATTTTTAGTTATATATAAAACTAATTATGAGAAGTTCGGTTTTATTTGGACGTTCTCACGCCTTCATTGAGGAATAATCCTTGGGAAGAAATAAACTTGCGAATGAGTGTGTGATGTGAATTTTCTTCGATTGTGTAATTCTTTGTGCATAACTGTAAACTACAATATAAAATAACTCTTGCATAATTCTCTTTAATTACCAAGTTGTATCTTTTTTGCTTTTTCATATTTGCAGAGAAATCGATATGGACGCTCAACTAATTGTTCAGATGGAAGGTAAGAAGACAACACTGATGAAACCGAGATCTGTGTCGATACGTGATGCTGGTCGCGATAATCATCACGATTTCACATTCGATTACTCCTATTGGTCATTTGATGAATCGGACAGGCATTTTGCGACACAAGAACAAGTCTACAATGACTTGGGTACCGATGTCGTTGATTGCGCCTTCGAAGGTGAGTAAGCAAATAAATAATGATTATCAATATAAAGTGGCCTCATTTGCCACATATAATCGTTATGTGTCTATTTTAAGAACGTCATAAAAGCTTTGTAAAGATGAAAACATATTTCTATTTCATTATTTACAGATTATTGAAGCATAAATAATCTTATTCCATTTTATTTTCGATATCGTCTCGAACACTATTTATTTTCATTGATTCGTAATTAGTTTTTTTAATTGATTAATCGTTCAGAGTGGAGACTGCACAATCTTCTTGTACAATTCCATTAGTTTGTTAGTTTATAGTCTTATTAACCTTTACTACATGAAATACATTAATTTTAGCAATCTTTTTGTAGCTATTGGTCTTTATTGAATTCAATGCAAATGAAAATTTGAAATCAATTCTGACAATTGCAGTTACTTCCCAGGAAGGAAGGAAACCACCGGAAATGGAAAATAGAACTTACTTTATCCTTGTGGTTATGAATGTAGTTTCGTGTCAAATTAAAAAGTTTTGCATTTCAAAAGGAAAATAAAATGGGTCCGTTACGGATTTGATGCAAATTGTATTGTAAATGTGCATTTACTTAAGGCCATTGAATATTTCCTTACCGTACTAACCAAATGCACGAATTTACAGTTGCTTTGATTGCTATTTCAATTATAAAATACCTTAAAACTGCAGCTTATATTTCCTCTTATTCCACAAAAATCAAACAACATAATGAGTTCATATTGCGAAAGATAATTCTGATGTGTTTTTTATTTTACAACTCTAAACTGCTCTGATTTAGCTTATCGAGCAAAAGAGAGAAACCATTTGAATATTTTTACAGTATACTTCTTAAAGTATACTTCTTAAATTTTACCATCGGTGTACAAACTGATTCACCTTAGGTTTGGCACATTCGCCACTGCCTTTTAAATATTCCGTTTTCTTAAAAATGTATCTGTGGAAGGTTTAAGAACTTTTTATCGATAACTACTTAATTCTTCTAATTTTGATATTTCATAAATAAAGAAATAATTAAAGTCAATCACACATTTTTGGTATTTTCGTGAGTTTCCCGCATGAACACTGTACAGCATATCTTAATTTCTGATTGACCTTTTCTGCGTTGAAAAGAACGTTGCTGAAAACGAGACACAAGAAGACAATGGAACAGTTAAAATATGAAGAAATTAAGACATAATTTGATAGCAAACATTTGTAAGATAATCACTGAAGATACTGAAAGTTAGAAGAGAAGAAAAATTTAAATTTTAATAATACGAGTAGTGTGCATTTCGTTTAGAGGCAAACAATTAAAGTCATTTTGAGACAACAAGTGCACTTGTGGTTATATTTCATTCTGTATCATTTGTGTTACCGCAGAAACTTCTAAGAAAATGAAAGAGAAGCCCTAATAAATTTTATGCTTAGCTTAAGGTCATTGAGGTACTATGTCATAGCAGGCGCATTGTATTGCATTTGGCTGTAAAATAACATAAATTTTGACAAATGTATTAAGAGAAGAAAAAGGTAGAATTCATCACAAATTAAGATAGCATGAGAATTAATTTGCTTTTAATGGTATTATATATCGTATTGGATAACAGACGAAAAATGTGAGAGAAGTGTGTAAAACTGCAGTGACTTACTTACATACAGTGACTGAAATGAAAATATAGGTTCTACCAATTGGTGGACCCTATATTTACTGAAATGAAAATATAGGTTCTACCAATTGGTGGACCCTATATTTACTCCAATTGGAGGCGATGTTGAAATGAAATAGAACAAGCTGTGTGTAAGATATTAATGAAAAATTTTCATTTTAAAAGTCCGTGTATGCCCTTATGTATCAAATTTAACATTGTCGAAGTGTCCGTCCCGGTTTCTCGCGGTAGCAGGAGTACGAATGGTTCAGTTTTCATCGACTCTACTACATAGATTCGGCTGTTTTCGATCGATTATCGTGGTTACATTGACTTTAAGGACATCGGTCTATTGCGGCCCATTGGTGAAGGTCTGCAGCTTCAGAAAACCCCAGAAAGAAATGTCTAGGGGGGGTCAAATCGTCTGAACTTGACAGTCAATTTGCGTCATCTCCTCAAATCTCAAATCGTTTATGCAGAATGTTGATCGTGGCGTCCTCTGTATGACACATAGTGCACGTATCGTTTACGTCCATATCGTTTAATTTATGCTAAAACGAGTCTTATCATCGTTCTGTAGCGCACGCCGTTAGCGATGGCCTAACCAATATTGTTTTCAGGAAAGTATGGGCTAATGACGCCGCCGGTCCAAAATCCGCGTCAAACAGTAAGTTTTTGTGGTCACATTAGCGCCTCGTAAACGTCATGTGGGTTGGAGTCGTGCCATTTACGGCAATTTTGCTTGTCGATATTTGCTAGCCATTGATCAAGGAATGTCGCTCAAATGGGCGCAACGCGTGCAACGTTCGCACTGATTTCACATCACTGACTGAATATTAAGCAAAATATTAGACAGACGCCACCAAAACACCATGTCCGCTACCGGTAATAAATATAGACCCGCATTAATTGAAAACCCTTTAGGTAGTCAGTTTCCGTGGTTTACAGAAATTCTCAAGAATGAAAATTGTAATAGACAAAAGAAAAATTCCGTTCTTATTTCACTTTTCCCCAAATTCTGCATGCCTCTGTCTGCCTCAAGAAATCCGATTTCATAAAAACCCAAAGGGAATTGAAAGAATTATAGATAATTTAATTTACCTCTCCCGCCCTCGTTCCAAAAATAAATAAATAAATTGGATAAATAACATTTCCATAACGACACGGGGTCTGCTATTTATGCCAATGGAATATCAATTTAGAACCCTTACGTGTGGAGACCCTGAAGAATGGAATACACAAAGTGAAAAAACTCACCACGTATTTTCGCTTATTTGATATCTAGTCTGAATTTGGGAAGACTTTGGTGAATTCATAACATTTCCAGATCTATACAGGTCCTAGTCTATACAGTCTATACATATTGCAGAGAGTGAATATAACGGATATCCATTTTATATTGAATAGCTTACAGAATTCTTTTGTCTGCATCCTAAAATTCTATGAAATTCCCTGATTTTTATTTGAACGAAATGCATCATCGTTCACCTTAAACGGCAATCGAAATTTCGATAACGAAAATTCATTTCATTCACATTAAAAACAAAAACTACTATTGTACAAATATGCACACACATGTATGCACACATATGCACACATTGTATATCGATTTATCCATTTTTTATCGCGTATTAATACTTTATAAAATGTGCGTGTGAAAATAATCAATGAATGATTCCAATGCTTCGCAATCGTTTAATAAATCTAAAGTTAGTGAAACAACAAAAAGGAAAATAAACAATAATAATAAAGTGTTTTGTTCGCTTACGGCATAGTAAACTATTTATAGAAGCTTTTTTCGAATTTTCTTTTGCATTTTGTAATCCAAATACGTTGATCAATGGACTTATTGTCATTTTTCATTATCACGTTTTTCTCACTAACGTTAAATGTTTAGGTGAGAAAGGTTGGAGATTATGAACATTTACAGAATCCACATTGAAACATCCATACTTATAAATGAAATACAAAAAGTACAGAGATATGCGATATATAGATATATATGAAATAGGTGGGATGTTCTGCATGACATAAAGTTTGAGAACTTCGGTCGAGACAAAAAGAAATTGTATTCTGAACTGAAGCAACTGCTCCAATTCTTCATAATTATTTTCCTTCCGCGTCACGCCTTTCTAAAAACAAAGAAATTCTTTAAATAGTTGAAACAGTTGAAAAAGTTTAAACAGTTGAAAAGGAACAGTTTCTCCATTTATACATGAGACACACAGACGTGATGGCGCGTCAGTTTACTAGAATCTCTTTGCTTTGTATTCCTTACAAAAACAGTTTGATATATTGACTGGAATTAAGGTTCTTCAACACGCCCTCACATAGGTGTTGCCGTTGGTTTTTTCACATTTTATAAAGACCACTGTGTGTAGGTTTGTGCCATAGACTGAAAAACTTCTACGTATAACCAACCGTATGCTTAAACCCATTGCAGAATTTCACAACTATGAAATTGTAAAAGTTCTAATTAATTAAACGACTTTAATGAGTTTGTTGTTCTACAATGGATTCTGCGATATTCATAATGGATAGAGATTAGCTCTCTCTACTAATAAGTGCATAACCTTAGGTATCATTATATCGAACATAATTACAGGTTATATAACTTCTAAATTTCATGGCGTAAGCTGTCAAAGTTACGAATCAAGACCTCATCAAATTAGATTCCGGAAAATATACGTTGAAGTAAAGTACGTTGACGGCGTGTATAGACGTTGTCTGTACGTTGTAAAGTTCTGCATTGCAAAATATAACCTGTAGATACAATGAACTCTGTAATCTAAATATCTTATGTTCTTTATTAACCATTGGCTAAGCATCGGCTTTAAAATATCAGCTTGTATAAAATTTTGTGTAAAGAATAAAGTGTTAATTATTTTTTGATATGTTGGTGTGAATTTTCATCAATTCCAAATGAAGAAGAGCGTGAAATATTGCAAAACTGTCTTCCTCTCTAGCGAAAGAGGACCAATTGATTAAGCAATTTGTAGAAGAATAACTTGAGAGATTTTGTGAAACATTTAGAGTAATCAATTATTTCATAATTAATATTTCATTATCATTGCTTAGGTTTTTTCTTTTTTGTTATGTCGTCGTTTCTGATTAAATTGCTTGAGTTCACTGGGTCAGTATGATCTGAATACTCGCATTTATGGATTCAATACTAGGCGTTAAAATATCGTCTTCGACAGATATCTCCAGTAGACTTTCAGGCGATAGCTAGGTACAATTTTTTTTGTTATTTGTTGCGTATTATAGTCCGTGGCGCAGATAAGAATCCAAGAGGATGATGTAATTATTAATTTTCTTAAAAATGATAAAAATTCTTTTGAGAAAAAATATAAAAATTTATTAATTTTTGAGGACTAAGGCTGGATTTAATTCGTTTTATTCTTTATTTATTTTAAAAATTGGTCCCATTGAGGAAATGCTTATATGTTTGATTACATGTGTCAGTATTTATTATTATTATTTCAATTAATTATTTACATAAGTGTGCTAAATTTGCTATGAAACACAAATTACCCATTAGGAAATCAAAGAATATTTTTGAGCATTTTTGTTCGAGGCCAATGACATTTATGAATGGGTGGAATTGTTTACATTTTTCAAATTTTGTATAACCTTTTAGGTTATAATGCTTGCGTTTTTGCTTATGGTCAGACGGGCTCCGGCAAAACTTTTACCATGATGGGGGTACCCGGCAATCCTGGTCTCATACCGCGTATTTGTCAAGAATTGTTTGCCCGCATGAAAGTTGGTCAGGATGCGGGTACGGGCTATAAAACACATGCCAGCTATCTGGAAATCTATAATGAACGTGTAAAAGATCTACTCGGCCCACACACGACTGGTCATGGCTTGCGCGTGCGTGAACATCGAAGTCTTGGTCCGTATGTGGAAAATTTGTCACAGCATGCTGTCTCCGATTTCGAAGAGATTCAGGTGAGTGAGTTGAAGTAAAGAAGAAGAATAATAATAGTAAGAAAAAATATTTAGATGGAAAAAAATGAACAATAGCCGATTTGAAAGCATAAACAAATGATGATTAAATAAAGAGAAACGAAAGAGAAATAGACTAGCACGAAAGAATACATTTTTACAAAGAAATTTTTATAGGTACTATATGTAAATCGATATCATCTGCTATTATATATCAATCCGCTTGTTAGTTTGCAATGACCAGTAAGTGTGTAAAATATTTAATTTGAAAGTTAATCATTGCTTTCAAAGGCGTCAAGGTATTGAATTACGAGAACGTATTGCTCTTCCTTTCGTTAATTTTCTTCTTTCCTTAGCGCCTCTTTGGTTGAAACTGATAGTCAATAATTTTTGAGTGTCTATCATTATTAACATTCGTTGGTGTTTTTCTATTTT
Organism: Physocephala rufipes; assembly: GCA_963966595.1. Classification (NCBI taxonomy): domain Eukaryota; kingdom Metazoa; phylum Arthropoda; class Insecta; order Diptera; family Conopidae; genus Physocephala; species Physocephala rufipes. The sequence continues at coordinate 43,040,680 of OZ016501.1, forward strand.
TTACAGGAATGCATTGCTCGCGGCAACATGCAACGGACAACGGCCAGCACGAACATGAATGATACCAGTAGTCGGAGTCATGCGATCTTTACGATTACTTTCGTTCAAGCGGTTTTCATGAATGACATGCCAAGCGAAACTGTTTCTAAGATACATTTGGTCGACCTGGCTGGAAGGTACGTATGCCATGAATGGTAACAACTGGGTGAGCGAGTTAAATGATGATGACGACGTTCATGTCATGTACATGGTTCAGTACTTTTTGAGGTAGCACAAATTGCAAAGTGACAGCTAAACTCTTAACGGGCCACGTTTTTATAAACTTATAAATTTGTTCTCGATTAAATTGTTTTTAAAATTAAACCCGTTAGTAATTTGAACTAATTTGTTGTGATTATAAAGGAATTGCGACTATAAAAAATTATTTTCCAAATTTATAAAATCTTTTGGCGGATTTAGTTTATCAAATAAAGATGGCTTTAAAGCTTTTACATTTTAAAATAATGTCATTCTTTTGCCCAATTTAATGCCACCAATTCTTTCCCAAAACCTTAATTTGTCTATTTTATTTTGTAAATTATTGCTGGTTCGTCAATTTATTTCATAAAACTAGTTATTTTTCTACGTCGTCTAAAATTTTAATTTGTTCTGAATAATATTTATTTGTTCAATTATAGAAAAGTTTTAAAACGACTGTAATAAACGCTACAACAATTTGAATTGGCTGGCTTGATGATTTTAAAATATGGAATAGTTACCACAAGAATAAACCAGAATTATAAGCTTTGGCGCTATGAGTCAGTCGCGTGATTTATTTCAGAATTTTTGTATAGATATTTCATAGAAACTAGCTCCGAAATTTTTGGTATTAATTTATATTTTTGGAGTCTCACTAATTTTTTATTGGCAATTTATTAATAGTTTGATAATGCCGAGCATTTACTTCAAGCTTCAACTTTGTTCTAATTTATATTTTAAAAATTTGTTCTTAATTCGTTTTTTATTGACCACTAATGAGATCTCAATTAGATCTTTTTTTTCCATAAATCCTCAATTCCTATTTTCAGGAGTCCAGTTGTGTTTGTTGGGATTTATTCAGCTTTGTTCGATTGTCTTGTTTGGGGAGATTAACTAATTTTGTGTTAACTCATGATTTAAATCATATTTCTAGTGTAATCCATTGGGGTTTAATATGGAGCGCCTAAGTTTAAAAACACATAATGGAGCTAATTCATGTGCATGTACTGACCGCCATTTCGGTCATCTCGATTTCAATTTGCTTTACTATAATCCGGGGAATGCACAATATTCGCGTGCGTCTAATTCAGTGCTTTCATTCATTAAAATGCTTTGGTGTCCGGGCATGTTAAATCTATTTCATCTGATTTATATTTTATTCGTTTTATTTAAGAAATTTTAGTTATTTGATTGTGTTCAAATTTCGTTTGTTAGTGCTATTGTATTTCATCTAATTGTTGCATGCAAATAATTAATATCAGTCATTTAATACAAACTACTACTACGAATTTTCTTATACGTCTCACTCTTTTATACGTTAATTAAATCAGTTATAATTAAGCCAAAATAAAATCGAATTAAAACCGAATTCAAGTTAAATCGCACGAATATTTACTTCATATATTCCATTCACTTATTTTCAGTGAGCGTGCTAATGCTACTGGAGCGACTGGCCAACGTCTAAAAGAAGGTGCCCACATTAATAAATCGCTCGTCACTCTGGGTAGTGTGATTTCGGCATTGGCAGAGCAAACAAATCGCCACGACAGCAATGCCAATTCCAAACGTATCCTGTACATTCCCTATCGTGATTCCATATTGACATGGCTACTCAAGGATAGTCTGGGTGGTAACAGTAAGACGATTATGATAGCCGCTCTTTCTCCGGCCGATTGTAATTACAGTGAAACGCTTAGCACATTGCGCTACGCAAATCGAGCGAAGAATATCATCAATAAACCCACGATCAATGAGGATTCTAATGTGAAATTGATACGCGAACTACGTGAAGAAATCACCAAATTGAAATCGATGTTGACTGGTGATGTGGTGAGTTTGAAGTTCGGTTTTATTTAGCCGCCTCGCAAATTAATTGCGCTCGCTTATTGTTCGTTTTTTTATTAGTATTCGATGGAACCTTCGTTAAAGATGCTGGAGGATCTGCATAAAAAAGAAGCACAAGAGAAAGTTTTGACTGAGGAATGGACGGAAAAATGGAAGGAGGCTCAATCTATATTGCAAGAGCAAAAGAGCTTAGGATTGCGCAAGAGTGGAGTAGGTGTTGTTTTAGACTCGGAAATGCCACATTTAATTGGTATACACAATGATGTAACCACCGGTGTAACTTTATACAGTTTGAAGGTATGTAACGATAGTAAAAGTTATTTCTTCTACTAATTTCTTATTAAAATAATTCCAGGAAGGAGAAACTCTTATCGGTACGGAGAATTCGGAGGTGCCTCAAGATATCGAGCTGTCCGGAGACGGTATACGCGCTCAGCATTGTAGCATTATACTTAAAGAGGGTGTTGTCACTCTAAAGCCACACGAGCAAGCACAATGTTGGCTCAATGCGAATCTTATTGATGAACCCACCAATATATCACAAGGTGATATTATACTTCTCGGACGCACTAATATCTTCCGTTTCAATAATCCTGCTGAAGCCGCTAAGTTGCGTAAAGATCTTAGCCGTTCGCAGCTGGACATGTCGCGACTTTCACTAATTACCTCATCACGAGAGAATCTTCTAAATGCCAGTTTCTATAGTGAAGATGACCAGCAGCAAAGCAACAACAACAGTGTTACTACCTCGCCATTTAAACGGGAACGTCAATATTATCCAACAGCGCCCACGTCACGTGATGATCCCGAATTACAAGATGAGAATCGGAAAATTCTTCAAACAATTGATAATGCGCTGAAGCAATTAAATTTGGTTAGTTTTATCAACTTCCTGGGATTTTGATTTATTCAATGATGGCTTTCTCATTTATAGGAACGTGTACAAATGCATGACCAATACAAGACTAAAGTACAAAAATTGACCAGCCAGTTGAAGAGATTGGAAAAGGAGAAAACGGACAGTTTGGAATTATTACGATGCCGCGAGCAAGAACTTTTAGCTCGCAAAGATATGCTTTTATGGGAGAAAAATAATGAAAAAGTACAAGTATGTGTTACGAATTATATATTTTATCATGTCCTCTTATTCCTAACATGTTTGTTCTTGTAAACGTAATTTATATAAGTCCTGATTCGGTACAGACGACACGTTCTATCAATGCAATTTGAAAGAATTATAACGGGGTAGCATGAAATGTATCTGAGTATCTCTCAGACAGACAATTTTGGATGAGTCGCTCATATCTAATTAGTCGGTTGAATTGTATTACTTTGTTACTAGTGGTTTAAAGACCTTCTAAACAACTTAATACCAAATCTGATAATTAACTTGACTATTATCAGCTCGCTCTGCTATAGATCTAGAGAAGGCTATGATTTTTATTCTTCCAAAATTTTTTTTAATTTCTCTAGTTCCGATCGAAGTTCTTCATTGTGATTTTTTATATCATCCTATTAAGGGCAGCCACGTACAAGCTACCGGTCGACCAAATCGTGGGGGTGAATCCTGTAAATTTCTTATGAATTAGTGCCAAAAAATTATAATATTATTCATTGACAACATTCACGGTTCATCAATACATATATGATCACATAACAATTGATCTCATTGCTTATATTCTTTCACTAGTTTATATGCCTGAAGTATGATCAGATAAGTTTTTAATCGTACACGACACAATCATTCGCTCCTTTGGTACACTTGCATAATGAGTCCGCTTGAATTACAACCGACGAATCAGTGGGTTTTTTCCTTTTATACTATTGTTGAATAACGTTATAATTTCTAAATATAACTTAATACACAAAGTAGTTCCTTCTAAAAGATTGTATAAGTCTTTATGTTTGAGAGCACGAATTTTATGTTAATTGTTTTTATTATTGTAGATTTTATTTTGAATCGTGATTTGTTTTCGTTTTTCGTTTTAGATTGATATCGTATGTAGACAAATTTCGGCATTTCAAACACAGCTTGACTCAAAGAAACGTGATTTTACTGAGTATGTAGCTAAAGAATTGCAGGAAATGCAAGATTGTGGCAAACTAGACGAGGTGCGTTCTGTTATTGTGTTTACTTAATTCTTATGTTCGTTCTCTCTTTTCTTCTCCTTTCCTATTTGTGTCAATATGTGCTTACCTTCTTTATGAAATGCTATGTTCGAGTTAATTATTTATCTAAATCATTTATCTTTTATATATCTAGACTACTTCAGATTTTAAATTGTTGGCCAAATCAACGTACTGCAAAATATATTGTTTTGCATGTAGTATGTGTCGATTTGTTGTCTAAAATAATTTTTTTACTACAAGGATTTTGCTCTCTCGAAGGGATCGTTAAAATGAAGGAAATCTTTTTCAGATTGAAATAAAAATTGAGGAAAGCACGCCCATCTCTGAGGATTTGTTATTACAGGCCGCTGAAGCTATGGATTTACTTGCTTCTCAATTTATAAAGGATACAGTAAGGCGCCACGTGAGTGAATAACGCGAGTTGGATAACTTTTAAATCGTAAAGGCGAATTAATTTCAATAATTTCAGAATGATGAGACCCGCAAACTGGATGAACAAATTGCAGAGAAAGAGACAATACTTAATGTCAGTACCAATAAAATTGCTATAATCGATGAGGACATTTTAAAAGTAGACGAACAGTTGAGAGAATTGAAACTGAATCGTGAACAAGAGGAATCCAATATCCAAGACGCAGCTGCAGTGGAAATGCGTGCCCGCAAGCAATCGTAAGAATTAAGGACGCAATTTGAATGCTGCGTAAGATTTCCCAAATATTTGTTATTTTTAACTTTTTGTTATTTTTAGTATGAAACTGCAGCTCAAAAAAGACTCAATGGAACTGAATGAAAATGGTAGTCCCGATTTAAATTCCCCGAAATCAGAAACCTGTGATACTTATCATACAGCACAGTCAAATTGTTCGCTTATATCTCCCACACTTGTAATGCATGAGCCCAATAATAACCACAATAGCGATAACGATGTTGGTGGTCATGATGATGATAGTGAAGGGACGACACCCATGTATTCATATGATGATTCGATTGCTGATCAGAAAATATCACCTTCTTCGACAGCCAGTAGTACGACAACAACAAACTCTTCTAATTCGGGTGGTGATCAAACCAATAATTATCAATTAACAGCTCCAAATACACTCATGAGCGATAGTGGTGTTTGTTTAGAACCATCCAAATTAAAAGAGGGTCCCCAAAATCATGATGCTTCGATATTGATTACAGGAAATTCTCAGACAACCACAACTACAAACTCTGCCGCATTATCACGGAGTACAAATGGTTCTCCAAGTGGTAAAAGTATGGCTTGCATACGCACGTCAGATGAGGAAACTGCCTCCTGTTCATCTTGCGAAATGGGTCGTAATTCTGATATAAGAAGACCCTATTGCCCAATGCATGCCTTGCGCCGTAAAATTGCCACACAGAAAGCATTAATAATGAAAAATCTTGAAACGAACGTGAACAAATCGGAGTTAGATGATCAAATTGCACAATTGCAAGAGTTGCAGAGACGCTACATCAAAATGGAACTCGAGCTTATGCAATACCATAATGGAAATGAGATGCATATCGAATGCTGCCCGGTTACTGAACATGAACAGATGTCGACTAACGGTAACGGCAACATTGATAGAAGGCATCCTAGCGCGTACGCCGAATTATCTTACGGGCCTAGCATGACAACGTCATGTCCAGCAGCAATAGCCAATGACTATCGTAAGTGTGTTTGTATGTATGCGTGTGGCTATGTGTACTTTTCTTGCATCCTAAAACTCTTTTGCATTTAGCCGAAACCGAGCACTTCGTTACCATTCCTAGCTTTGTCATGCGGGGGGCCGGCAAGCAGACGCATTATGAGTACGAAGTACGTATTAACCTACCCGATGGCAAATTAAATATGCTTAGACGCTATAGTCGTTTTAGAGAATTGCATTTGAGCATGAAGCATTGCTACGGTGCCAAGGTAGGTCTTTTTACATATATCGTCGCTTAAGATCAGTGTACAATCAATAAAATGTTCGTTAAGGTGGCCGCACTTCCATTTCCACGTCGTGAGATATTTGCTTCCAACAGTGAATCAGTGGCGAAACATCGACGCCGCCTTCTCGAACTCTATTTACGCCGTTTGCTAGTGGTTTGTTCGAAAGTGCCACAGAGCCCCATCTATGAGGGCCCAGGAAGCATGGGCCTGACGCGTACCACTTTGGCACAACTTTCTCCTTTTTTCAAGAAAGGCCTCTTCGAGAACGGAAAGCACGGGACGGGATAATAGTTACCTTCCTGCTGAATTATCTCCTGCCTACAGTTTGTCTTCTAATCTATTTATATTACCTGTTGAGTTACATTATCTTTAGCGAAGGTGGTAGCAGTACTAGTAGTGATGATAGTAGTAATAGTAGTAGTAATATTGGTAGTACCAATAAATAGTAAAATAGTAGTAGTAGGAGTAGCAGTAGTAGTAGTGGTAGTGGTAGTAGTACCGACTCTGTTTTTTTGTAAGCAAGAAAATTATAAATTGTGAACAATTAATTAATTATGACATTTTTTAAAAAATTCAAACTTGAATATGTTAGTAAGCCTAAAAAAGTAAAAGCATATAAGAATCGAATTCTAAATAATGAAAAGCTTAACAGGATCTAAAAACGATTTTTAAGACTCATGTTTTCTTAGGCTGTAAATTTTTAATAAAGTGCTTTATTAATGCACTCCAACTCCGTAGCCTTCGACTTACGACACAAATTTTTTGACCTGATATTTAAATTATTGTACGATTAATCATTCTGTTAATAGTTTGTCAAGAAGCACTTGCATATCTTAAGCATTAAAGTGTCTTTACAGTGTCCGAAACGAGCACTTTAAAACTGTTGCAGTTTAGAAAAATAGCACCCAGTTAAGCGAAGATTTATTATTAATTTGTTTACTGCATACAATTTTTGTTGCAATAAAAACAAGAAGAAAAAAGTGTAGGTAGGCAGAATTTTAAGCAGATGCCTTCAATCGAAGTAGTTATGATATAAAATAATGTATGTGAATATAGACAAAATTTATATCTTGGTGTATTAATTAATTGTTTTGTTTAAAATCGAAATAGAGTAATATTTAAGTCGATATAAGACGGATTTTGTATAAATAAATGTAAGCGTTAATTGCGGCAAAGGTAAGAGAAAGGAAGAGTAAGAGTATCTGATTAGTACTAATTGAGGCATTAACATTCTGCACATTTTGATACGCTAAGTATTATATTTTTTATGGATTATAAAAAATGATAAGTACAATTTTAAGAACTTCCATAAACGATTTAAAATCTTTCATATAAATTGAAATAATTACGGATAAGAGAACGCATGTTAAGTGATATTATTGAGTAATTAATAAAAACAATCAAAAAATATGAAATTATATAATTGTTATGACGCAGTAATTTATTAGTGCTTCGTAAAATAATAAACAAAGTCCTTTTTATAGAAAACCTATTCAAATCTTCGTTGCCTTGGAATATAATTTCATCGAATAACTGATTAGTGTTATGTGGTAAGTGGTATGGATATGTGTTGTTTGTACTTAGTCTATTGACAAGTTTTGCTAGATTGATTCCCTCATATTTAGTGCCTGTGTTTTATGCAGTTATTTATTTATATCCGCTGAATTTTTGGACAGGGTTTGGACTCATTCCCCGAAATAAAAGGAGAAAATGAAATAAACGGTTAAATATTTTCGCTTTGATTTTGGAATTAAAAAACTGGAAATGTGTGGAATATTATGCGGTATTAAAATTTATTTTTTCCTGTGAAAGATATAGTTTTTTTAGTCGGAGTGGAATAAGTACTTATTCATTCGACAATCATCACCACAAATTTATTCCATTATCATAATCAGTAATGAAATCATGGAAATACTGATATACAATACCGAAGTAATAGTTGACGAATGAAAGTCGGGGATTCGCATTTTTGCAGTGCAATCAGAAGTTCCTGTCTGCAACATAACGCTATACCCGAAGATTTTACCACTCTAAAGCTTTAAACACTTCAGGACAGGCACAGACAGGAAGGACAGGCAAGATTCAGATTAATTTTAGGGAAGCAAACAAATGGACTCGAATTAATACACTCGAGCCGCAGAAGTGATTAAAAAAATTGTGAAACCAGCAACAAATGCAAAAGAGAACCAAACAAACAGAAACATAGAGCGTAAAGGTAAACGAGAGACCAAATAAGAACAAGAATAGTTTACTGCTCTCAAAATTAGAGTTAAGTCGACAGCCGGAAGCAACTTTGTTGAAGAGATTTCGGGAAGTGAAGCGGAAACTAAAATAATGTTTAAGAACTTCATAGTTTTAGATGCCGAATAAAATCTCTAATTTATCTCTCAAACTTTTTTACGTCCATTTGAGCTTATTTATCGCTCTGTTTTTCCTTTTATAAACTCTGGAAAAGAGTACTCTTCAATCTTTTCATTCTACACTTTAGCGTAGTCGCAAACCACTTTGCATAATCACAAATTTAATGCCTGTATGTTTTCTACACAGATGGCACTGAAGGAATATGGAATGTGGGGAATTCAACCTATTCGCAAATGTTTGTATATGCCAATATAATATATTTCGGGAGAGCTTAACGTCTGGTTTCTAGTAATCTTAGCGTTGATGTTCTTCGATTCTATTTTAGAAACGTTTCGTTCTGTTCTGTTCGAAACTGTCAGAAAAACAGGAATATTGCCACATCACTTCTCTTTCAGTGACTAGTCTAATTTTGAAATTTTATGGTCTCTGAGTATTTTCCTAGTGTCCCTGGTGATGTTTCTTCCGTCTTTTCTAATAATGCTGGTTTTAGTCTTTCGGTCGATATATTTGTAGCCTTTCCTCTGAAATTTATTTTGTATATCAATTTGTTACCCTCTTCAATGTTTCAAACGGGCCTTCATAAGGTGCTTCCAAAGGTTTTTTAACTGAATCTACTCTGACGAAAACGTGTGAACATATTTCCATATCTTTGTAGATAAACGGCTTCCTTGCTTGGTGGTGAGCTGTTGGAGTTACTTTAATGTTTCTTATGTACTCGCGAAATTCTTCGACAAATAACTCCGGGTTTGGTTGCATTTCGGTATCAATGAAAAACTGATTCTCAAGGTTGTCCATAGGGCATTTCTGCAGCCGATGCTTTTATGTCGTTTTTTACGCTGACCTAATCCTAGTAATAGAGTTGGAAGTGTATCTACCCAACCTTGAGTATGATGGCACTTGATTGCTCTTTTGAGAGAACGGTGCCAGCGCTCTATTATATCGTTTGAGGCTGGATGATAAATATTGATTTAATCGGACCACTTTCTATCTCCCGTGGGTACAATTATTGCCTTACATGTATTGACCGTTATACCAGATGGCTAGAAATCATCTCAATCAATGACATTTCCGCCGAAACAGTGGCTAATCCTCTCGTGAATGGTTGGATTTCCCGATTTGGTATTCCGCGCAACATCACAATTGACCGGGGCAAACAATTTGAACCCACGCTATTCAACGAATTAACAAGGATTTTGATTATCAAGCACTAACGTACTACTGCGTATCATCCGCAAAACAATGGTTTAATAGAGTGTATGCAAAGAACAAGTAAATCAGCTTTAAAATGCAACAATCTCAATGATTGGGTAGACTACTTACCTACCATTTTATTAGGTCATCGTTCGACCATTAAAGACATAAAAAACTCCTTCTGAGTTAAATTAAAAATCAGTATTAACTGTTATAATTAATTGTATTAATCAGTACTTTAAAATCAGTATTAATTGAGAACGATGAAAATGATACACCACAAAGTGATGTTCACGAAAATAATAAAGAAGGTTTAAGAGATTTAATATTTTTTCATAAAATTTACTTCGTAATTGTTAAAAAATAGTTCAACGATGTATAGGGAGATAATTTTTCGGAAATTGAATATTTTCTTTGGTCTCTCAAGTTTTCAAAACACAATATCTAGTACTGAGTTGAGGGTCGTACTGCTCTTTGAGACCCCGTTACAATCGGTACAGAAATCACACCGCTTTTGTTTATGCGTGTTGAAACATATTGTTGCCTTTTTCTGGATATTGGATGAAAGCAAACGATAACAACAATATGGGCAATATCAAAAAGATGTCAAAGTATCGTGACAAAATCAGTGGAGGGGAATTAATGTGGCGATTATCTAAACACCTCAAATCAATTATCTGCTATCTGATAATGCCATTCATCTTTGCCAGACATTTTTTGGATTCTTTTTATACAAAATTTGCGATGTGACAATGAGGGTTGAGCTTGGTAAGTCCCTCCTGCGCTACACAATCATATGGGGAACTAGGAAGGTGAGGCCTTACCTAGAAGGTCATCGATTCTGCGTTGTGACTGATCATCTCTCAGTGAAGTGATTAAACTCTTTGGAAAACCCTTCAGAAGAATAACACGATAGGCACTGGATTTACAACAATGCAGCTTTGACGTTAAGTATCGAAAATGGAACGTGGTCGTAGATACACTCTTGACACAATCACAGGAGAGTCTCCACAAGGTTTCGACAATCGAAGAAATTGTATCGATGGAAATCGAATCGATGGAAATTGTATCGGCATATCGCTGGGCATTCAAATGATGAAGATTGTGCGGCATGGAAAATTTGTGTTCCAAGTTATCTCCGCACAAGAGTTATTGTGGAAAATCATAGTGCTCCACAGCAAATCACAGTGCTGGTCACTCAGGAATCAGGAAGATGGTGTCCAGAGTAACCAACCGGTATTACTAGCCATGTATGTTTAGAGACATAAGAAAGCATGAACGCTGCTGTAAACCTTGTCAGAAATACACACCGGCGCAGGAAAAGGAGCTAGAAAGATGCTCACGCAGTTAGGTCTGGAGCCTTGGTCTATTTTATGCGTGATTTCATCGGGCCTCTACCAAGGTCAAAACACAATATTATGGTCTTCTTCGATGAATTCTCGAAATGGACAGAAATAATACCACTACGACAAGCAACTATGGCAAGACTGAAGGATGCTTTCAGAGAGAGAATCCTGGCGAGATATGGAGTACCTAAAGTGCTCATTACGGATAACGGTGTCCAATTCAGCGGCAGGCCGCTTCGTAGATTTCCTCATCCCAGAAATTTCATTAGCCACCAACATCATGACGTCAGAGACAATAGGGTTAAGTCCAGCTTTCCTCACCCAAGGACGCGAACCGTGATTACCAGGAGCACTTTTCGAAATGGTTGCCATAGGCACAGAGTACAGCTCCCGAGTAAAGGTAGTGTTTAATAATGATACCGTGCATTATAAGCAGAGATTCTATCTTCTATCGTTTATCTTTCGAGCAAATACATTTTTTAGATTTGCGTGATATTCATTAAAAAAACAGGATTAATGCATTTATTAATTAATCCTTAAAGAGGATGTCATTTTTGAGTAAAGCAAAAGTTTTTAACCTTTTTATCATCGTTCTCTTTTTGCGTTTGGATCTCCATACAAAATAAATGTTCAAATGTTATTTATTGTTGTTGTTGTGAACTTAGTTTCATTAAAGCAATTAAATTATTGTTCTGATGTAGATGATGCTGATTTTCATTTTTGCTGTTTACTGCAGATGATTTTGTTTCTACAATTGCGCATGGTGTTGCTGATATTTTTACTTTCAGTGTTGTTACTGCTGTATCACGTAAATCACGATTGCAGTAACAACCTTTATTTTGTTTTGTTATATATCTTTGTGACAAAGATTTTATCACACGATAGTTTTTTGTCAAAAGTAAATACATCAAATCAAAAGCAAAACATACAAATATTCATGTAAGTGAATGTGGCTGCAGTAAAACTCGAAAACTGCTGCAGTATATCTCGACCAATTTTCCACAATGTACACGTACATGGGTTTGTTTTGTTTTTCTTAATTTATTTTTGTCAGTTTTTAATGGCAATGTTTTGTATCGCTTAAATACGTTTGTTCTCAAAAAGTAAAGTGTTATAAAATGCCATAGAGTTGATTGATTTTTTCTACAAAAAGTGATAATACTGCACAGTGGAGTTTCTTGAAAAACGTTATAAAAATATGTGCTTCGAAAACGAATGTCATCGATGCAGTGATGCAGCAATTGATTTTCAGCCGTTATCGACCATCACCCCATGTGCCAGGACTTCATTGTCACTTAATAACTAATTCTGTGTTTATTACATTAATATTTTAGGCGTTCAATTTGCTCCAAAGTCACTTAAAAAAAGAAACTAGAGATGACGAAGCCGCTGGTTTCAAATTCGAACGATACATTTTTGAGATTATGTCCATCCGAGGCTTTGAATTTTTGAGTTACGCGATCATACTCTCTCTCTCCACTGTATTGTGTCAAGTTCAGCGTTCTTATCATTTGCATCATAACATTCCGCGACTATCGCTTGGCATGTTTGTCGCTATTATATATAACCATTATCGCGTTGAAATGGACGTGTTTTCTTAATACGCTCTAGGTGTCAATTTAGTAAAGTGGATTTCATTTCTAATTTTTATTCTTTTATGCGTTTATGTTACATTCTCGTTGTGTCACGATGTTCTCTTGTTTTTTTTTTTTGCATTTAGAATTTAATTAAATAATTTGATATTTTAAAAGTCATACGGGTGCAATATTTAATTACAAAGTAATTTATACTCATATATGTAAAACAGTTGTAAAGGAATTTATTATATTATTCAAAAGAAAAGTTTCGCAAAATTTTTTCTGTAAGCTTAAATTTCCTTATATTAGACTATTTTTTAATCACGATCGCGGATAGAAATCTGAAAGTGGAGTGCATTTCGAAAAAATTATAATGAATCCAATTATCTAATTGGTGAATATTAAAGTACATTAATCACAAAAACCTAAAATTTAAGATATCATAAGAGAATATCTAAATTGCGTGCAAAAATAGCAGGGAGATAATTGTGTCGAAATTGGATATTGTTTTTGATCTCTGAAACTTCCAATATATTAAACTTCTAATATATTTTACCATTTATTATAATTCGATAATTGTGTCGAAATTGGATATTGTTTTTGATCTCTGAAACTTCCAATATATTAAACTTCTAATATATTTTACCATTTATTATAATTCGCAAAAAACCGAATTCGCATTTCAGATATTTTCTTGACGAGGAGATATTTTTTCTCCATAGATATCTCACGCTACACTAGTTTAATAAATTCTAACTGACTGTTACGCGATTTCTGTATCGGTTCATTTCATCAATAACAAGTAAGAACGCTAACATTGAACTGGCCAAAGTTTAATCCACTAAAGTGGATTTTAGGTTAAATCCACATTAGTGAGCGGGACAATAACACATTTCCTTTTTCTTGGCTAATTTAGGTCTGAAATATAAAATTTGATTTTAATATTAGCCATATTTTCGATTCCAGACGTTTATAACGCGGATAATATTCATGCCATACTTCATGGGAATATCTCTTTTCGTTTTCCTGTAGTCGTGATTTCTCCCAACAGACACGGAGGCACATTATCAGCCAGATACACAGACAGACCAACAGAGAGCCACACAGAGAGACAGATGGGCCATACATATTACCTTTCCCGTTGTTTCTTTTATAAACCGTTTTAGGAAACTGTCATGGTGAGAACAGCGCTAAATTGGAAAGTTGAGAAAGCTTTACGAAGAAACAGTTCTGAGAGATTGAATTATGCTTCACATCATGATGACGAAATGTATCTACACAACACGAGAACCGAACCAACACCTACTTGATCTGACAAAAACTTAGCAACCGCTTAACCGACTAACTAACGCATCAAATACTTTGTGACATTTAATTTTTGTGACTGCTTTCTTTATCTGAATCGATTTATCCTACACAAATAGTGTTTTTACTTTCATCAAATTTTTTGTAACGCTGCTTTTTACGAACACTCTACTGTTTGTAAAGAAGCATACATTCTTCGTAAAATGACATTGGTATTCCTGGAAATCAGTCACGCATTTCCAGGAATACCAATGTCATTTTACGAAGAATGTATGCTTCTTTACAAACAGTAGAGTGTTCGTAAAAAGCAGCGTTACAAAAAATTTGTTAGTTAGGGATAAATTTTCAAGTTAGGGAGCAATACTAGTTCGGAGTTGAATTAATGGCCATGGGAGGAGTATCTTTCACCAGAAAATTTAAAAACAAGTACAAAATTTCCAACATATGCACAAGCAAACACAGAGGAGAAGAACAAGAGCAGTATCGCTATTTCAAAATTAGAATACGCTTGACAGCAGGAAACACCACTGGACAGTGGGCAAACCAAGCAAAATGGAAATCGAAAGTTATTCGCGGTCTCCATAGGAGTCCATGCAATTTTGACAATTCAAAAATTGAAAATCCGTCTTGCTTCCCAGTCTGTGTTTAACGGTTAACTTTAGCAAACAGTGTTAGTTTCTAGTGTTTAGTTATTTTTAGTTGACTCTGAAAAGTAGGCATGTACCGTCGTTTATATTATCGGCGTAAGGCATACGAATTTCGTCTAGGTCGGAACTAGCGTTCTTACTTATTTTTTTCTAATATTCCTTATCAATATTTATTCGCAACCGGTCCGGGCACCATTGACAAATCTCTTTCTGATCTTTAATCCCTCGATTCCATTCGAACAGACATCCACAAGAATAGAAATAAGTTTTTCAAGCAAACTTTTTCTTTATGGCAAGGAGATAACTTTTGGGGCCAAAGCCTTTTGGCAAAACTGCGAGGATAAAATGAAAAGGAGGGCAAAGGCCGCAGTGGCTTTCATTCAGTTCCTCTTCCCGTTGAAAATATACACAGATACACGCGCACGACTCTATCCTATGACTATGGCATTTGTATAGAGTCAAAAACTTATATTGCAGTGATTTTAGTTTTTTTTTATGCTAACTTCGATTTCATTCATTCTCTTTCTGCCCATCCAGTTCATCGTGATTCTCTTTTATTTTTTTTTTTGAAGGAAATGGTTTGTATTTGGCGTGGGTTGGCCGGTATGGGGAGGTACATTATCGATAACCCTTCGGCGTGTGAGGGGCGGCTACACACTGTTAAACGCAAACACTGTTAAACGCATACAAAATTAAACTCAAGTTTTACTTTTATCAGAGTTTTTACGAGAGAGCATTCTATGATTACTGCACTTTTAAGCAATGACTTTCGTATTACTTTTGTGGCGTGCCTGTGTTTCTAGGCTCTAACAGGCCCCCGGGATCAGACTACTTTGTCGCTTATCAAGAAATTCCTTTATTATTCATACTTCTGTTAATTAAAGTCAGTTTTGCAAGATGCCCACGAAATACTTTTCTCAGTGGCATCTTGTTATTCTCGGTATTCTACGAAAATTAGCAACGTTCTTAAGCAAAACTACTAAACTTGCGATTTTCTTATCTTCTTCTCAAACGGGGTAATTTTCATGCACGAAATTTCCTCCCTTTTATCCTCTGCGCATACTTTTCCACTCATTAGCTGCATCTCCTTCTTTCTCTCTCTATTTTTATTCATTCTTTCTCGATCTTTTCTAAGAAATTACGAGGCATATCGAATGTCATGCGTTAGGATATGCATGCACGCTTGAGTGTGTGTGTGTGTGTTGCGCATGTAATACACTGCACTTTACAACAAAGTTAATAATACTGTTTTAACTTCCGTTTTACCCTGAAGCATTTCCTATTGATAACACAATCAAGATGACGAGGACAATAAAACAGAGTTAGAATAAAATCGATGGCTTTGTGGGGAAGAATTACTTTCTCGTGGGATTTGATCAGTTTGCTAGGAGCCATTTCGTAAAACAATATTTTAACTAATAAGAAATGTGAAAATGTTTTCGATATATTCTTGATCAAATGTTTATTTTGTTTTTTCTACAATTTCCTTGTAAACTGTAAAAAGATATGAAATGGTGGAGTGTAAGGGGTTAAATGGAATATCAAAAAATAATTATATGTAAAATGCATATTCGTTTATTCTCGCCGAAGATTCTTTGTCCACTGAATGCCTACATGAGTTGTCCACATGAGTACGAAGTTTTAATATCAGTATTAACTAAGCCAATACCTTAAGTACGCCCAGTAACTTCAGTGAATGAAGGAGTTATTTATTTTTTCTGTTCCAGAGATCGAAGAGAGGTTAATTATGCGATGATAATGAGGATACATTCATATATAGACTTTTTATCCTATAATGACATTAAAAAGTGCCAAATTTAGTTATTTAGAATTTAAAAAAAGACGGCGCCGAAAGCTATTTTTGAAACGCCTTTTTCCAAATTTGAAACGCTTTCATAATTTTCGTGACACTTCTTATTTTCATGATTAATCATTCACAAAATATACAAGAATATGAGTGTGTATATACATAAAGTTCTAGACGGTATGCGATTACATAAAGATTTTTGTTTTATATTACGGTTACCTTCTTGAGGGTATTTTATGGTCCCCCTTTTCTACGTGGGTAGAAATGTCGTTAAATGTTAAAATCCTCACTATGTTCAAGTGAATGAAGCAATATTTTTAGGTTACTAAAAATTGCTACATTAACTCGTCGCAGATCGGGGGTCGCATCAAAAACGAAAAATCATGCTATGTGATGAAACTAACAAACGGCTTCATAGCTTTACCAATAAGTTTGGCTTTGTAGACCCACAAACATATGCTTTACAAGTTTTTATTGCAATCACAAAATCTGGCACATGGTGTAAATTTCACGATGGGGATGTGATTGTCCTCTCTATTTTGAAAAATTGGCTTCAATGAATCGACTGCTGTAAAAGTTGTCGCGGTGTTCACACATATATATTTACAGTAATGAATTCTACTCAGATGACCGATAACAGATTTCAATATTTCAGTTCGTGGTGCTTTGTGTAAATATAAAATCTCCCTCCATTTTATTCTTACTTTATAATTTAATTGATTTAATTTAATTAATTTAATTTATATTTTAAAAAAACTCGAAGTATAAACTTATAATAAAATAACGTATTCTCTTTAACTCTCCTTTTAAGGCTGAACTAAGCTCGGCATGTGCAAGCACAAGCATGAAAGAGCGAAACCACGAACACACGTAAGCTTATTGAAGTGCACATACTCACCTTATGCATAGTAATTATTGTAGTTATTGTTATTATTATTGTTGTTATTAAGCTGGTGATTTAACTATTTAACCATCTACGAGTACATAAAAGTTTTTGCAAGCAATTAAATCTTGAACTTAATAGTTATAATAACATCGACCAATTTTGGCAGATCTGACAATGATAATACAATTATATACTTGGATACACGCTTGGATGCGAATATTTTTGTAGGTAGTTCGATTAAATATTTTTAAAGGGATCCTGTTATCATAAGAAAATAAGAACTCTTTTCTGTCTTTTTTGTTGTGGGTCTGAAAAGGGATAACTGATAGGATACACTAGAATTATTAGTAATATATAGAAGCCTTACGCATCATTTTTGCGCATGCGTGTGATTTGCTTGAGGGAGGAAATTGCAAATTGTCTGCAATAGGACCGATGTGAAGTTAGTACTTATTTTGAGTACACTTTTTTGGAGACTTTTAAAAATAGAGCTGCCATATAATTTCGATTAGGTATCAAAATGCTATCAGAATGGAGACTAAGACCCCTGAGAGCAACTATTGGTTTAGGTCTTTGATATAATATTTTAATTATTGTCATATATTATTTTCTTGTGTGGACGGGAGATGGAGTAGACGGGAGATTTTCACTGTTTGCATTTTCCGGATTGATGAAACTAGTATTAAATAAATTTTGTATTTCCCATTTGTAAACTTTAAACCTATAATTTATAGATTTTTTCTTATTTCTAATGGAACTAAATATAAATTAGTAGCGGGAAATATATTGACTGTTTACTTCTTTTAAAACTATGGAAAAAATTTAATATAGGCTGCTCTCTCCTAAACCAGTTCTTCAAAAGCAATTGTGAAAATGTTTTTTAGAAACGAAACTTCCTATGTATTTCAACAACAAGTTTCAAAATCATAATAGTGCCCGTAGGAAATAGAATATTTTAATGTATTTTATAGTGTCTTTTATAAATTTTTCCTACATATATTTCCTAGACCTGCCTTATTTGCAATATATATTTTCATTTGACAATTGTTTTCTTCATAAGGAGTAATTTTACAACCACTTCCTTTGATAATATTCTTGTTCTGGTTTATAATAAGCCATTACATGAAGCTGAATTGAATAAATTAGACGCTAGCCTCTATTTCACATCATTTGGAAACAAAGAATCACTGTTAGCTTCACATCTATGTCCGGTTACACTTCTCATTAAAGGGATACACCATCTACATTGATACTACTAATGAATCTGCTTGATACGAGTATTAAATTCTTTACTAATACGTGACTCTGTGCGTGTAATTTAGTATATCCTACAGCTCCAAATTTCCTATTTTAACCCACAGCATTTCTACACCAATATACTAACTCTGAGTAGTGCGTTTTCGCGGAACAGCGATCTAAACCAAGGTAAAAGCATTGTGTTGATTTTTTCTTCCTCCATTTTTCCAAGAATCTATGAACTCGGTTCATGACAGTAAAAAATGTTATCCATGTCGTGTTGTTATATAATATTAAATAATTTTACAGAGTAATCATGACTTCATAATGACCAGTTATAAGTAATATTTCACGGCGCCTTTATGTGCATTCCAAAGTCTACATCTTAAAATTTAAAACAGCAGACCATGCAATCAATGCTAAGAAGATTGGTTCCGTTCCTGACTATAACTCAACTGCAGTATAACCAAGTATACCATCCAAGTATACAAAACACTGCATACTTTTTGGCTGTTATTTTTGGAGAAATGTATTTCAGTACCTACAGAATATAATACTATGGTCCAGCATATCTTGAATTTGCAAAAAATTGTCCAGAGTTTTTCGGATGAAATTTTTCTACAATATAGAGGAAGGTCCCACCTAACACCCTGTATTCACACTTATGACTGTCTAACAACCGTTTGCCAGATATAATATTTTTTCTTCCGGTGCTACTATTTTGGAGATATCATTGTCCAGTACACATTCAATTTGCAAAAAATTGTCCAGAGTTTTTCGAATGAAATTTTCCTACAATATAGAAGAAGGTCCCACCTAACACCCTGTATTCACGCTTATGACTGTCTAACAACCGTTTGCCAGATATAAGATTTTTTCTTCCGGTGCTACTCTTTTGGAGATATCATTGTCCAGTACACATTCGATTTGCAAAAAATTGTCCAGAGTTTTTCGAATGAAATTTTCCTACAATATAGAGGAAGGTCCCACCTAACACCCTGTATTCACACTTATGACTGTCTGACAACCGTTTGCCAGATATAATATTTTTTCTTCCGGTGCTACTCTTTTGGAGATATCATTGTCCAGTACACATTCAATTTGCAAAAAATTGTCCAGAGTTTTTCGAATGAAATTTTCCTACAATATAGAGGAAGGTCCCACCTAACACCCTGTATTCACACTTATGACTGTCTGACAACCGTTTGCCAGATATAATATTTTTTCTTCCGGTGCTACTCTTTTGGAGATATCATTGTCCAGTACACATTCAATTTGCAAAAAATTGTCCAGAGTTTTTCGAATGAAATTTTCCTACAATATAGAGGAAGGTCCCACCTAACACCCTGTATTCACACTTATGACTGCCAGATATAATATTTTTTCTTCCGGTGCTACTCTTTTGGAGATATCATTGTCCAGTACACATTCAATTTGCAAAAAATTGTCCAGAGTTTTTAGAACGAAATTTTCCTACAATATAGAGGAAGGTCCCACATAACACCCTGTATTCACACTTATGACTGTCTAACAACCGTTTGCCAGATATAAGATTTTTTCTTCCGGTGCTACTCTTTTGGAGATATCATTGTCCAGTACACATTCAATTTGCAAAAAATTGTCCAGAGTTTTTCGAATGAAATTTTCCTTCAATATAGAGGAAGGTCACACCTAACACCCTGTATTCACACTTATGACTGTCTAACAACCGTTTGCCAGATGACAATGATATCTCCAAAAGAGTAGCACCGGAAGAAAAAATCTTATATCTGGCAAACGGTTGTTAGACAGTCATAAGTGTGAATACAGGGTGTTAGGTGTGACCTTCCTCTATATTGAAGGAAAATTTCATTCGAAAAACTCTGGACAATTTTTTGCAAATTGAATGTGTACTGGACAATGATATCCCCAAAAGAGTAGCACCGGAAGAAAAAATCTTATATCTGGCAAACGGTTGTTAGACAGTCATAAGTGTGAATACAGGGTGTTAGGTGTGACCTTCCTCTATATTGTAGGAAAATTTCATTCGAAAAACTCTGGACAATTTTTTGCAAATTGAATGTGTACTGGACAATGATATCTCCAAAAGAGTAGCACCGGAAGAAAAAATATTATATCTGGCAAACGGTTGCTAGACAGTCATAAGTGTGAATACAGGGTGTTAGGTGGGGCCTTCCTCTATATTGTAGGAAAATTTCATTCGAAAAACTCTGGACAATTTTTTGCAAATTGAATGTGTACTGGACAATGATATCTCCAAAAGAGTAGCACCAGAAGAAAAAATATTATATCCGGCAAACGGTTGTTAGACAGTCATAAGTGTGAATACAGGGTGTTAGGTGGGACCTTCCTCTATATTGTAGGAAAATTTCATCCGAAAAACTCTGGACAATTTTTTGCAAATTGAATGTGTACTGGACAATGATATCTCCAAAAGAGTAGCACCAGAAGAAAAAATATTATATCCGCAAACGGTTGTTAGACAGTCATAAGTGTGAATACAGGGTGTTAGGTGGGACCTTCCTCTATATTGTAGGAAAATTTCATTCGAAAAACTCTGGACAATTTTTTGCAAATTGAATGTGTACTGGACAATGATATCTCCAAAAGAGTAGCGCCGGAAGAAAAAATCTTATATCTGGCAAACGGTTGTTAGACAGTCATAAGTGTGAATACAGGGTGTTAGGTGGGACCTTCCTCTATATTGTAGGAAAATTTCATTCGAAAAACTCTGGACAATTTTTTGCAAATTGAATGTGTACTGGACAATGATATCTCCAAAAGAGTAGCACCGGAAGAAAAAAATCTTATATCTGGCAAGCGGTTGTTAGACAGTCATAAGTGTGAATACAGGGTGTTAGGTGGGACCTTCCTCTATATTGAAGGAAAATTTCATTCGAAAAACTCTGGAAAATTTTTTGCAAATTGAATGTGTACTGGACAATGATATCTCCAAAAGAGTAGCACCGGAAGAAAAAATATTATATCTGGCAAACGGTTGTTAGACAGTCATAAGCGTGAATACAGGGTGTTAGGTGGGACCTTCCTCTATATTGTAGAAAATTTCATTCGAAAAACTCTGGACAATTTTTTGCAAATTGAATGTGTACTGTACAATGATATCTCCAAAAGAGTAGCACCGGAAGAGAAAATCTTATATCTGGCAAACGGTTGTTAGACAGTCATAAGTGTGAATACAGGGTGTTAGGTGGGACCTTTCTCTATATTGTAGGAAAATTTCATTCGAAAAACTCTGGACAATTTTTTGCAAATTGAATGTGTACTGGACAATGATATCTCCAAAAGAGTAGCACCGGAAGAAAAAATCTTATATCTGGCAAACGGTTGTTAGACAGTCATAAGTGTGAATACAGGGTGTTAGGCGGGACCTTCCTCTATATTGTAGGAAAATTTCATTCGAAAAACTCTGGACAATTTTTTGCAAATTGAATGTGTACTGGACAATGATATCTCCAAAAGAGTATCACCGGAAGAAGAAATATTATATCTGGCAAACGGTTGTTAGACAGTCATAAGTGTGAATACAGGGTGTTAGGCGGGACCTTCCTCTATATTGTAGGAAAATTTCATTCGAAAAACTCTGGACAATTTTTTGCAAATTCAAGATATGCTGGACCATAGTATTGTATTCTGTAGTTACAGAATCACATTTCTCCAAAAATAACAGCCAAAAAGTACGCAGTGTTTTGTATACTTGGTTGGTATACTTGGTTATACTGCAGTTGAGTTATAGTCAGGAACGGAACCTATCTTCTTAGCATTGATTGCATGGTCTGCTGTTTTAAATTTTAAGATGTAGAATTTGGAATGCACAATAAGGCGCCGTGAAATATTACTTATAACTGGTCATTATGAAGTCATGATTACTCTGTAAAATTATTTAATATTATATGACATCACAACATGGAAGACACTTTTTTACTGCAATAAACCAAGTGCATAGATTCCTGTTAAAATTAAGAAATAAAAAGTCAATACAATGCCTTTACCTCTGTTTAGATAGCTATTTCGCGAAAACGCGCTTATTAGGGTTAGTATATCGGTGTTGAAATGCTGTGAGTTAAAATGGGAAATCTAAAACTTTAAGATGTACTAAATTACACGCATAGAGTCACATATTAACAAAAAATTTAATATATCTTTAATGTTTTCCTATTTTTATAATAACTGATTTACGTAAAAAGCTTACGCTCGTGACATTCACAATAATCCATCGAATCATGATTAAAACTTATGCAAATAAAATATGTGTGCCTTATGCAATAAAAATTGTATCGGGTTTGTGTCAAGGATAATATATTGTTGTATTTAACGATTACAATTCTTGCAAGCATGGCAACCCTTTTTCTCTCCAATTTTCGTCTTAGCTAGACATTTTCAAATCTGGTTCTTTAAAAAAGAGTACTAACTTCACACTAGTTGCAATAGGGATAGGGCGGGAGGTATGAGAATCAGAATCAGACTTCTACAACAGGATGCTGAACTGCAGCCATTATTTGATTGTATTTTTCATTTCATTAGTATAAACTGCTTTACTCGAAATTAAACAGAACACACTGCACTTCCCTCTTTATTCTCTTTTTCACTTCTCTATGTGCCTAGAATTGTTTCTTGTTGCAACCGATGTCATTTCGAATGAAGCCATTTGGTTTTACTCGAGACGTGGGGTTACCCCATGCTTTTTGGTTTTTATTGCATAAACATCTTTGATATTTTTTGCCTTAATTGCATAAACATCTTTTATTGCCTAACTTATTCTTGTTAATGCTTTTGCTAAGTTTTGTTCATTTTGGTACTCTGAAAAAGCATTGACAACATCAAAGCCCTGTGAGTCCATCACGTGTGGTGAGATTTCGAGTTATAAGCAAGGAAACATATTTGAGAAAGAATTGAAGTCATTTAAAAAATGCATGCTTTGTTTAAGATATGCACTTACAAAACCTTAATCGTACCCGTTTACTACCACTTTCACCTCACTGTAGATAAATTTTATATTTACTTTTACGGAAATTATTAATTTTGCAGATTCGGTCAAATTTCTCAAAACGCGATTGATTCATAGGAGAAATAATGATTTCCCACACATTTTTGAAATGAAGCGAACCCAAAGAAATACTAAGCCGCTGAAAATGTGATAAGATTTCAGAATGATAAACTTCCCTTGATTTTAGATCTGTGATAATTTGCCTTCACAATAATTTTTGAGGAATTCCTTGCATGAAAGTTGGATCGTTATTTCCGCGTAGTTGCCTCACACATCGATGTCTGTCAGCTTTATGTTTTCGCTCATCATCATTAAGAGACACAAGTAAGAGCGACTTTATTCGTATTTTACAAATCGGTTCATCTTCAGTTTTAAGTTATTTTTCAAACCAAAAAAATACGTAAATAGAAATCACCAATGTACAAATTTTCTACTATTTCTGTTATTAATAAATGTGTTACGATCTGTTCGCTGGTTAGTAATTCGTTTTTTACACGAATTGGCTTGTTAGTGTCTTTAAAAGTTCAGTCAAATATTTGCTTTGACGGGTCGGGAGTTGAATAAATAGTTGTAGTCGCATAAATAGTCGCATGTAAACCACTAAATCACTATAATAAAACGTTAATAATCAATTTTCATTACAATTTAATTCGTGTTTGTATAACTGTTATTACTATATTATCATAATTTTTTGTTTCGTGTGCGATTAGTTTGCTTTACGTATCGTTTCTGTCGCTCGTGAACTTATTGTTTTCGTTATTATTTTTAAACTTCTTATAATTTTTATTACGAGGAAGGATGCTCTCTTGAGCTTGTGATCATAATTATTTTTATTTGTTTTTCTGTTTTCTATCAAATTTTTTGTTTTCTATCTTATTGTTCCTTTTCGCTATCGATTCAATTAGCAAAAGCTTAATATTTTCCAATTTAAATCTCCTTTTTTTCTTTAAATTAATTTGTAATTTATATTGCTTTTCAGTAAGCACTTTTGTTTTTGTTGATATTTGGTCTTCTTCACTGTTAGGACCATTATTATTTTCGTTATTCACTTTTTTATCCCCACAGGTTGTTGTAGTTATCTTGACACCTCAAAAGAAAGAGCTACCATTTATCTCAGCGTTGTTTTCGTAGTCATTTTGCTCTACAAGGTTTTTTGTTTCTCGTACCTTTGTTGGTGCTGTCGGTGTCGATTGTGATGGCACCACTTCAGTTCCTCTTCAAAACTATTTATTATACTTCCTATTACCTGTTTCAGTTAATTTCAAAACAGATTAAAAACTTTTCTTAAACTTTGCCTGACAATTTGGAGAAATTATTAATGTAAGCAAAGAAACAATAAGAGCTATTGGATTCACAGGTAGTTGTTTTATTAAATATTGTTGATCAAGAGAGTTTGACGAACTGTGCCATAGACAATAAATAACCTCATAAAATTAAAAAACAAAACAAGAGAGCTTCTGGTTAAATAACACCAACCAATCGTCTTCACCTTCTCCACCCTCTTTTATTTAGGAGGGATTGCGTCTATTTTTACCTAGACAGAGATGACACTTTTCAGCATTCAAGATAAGTGCATGTTGACTGCTGACGATAACAGCTCTAGGTCGGGAAATGACGACAATTGACTTCGTAAATTCGTTTTAAGTTATCACACAAATATAATAATATTCTTGAAAGTAGAAATGAATCTGGTGTAATGACTTTCAATCAGCTGTTGGGATGGATAACGATGGACAGATTTGTAAATGCTTTCTTTAAAAATCTATTCACGGCAGAGATTGTTTTATTTTCCTGCCCAATTTACAAATAAAAAATATTAAGGTTTCGAATTATCATTTTTTTTAAAGTTTAGATTTTCTGGTTTTATCGATGTTCAAAAATTTTCAGCAAAGTAAAGCAAAAAGGTTGCATCAGTTATTGTTCCGACAGAAACACTTTATATTGAAAGGGTGAATGGCAGCACTAATGATAGTAAAGAGATGTCAAAAAGGAACAGATTTTATGGCAATATTTTATTGAAACCGATCCCAAACTCTGAAAATTTTGCAATATTCTAAAACCATTTATTTGTTGGATGAGATCTTTTGTCAGTTTAAGTGCTGCGGCGGATAAAGGATGAAGAATGATTTTGGAGGACATGGGGAGCCATAATATTGAGCAAGAGTAGGATACAAGATTATACTCATCGCCAATTGCTATCGTAATCGTAACTGCATCCCAACGAATCAGCGAAAATAATCGAAAAATTATCGAAAATGTTCAAGCACGTTTTTAACAAATGTATAATAAAATCCGTTCAATGTAATAAAATACGATCGAAAGCTTTTGAATAGTTTGTTCTTAGCTCAATTGACGAGTAAATAAAAAAATTGACTACGAATAAACGGAACAATATAATAGAGCACAATAGTGGTGAACACAATAAAGGTTTCAACAAAAAAGTCCCAAAAAGCGAGAGAAATATATTTTCATTTTATGGTTATCGATTGAATAAGGTCGACGACAATTGGACCCCAACCTACCCAGTGAACATTGTTGTATTAACGCAAATTCATAGGTTTTTATGATTTTTTTGATGACCTTGAATAACAGCACTATCAGTGACCTCGGATTAAAATAAAACAATTCAGCAGAAAGTTAAAGCTTTGATTTTAGCTCACGGTCAATTCAAACTCGGAATAAATTTTAAGAGTTCTTAACCTCGGGTTATTGTTGCTACCACGGGAATAACAATGACCTAAAGGCAGTATGGCCTATAGGACTGAATTGCTCCATTGACAATGTCATTCGCATCGATATAATACCTCTTCATCCCAATCGACTTAATGTCGACGCAGACCCGGAAGTCGAAAGGGCTGTGCTATGAGACCATTGTGTATCACTCTTTGTGGTGGCTATTCGGCCCAGCATCTGTAAAAGGTATCATTATACTCCTTGTGTCTCAACGGCAAAAGTAATGAATTACATTTCAAATGCGCATTGTTTCAGATAGAATTCATGCTGGTTTTCGTGTCGAGATTAGCGCAAATAACGAAGAGATAGAAGGAGAGATAATGATTCTCAGCTCGGAAGGAAGCACACGTAGACAAATTAAACTTTATCGTTTTAATAGCATGAATTTCGATCGCTCCTTTATGCCGGAAGATGTTATTGCAAACCTAAATCCGCAATGTGTCTCTTTAGTGCATTCAAGAATTTTGGGTGGTTGGGTGTTTGTGGGATTGGTAATACACACAGGTATGCTGCCTTGCAATACAATGAAGAAAGAGGAATACTTTGGAATTGAATCATGATGTTTTGGATGCTTTCTGATTTTGGCTGCCTTTATGCAGGCTGTTATTTTTGCCTTTGGCAAAACATCAAATTTAGTTTCTAAAACTTTTCCAAACGATTTATATCCTCAGATTATGCAGTTATTCTTATTTTTATTATCGACTCTTATCGTCGATTCTTATTCTTATTCATAGTTTAGAAATTATTAAACGTTAAAAACACATTTGGTCTTAAAATCGTTTATTTCAAAAAAGGATTTATTGAGACCACACAAAAAGGAAACGTTTTCTTTGTTTTTGAATTCGATCGCAATTTATAAGCTACATCTTGTGATGATATCAATTGTCATGATTTTTCTCAATGGAGTCTCAATGTCTCGAATGGAATCCTTTATATCGTACTGTATTCAGAAATTGTTGAATTTGAATTGAAATTGAAATTCAATTGAGGATGTTTTGAATAAAGGAGAGCGCAGGACAGTAGTATAGTCGTGGTTACACCGACAATCAATACTTTGATTGGAAAATACAAAAGTGTGGTTAGTTGTCACGGTGTTGTAGCCAGTATATCAACAATCGAACAAACGTTCTTTTCTGACGCATCACGAAACAGTCTTGTTCATTGAATAAACCGAATCATGTCAACAGAAATTTCGGAGTATATTCGTAGGTTTTGTTTAACAATTGCCTGCAAGGAAGTCGTCGACAAATTGGAAATATTTAAGCGAACACTTTTACTAAGCCACAATACTCCAGTCGTGAAAAGACTAACCCGTCATAGTTGTTTAACAACAAAAGCAGCTGCTGAAAATATGAAAGGCGACAACAACAAAAGCAATTGTAATGGCGTAATCCCGGCAAAGGATCTTAATCAAATAAGATTGGTAAACGAGATAGACACAATAATTCGTATCTACCGAAAGGCATATGAAAGCCTTTCAACGTCCAATCCCGAACAACTGGAGCAAATAATTGGAGCCCATTTTCATCAAACAAATAAAGAACATGAACTACAAGTGGAAAACAGAGGCCTAAAACTTAAACTGAATTCCTTAAAGCGCGATATGAAGACTCAGTACGCGGATGGGCAAGAACGTTTGAAACATGCGGATGAAATTATTACCGAATTGCGTTTCAAGCGAAAGTATATCCAACAAATTAATGTTCTTGAATACGATCTGGTCAAAAAGTGGGAGGAAAGTCGCCAGGATCAAGCGGTAATTGCCTGTGATAAATTGAATCAAGCGCTTCAACAACAAATTCGTGAGATAAAAAACAAAATTAATAATGAACAACGCTTCATTTGCGAGATAGAAGCATTCTATCGTCAGCAAATCGATGAACTTAAACATCAAATAACTGAGTGGAAGGAGAAATACGCTCGCGAATCAATGAGGCAGGATACAATAATTGAGGAAAAGAAGGAGACCATACAGAAATTGTTGGCAACATTCAGACGACGCGTGCTGGAGAACGAGTACCGGAAACAAGAAGCCGAAGATTACATACGGAAAAAGACTGAGGAGCAACAAAGGCTCGAATGGCAAAGACTTCAAATCCAATCAGCTTTACGAATTCAAGCTTGGTGGCGTGGGCTAATGGTACGCCGATGCCTCGGACCCTACAAGAAGAAAGCAACGAAAAAACCTAAGAAGGCGAACAACAAATCAAGAAATTAACAGTGAATTCAAACGAATTCGTTGTATTTTTAGAGGATTCTCAAGGAGGGATAATTAAGAGATCCTGCCTCTTAATCATTTACGATAATTAAGAGATCTAAAAAGTTTCACTTATTTTCCCGTTTAATTTAATTTAAATTCATGTCGTGTTAGACCGCAAAACAACTGATATGATTATGTAAATCAACCATCAAGTTTTGCGCCTCTTAGTTCTCTCCCTAATTAGCGAAAATCTTGTAATTAGCAAAAAAATATCAACCTTAATTAATTGCATTAAATCGTAGAGGAAAATTAAATTAAAAACTTTTAAAATTTGAAAATGTTTTTGCTTTATTAACAAAATTCCGAGAAGTAATATATATATTTTGTTTTCTTGGTTTTATTTTTCTTCAAAATTATAGATCCAGCCGAAAACTGAAATCGAAAGTTAATAATTTTGTAGATTACTTCGTGTCTACTAACTACGTGATACTACCCGTATAAAGCAAACATTAAAAATATATATACTTTAAAGAAGTTTTTATACCCTTTATTTTATATTCTAATCATGTTTTAATCTTGTTCTAATCTTGTGTAAGTATTCTTTTGCTCTCCATACTGGTTTGGATAAATCAGTGAAATCTGAAAATAGAAATTCAATTCATTCGTAATATTCCTGCTGGATGAATTACAACGATATAAGCTATAAAGTCGTTTTGAGTGTACGTTTCGCTAGATCGTATGCGTGCATATAAGCCTGCATGTATGCGTTGATATTCTGAATATCTATTACTTTTTAGAGGTGTACGCATTACATATTCCGTTCTCTTTTTTGCAGCTTTTTTAAACGATATATATATTATGACGTATCCTTGTCTCTCATTTATATTTAATTGGTGCCCTCGTGAGTAATGTAAGAAGGATATATTTTCCACTTACACTCAGCCTATCAGATCCAAGATTGGTCGCTTATATAAAAACATACTAAGAGCGATAACGTACTAAAACGTACTAAGAGCGATTTTTAAATATGAATAAATTTAATTTCAAAATATAATAACTGCGAATGTTATTGGCATCTTATAATTCTCTTGTTATATCATAGATTTTATTTATTTTTATAGTGTTGTGTCTTTACATGTAATTATTATTATTTCTTTTGCTTTGGGACTTTTAAATATTGAATGATTTAAAGTTTTGATTTGATTTAATATATCTTCCACTTATTTAATGCTAAGCTCACTTCCTCCTTGTAATCAGTTTGGTACTGCTGTATGTGATTACACCATCATCCCATCTCTTCCATCCCACAGAATGCTCAAGCGTCGTTTGTGTATGCCTCGCTCTAGCTCGCTTTAATTTATTTGCATTTCTTTGACACCGCTAAATAAAATTTTCAGCTGCCACATTAATATCAATTTCCGCCATCCATCCGCTTGTCAGCCAGCTTTCATGGGTTTTCGCCGAATTGTTGCAGCAAGTGCTTTGCGTGTTCTTTTAAAACAATTTGTGTTTCAAAATGTCTTTGCCATGCAAGATGCCGAAAACTTTCTTTCCACGACGCAGGAAGAAATAGAGATAAATAGAGCGAGATAGACAGAAAAGTAGAGATCAGGCGGGACTAAAGAATTTTTGCGTTTACTTAGCAATTTTCGTTAGATTGTTGATTAAAATAGTTTTCGTAATAGTTGGTTGCGCTTAAAACATTATCCTCATCATTTATTCTCTACTTACACTTCTTCTAGTTATTTTTTAATCGTATTATTATTTCTATTCTTCTTTTTCTCATGAAAGCATAAGTGTCTGCGCTTTTTAGGTCGTTTCAGGCGCAAATTGAATTTTACGTTATTTTCTCCAAAGGAGTAAAAAAATTTTAATATTCCGTGCATGTTCGTCTCTAGTATTTATATGTATTCTTCGTCATTGTGGTTGTTCTTGCTCTTATATGTATTGCATTCCGTCGTCATTGGAAGGACATTTTTCAGTTGACGTACGTTTCCTCCATCTGTCTAATCATCTGATTGTATGTCTCGGATACGCATGTCTCCCGCAGTGATGTGTCTATTATCCTTTTTAATGCATTTCATTATTCACCAGCTCTCGAAATTTATTAAACAGACGTAAAACCCTTCAACATAATTTCTTCAACGTATTTACCGCAGTACGGACTGACTGACTGTTAATCAGTCTAATGTTGAAAAGATGATCTATTTCGTTTTTGTAGGAATTTTTAAACGCAACTGACTCCACATGCAAGATCTGAATGCAGAGATAGAATATGCTAGGAAATGCAGAATTACGAGACTACGATACGTTAGGATGTTATACGAAACCAGCTTTCTCGATTTTTGCGTGCGATTGTAATCCATTTGTAATATTTCTTTCAAAACCTTTTCACCTTATTCGTATTATTTTCTGTTTTCATTGTGATGAATAATTTCATAATTTAATAAATTTGCTATTGCGATCAAACGTGATACTTCTATATTTATTATAAAAATATGTAATAGAAATTCTTAAATAATGTAATCCAAGCGAAACAATTTGAGAATAATCGTGGGTGTAAAATTGTCACAGAAATAACAATTTCCAGGGATGTCATGAAACTAACAGATTTCTTCCAGATCGCCGAAAATTACGTTGTTTCAAGGAAGCGACTATTCCACTTCAAGGAGGGTTTTATATTTGCATTCACAGAAACAATTTTTTGGAATAGAAAGACAGGAATGGCATAGCAAAATATATAATAATTAATGTTTTAATTAATGTCAATGATTTTACATAATTAAAGCTAAGACTTACGAATTAATGATCACAAACGATTTACTCCAAGTAGACAACGCTGAAAATATTGTCATTCTTCTAAATTATCGTAGTTTAATTACTTTAGAAATTTAGTTATTTTTTATCAAATATTTTCCTGTATTTTATGAATAAATAAATCCAAATAATTCGCATGCTTGCGCCATTGTATTAAGTCCTTATAACGCCGTTATTTATTTTTAATTTCATTCTTTCGTATTTAATGGAACGTGATATATTATCGTGATTATATTATCAATCGTAAACTGCTTGTTATTAAACTCCGGGGAAAAAATAATTTAAAAGGAAAAGGAAAAATATTGTTAAGGGAAAATCAAAAAACTCATTAAAGTGCTGTTTCAGTAAATTTAAGTAGTTTCAAATGGTAAGTGTCGGAGTTTTCCATTATTGATTTGTCTGGATGGGCGAAAGTGGTTGGGAGTTGGAAAATAATAGCAACCTCTTTATAAGCTTATAAAATTTATATAGTCCGACGAAATAGAAAAACTTTCTCTATACAAATTTTAAAACAATAATCGTTGATAGTTATTGCTGTTGTTGTTGTTGCTTAAGCAATACTTTTCCATTTCGAAAGATTGGAGTTGCGGTTATATAACTATATAACCTACACAAACGCAATTATGAGCATCAACATAAAGATTAGATATGTATATATTTCGCTTATAACCTCTCCCATTGTATTCCATTTACGCTCGTACATGCTTACTCTTCCTTATCGTGAACAATACGTCACAGAAGTTTATTAACCAGGTTAACTTTTTCTATTTGTCTGCGTCTGCTCCTATTATTTATATTCTTCTTCATCTTCTAGTTTCACTCTTTCCAGCCCCTTTCCATTACTGTCTTAAGGTTTGTGCCTCAATGAATTGCAACGTTTATTCGAATGATTCAACACAACTTTTTTGAATTCTGTTCATTTTTGCTCCGGTTTGTTCTTTTCCTGTTGTTTTTCTTCTGCCTTTTAACGATCCTTCTGGTTTGTTTTTCCGGTTGGCGTTACTGCGGTTGGATATCTACACGAATTCTACAAATGGCACGTTGACCAAAGAACCGAAAGCATAGCACGAAAATCGACAATAATAAATTTCCAATGAGAGCCCGAGGTTTCTTTTCATCCGATAGAAGTCTGTCCCAGTCTCAGTTCTAAGCATTCTGCAAATCGTTGCTGAAAGCACTGCCAACATGTATTTTCGCAGATTTATTTATTTCCCTTCTTCCTCTGGCTCACTTCCCCGCACTTTATTCAGCTTTTGCTTTTCTTTTACAAAAACTCGTACAAAATTTAATTGCGGTCATATTGGGTCATTGGAAAAACAGCGGGGAGTGAACCGTAGTTCGAACTTTTCATTTGTCTCGCGTTCATTAAGCTTTTTTTATTGTGTCCTAATCTCTCTTAGGAAGATTATTGGCTTGACACTTTAGTGTCTTGAGGAAATATCGTGGTCGGTTGATTTGTGAAGCGGAAATTCTGTTAAGCAAAAAAGCGTAGCGGCGGGTGGCGGAAGTGCGAAATAGAAGAATAGTTAAAGATACACTGACAAATTCTGTCAAATCATCAGATTTGAGTTTATCCGAAATTCCATTTGATTTCAATTTCAATTCATAATTACTAAATTTATTAAAAACGACATAAATGGCGGAAAATTCTTCAAAATGTCATCAATGAAATTCTTTGGTGCTGTTTTCCCCTCTGCCTTTATGACAGCATCGAAGACGAAATCGAAACAAAATTCTATATAAATCGAACCACGATAGACCGTACAATACCTTTATCGTACGTTAATAAAATTTGAATTCGCGTAAAATTCTTTCTTTTTGACTGTCTTTATATCTTTATATCTTTATTAAATCAATCGACCAAAAATCAACTACCGAATAGAATTGCAATGATGTAAACATTTTTCGTGTACCAAGTTGTTATATGAATGATTTACCTTTAACTAACGTAGCATGACCTATACACCGCTTTTGGTAAACGCATACGTATACGTATTCGTATACACCCAGCTTAAGACGTTAAACTCAAATGAGAAATCGCAGCTTTAAATTTGCAATTGAGAAATGCAGAAATTTGAAGGTCGAGAATTTTGAGCAATGAGCATAAATAAATTCTAATAACCTTCACAAAATAGGTGTGACCTTGATCTGATTTCAGCCATTCTCAGAGCCAAATAGCCTTGGAAGGCAGGGAATACTCATGTCAAATTTCATGACAATAACTTTATTGGTTTTCTGATAATCGTGATTTCACAAGACAGCCAGACAGGCACGCAAATACAATGTGAACACTAAGGCAAACACCTAAGGACAAATTTCAGTAGAATGAGGCGCTAATTCCTAAATGGATTATATATATCTGAGCATACTTGTCACGCCTCTTTTGGTATGTTACAAGCGAGATACTTTTCAAGAGTGGTATAAATCCATGAATATTGCCTACTTTTAGGGTGTTCATTGAATGCCTTTTGTCTGTTAGTCACGTTGTCTGGACTAAGGGCCAGTGAGGGATGCGGTTAGCAGTGCGGTGTGTATATTCTGATAGATTATATTGTATTTATTATATTTATTGCCTTACTTTATTGCATTTATTGTACTAAATTAAATTGATTTTCTATTTAAAAAGAGAATGAAGCGATATCGCGACGAATTGGACAGTTTTCGTCCTCATTAACGCAAGGAGGGATGGATGCCGAGATTGGGCAACGATTAATTCTTACAATCTTTGTTGATAATATTTCGTCGCCATGCAAGGAAAATGTATAAAATTTATCGCGACAATTAGCCGCGTTCAAAATAAAAAAAAATGTGATATATCAAAATGAAAAGATTGATATTATTTCTTGTTTCGATAGAAGCTACTAAAGCTACTAAGTTTATACAAGTGATTTTTACCGATTCTTCTTTCTCTTGGATCACCGAAGTATATGTTTTCCTTAAGGAAGACGGAAACTTTTCGATGTACCCTCGCATAAGAAGAAAATTATTGTCGAAGGCGCAGAAGCAATAGTTTTCTGAGGAATATAGCACGCAATCATTGATGGCTGTCTCCGCGTACGTTTTATGGGCAGGGAGGGATGGATGCGCTTCCAAAAAGATATGCTTTTATCAAATCACGTTATCATTGCGGAAACTGAATCGATGATAATGAGTCCAAGGTAAAATATGAAAATATTAATTAACTAATTAAATTATTTTTAATTAAAAAATCGATCCAACTGCACGAAATGACTTTCTTCTTCTATTTCAATTTAATTACCATTACGCGCAATTCCATTTGGTCTTCATTTAATTTTTCTTTTTCGTTTTCTTTGTTTTTCAATTCAATACTTGTTATATAACCTTCTGTCTATTGAAAGAAGTTTTCATCGGACAGACATCTTGCCTTCTTTTCGTCACTTCATCGTTATCAATTGCATCCTTTCTTTTTATTTATTAATTGTAGAATTCATTTTTTCGTTGCAACCGATCTACCAAAAAAACCTGAATTTCTGTAAAGAGTTGAACCATAGAGTAAGAAATAACTCTAAGTAAGTTATTTCTTACTCTATGGTTGAACACAAAAATTGTCCCTTTCATCCATTTCATGCATATACAAGCTCGAGGGCTTACGAGGGACTACGAGTGCCTCTTCTGCATTGCCGGTTTGGCAATTGAGTATTTTTTACCATATAAGGCTTAACGTGGCACGAGGGAACACCAAAATGTAAGGCCCAAAAACACTATCGCCAGACAAAAAGAGTGTGCTGGTGAGGATAAAGCTTAAGCATTTATTCATGAAACTAATAACACTTTAGTTTTATTAGTAGTAACACTTCTGTGGTGATGATTTAATAATGGTAACGGTTTATACTTTGATATACATTTGATTCGTTTGTAATAGCTTTTTAGGAATGCTTCAGAGAAAATTAATTTCGTAACAAGTGAGACTCCTACAAAAGAAACCAATAGAAGCATTAAAATTTTTTTTTTAATTTTCAAGACGTTCA
Organism: Physocephala rufipes; assembly: GCA_963966595.1. Classification (NCBI taxonomy): domain Eukaryota; kingdom Metazoa; phylum Arthropoda; class Insecta; order Diptera; family Conopidae; genus Physocephala; species Physocephala rufipes. The sequence continues at coordinate 43,075,937 of OZ016501.1, forward strand.
CTAAAAGTATCACGTACTTAAAAGATTTGAAAAATGTTATAACTTACTCTTACTTATTTCAAAGTATTTTCAAATTAATTAATAATTTGACCATTATTACTTAATATTTATTTACTTAATATTTATTAAAGGCAGCCGATTCCTGTATATTTTTCGCACAATTTGATTACAATTATCATTATTAATGTCATTATTTTTTGGACTATCATGATCGTAATTGTAAACTGTTACGCTTTGTTGTTTTTCATTTGAAAATTAGTACGGGTTTAATGAATAGAAAATGGTGCTTAAGTCCATAAATGGGTATGGAAGTCATTGAGTGCGTGTGTGAATGCCTGTGTGTGCTTACGTATCTGCATGTGGGTGTTTACGTGTGTGCATCTGTATATGTTTTTGGCCAGGCCACAACTGTATATGGTTTCAATAAATTTTGTTCAGCCATGGATAAACGCATTAAATTTTTGGTGGAATATGAAGTTGAACGATAACGTGGCAATAATATCCGATTCCTCACGACATCCAAATTTAATTATTCCCAAATTACTGTCTTCCCCTTGCTTTTCGTTCCCTTACTAACCGTCCTGCTATCTTCTGTCCACGATAATTGCTTGTGTTGTGCAATAGTTTTTTATTTCCACTTTAATTTTGTTGCCGTTATGCGAGAAAAATACGAGCCTGTCCAGGCAGCTGCAACGACCCGATGCCAATAGCTACTGCATATTCACAAAACATAATAACAGCAATAATAAACAGCTGCAACGCCTACAACAATTATTTAAGGGATTGACTCTAAAAATGTAGAATTATGTGAAAATTTTCGAAAATATGGACTCTGTGTAAAAAAATACGATTAATTATTGAATTTCATTCCAGAAGGTACAGAATTTATCTCCTTCAAAAGCACGATAGGGGGAAGAAAATCAATACACCTTAAACATAGTTGCCAATGGCAACAGTAAAACACCGCGAAATACCGAAACATTGTGGTTTCCTGGACGACACAGGACGCAACACAAGCAAGGTTACCCGAATAGTGGTTTTAACTTGCAAACTAAAAAAGCGTCAAAATTTTTGGAGTAATGTCTTCAGCATTTTATAACTCAGGGTCAAGTTTGACGCAATAATAAATACAACGGCATTCGAAGACACGTTGATGTTATTGTTTGTAAAAAATTAAATACTGAATGAATACGGAAAAAGTGGTGGCTCAAAACTGACACAATGATAATCCGTTACTTGTTTTAGAAGTAACGCGAAAGTGTCGCGTAGGTCGTTGTACAATATTTCGATGGTAAGTGTTAGTTGAGGTATTTGTGTCTATGTATGTGTGTGCAGAGATCAAGAAATAGAATGGTAAGGGTTTCGACAAATGAATACCTACCTGAGTGCCCGACTTTTAGTCAGATCCGAAATGTCAGCAAAGTATTTTAGTTATATACAAGAATTACTTGTGAAGACATTAAAGAGAACTAACACAATTATTTAAATATAATTTAATATGAATTTAATATAATTCAATAATTAAAAGAAATTAATTTTTGATGTAATAAAATTGGTGAATAGTAAAATTTAAATAATACCAAAAAATCGTAATAATTAAATAACATCCTCTGTGTCATTTTAAATAAATGTAATGTTCATGGATCACACATACACACAGACGGAAGTCGAAAATTATAAACTGCAAGTGGAATTACTTCAAGAAAAATTAAAAAGATGGTAAGAGTCATCCTAAGGAAAATATTTCGTCAGGCTATTTTTAATGTTTTTAAAAACGCAGCCTATGAAGCCTATTACCATCTACTCTCTGCTTTTATAAAGGCTTTTTTAAAACAGTAGGATTGGAAAATATTCATCCGGTTCTTCGAGTCTTAGAAGTCTGGAATGTGCGAAATTGAAACGTTGTTTTGGAAGTTTGTCAACCTTATTTTGTCATTCTGACATCTTCGAAAACAATTTTAGGACTACCTTCCCTTTTATAATTATTAAATTGCTGCGTCTACCAAACCACCAAAAAGCTGATAATCATGAATGTATGGTGTCATTAAGTAAATTATTGATTTTCACGGTGAATCCGACAATATCGTGTATCACATATTCCTAAAGTCCTTTTAACCAAATCAGCTGAATAACATTTTCAAGTGGCAATCATCTTTCCCAATTTCCTAATGGAACCGTAAATGAAAAAGCCCTTATTCTTAATTTTAATGAAATGAATTGCATTCAATGATATCTTCTCTTTTCGCTATCGTAAATTTTTCCTGGATGTGAAAATTTTCCTAATGAATTCAATTTTCTCTGAGCCAGTGAAGAACATCGCCATCAATTGGAGCATAAACTTGAACAAATTTTAAAGAAACGTAGCGAACAGTAAGTGATATTTATTTATTCTGCTTTTCTCTTTATTTCCAAAGTTTTAATTTCTTAATAGCGACGAAAGGATGCGAATAAAAGCACGAGAGAAGTACCAACAGTTTGTAGAAGAACAAGAGAAGCGTAATAAGCGCAATAAACAGCTAATGCAGATGCTGGAACGTATTGATGAACAATCTGCAACACTTTCAGCACGAAGCGAACGCCTGAAAATGATGAAGGTTAGCATCATCGAGTAAAGGTCATCGACTCAATGAATTTAATCATAGATTGTTGTTTGCACAGTTACAGCATGAGATGTATTTTGCCAAACTATTTAAAGCCCAAACCATGCGTTGCATGCAACGAGACACAACACCGACAACATCATCAACACCCGTAATCAGACTGACGGACTTATTGCAACCAACAGGCGAGGGGGTCGAAGCAGCACCGATTTCAACCACGCTACAACCATCGACAGTATCACTATTACCTGTGTCACCAACAATCTCCCCAGCCGCAAAACCAACAATGGCATTGGCCAATGCAGCCATCAGAAGCCCTTTATTAGGATGTCAAAATCTCGAAAGTAATCTTTCCCCACGCGTTCCCCCCACGAGAGATTCTTTTGGGAGTCTTTTGAAAAGCCATGACAATAATACCGGTGGCACTGTCGTCGACGACGTCATGACAGTAGCACAACTAGCATCACCTTATTGGACATTTGCGCTGGCCATGCCAACATCTGCGGGATTGTTATTCACAAATACGCCAAGTACATCGTTGCCAGCGCAAACACAAATGGTATCAGGTGTAAAACAATCAGCAGCACCATCGGCATCAGTGCAAGCAACTAAAGCGTATCGGAATTTAAATGACTATCGATATCAAACTCTGCATCCGATCCTGGATTACGCACCGATGTTTTCGTCTGAGGGCGCCAACAATTCGCTGGCGCAAGAAAATGAGAAAATGTATGGAATTCGAGCAGAAGGACAAGACGCAATGAGAGAAATGTTAGGGCAAACTAATACTGCCTTGGATTCTGTTGACATTTTGTCAAAGCAACGAGGAATTCGAAAAGGGAAGGACAGTAATGAAACCATTCGTATTAAGGATGAACACAACGTGAATACAAATGATAACTGCATTATTCATAACGAAACCAACAACAATAATGAGACCAACAACAGCGCAGTCCGCAACGAAAAAGAGTTCATTTCGCCAATGCCATCAGAGAAACACGATGATATCAAAGCAGAAACCATTATTAGGACAAGAAAAATTCCAGCTGGGGATAATAATGAAATATATAATCGAGACGATAGCAATAATAATGATCTTAATAACAACAATAACTATAATAATAATAATAATAATAATAATAATGATTATAACGTAAATGACAACGAAGGCAGCAGGAACGTAAATTTGAATGCACTTCGTAAATGGGCCGTCAGTCAAGGAAACGTTATAACGCCGCCACCATCTTCATTCAAAACAACATCAGTGTCACCCTTAACGCGATCATCAGTATCATGTTTATCGATACCATCTTCCTTGACATTCAATAAATTGAAAATTCTTGATGAAAACGTAAATGTTTTGCAGCAGAATAGAGGCAATGAATACGGCGGTGATGGGGGTGCAACAACCGCAGCGACGAATACAAGACTAGGTAACATGCACTCTGCTGAAGCAATAGTTGAACCAACACAAACTGCAGACTCTGGAAACACCGACAAATGCATTAGAGACGAAAAATCAGTTAATTTTGTTGAAAGCAATCTCGCGGATCAAGACAAAAACCATACTGAAGGTGAGATACTTTCTGCTGCCAGTGAAACTAATGAGGGTAATACCGGTTATCCAATTTCTTCGGTTAGTAGAATTAATGACAGAGACAAAGATTATGGTAGAGACGGTGGGAGAGATTGTCATGGTCGTGATGATATTCCTGTTGCAAATAATGTGAATAACTATAAGTCACGGAAAATTGATGAGCTCAAAGCACTTCCGAGTGAGTCAAACGCAACAACATTAGCAACGGCAACAACAACAACAACAACAATGATATCGACGACGCTAGTGTCTTCTATTTCTCAATCATTTCCTCATTTTGAACGTAAAGAAAAAATGGCAATTGAGAATATTGAGAACGTTTTTTACGGCGAATTTCATCAAGCGAGCGATGCAGCTAAAACATCATCAAAAGAATCTCGAAATCGAGATACGCTCATGCCAACTGGTGATATAATTGGTATAAAGGAGGAACTAGCTGACAATGCACACAAGGATAATCAGTTAGCATTAGGAAAGACTGATGAGCTGCCGCCAGCTGTAACAGATTTAAGCGAACAAAAACAAGCCACAAAAGATTACGACGAAGAAGGAAAGGAAGAGACAGAAACAAAGGAAGTGATCTACGAGGACGATTCAAATGCCGCCGTGGCCTTAGAGTCCGACAATACAGAGTACAAATACGATGAACAGCGAGCAAGGGAGGATACTTCGCAGTATCAATATCACCAGGAAGGTGAGGAGGGTAATACGGTGACACAGGAACATCAAAACTATGACGAAAATTACGATTCTCAAAATTACGATGCTGCAACATACCAAACTGATATTTATGATATCAACGAATACCCAGGCTATTCCTACGACGAGTCCAGCGGCCAATATGTTTCCAATGATGCTAATCAGCAACTATTTCAAACACAAGAGAATTATCTGGAGGATGATGGACAGTACGATAAAGAACAGCATGAGCAAGACCAACTACATCATCTGGACGAAGGTGCTAGCGAAGAATTTCAACAAACGTTTGAGTCTCAAAAGCAAACAGTAGTTGATGCCTATGATGAGTTAGCAACTGTTGGTGGTAGCACTGCTGAAAGTTTCGAAACTGCAGAGATGAAAATATTACCAGAAGAAAATGTTGAAGTCAGACCCAATGCGGATTCACCGGCATGCGCTTCGCAACCGCTTGAAACTGTATCGACATTAAAAAAATCAAAAGTGTTAACCCTAAAGGGCGCAGCATCGCCCTCTGCTTCTTCTTCTTCTTTTTCACCCTCTCAACCTGCTCCTTCGCAAATTACCAATGCGACGATTAAACCCATACTCAATGTAGAAAGGCTCACCGCAGCTAATGATGCGCAGCAAAACAAAAAGAAAAAGAAACGAGTTAATTTCGTTGACAGCAGTGAAACAGATGACAGCTCGAGCGTGAAACCAGAAGGCGTTGCGGGCTCCGCAACCGAGAGCGACTTTGACTTTTGATCAAACTCTGGTACTGGCGGAGGTGCTGACTGAAGAGGATTTGGTGTTGACAGTGGTGTTAATTAGAATAAGTCAATATTGACAAAATAGCGAATCGAAATGATGAGGGAGACGAAGGGGAGAGAAAAAGCGATTTCCTCTACAAAGTTTTAATTTCTCTGAAATCTTCTCACTCTCAAAAGTTTCCCAAATGTTCAATAAAGTAATGAGGAAGAAAACTATTTTGCCAGAGCTAATTGATTTTGTTCAAGACTTTGGAGACAACTTTGGAGAACTTTTGGTTATTTTTTGTGTCATTTCATTTTCTGGCTAACTTTACAAAAAATATTAATTCAATTTTTAAGAAAGCTTGTCTCAACAAATTCTCATATCACCGAACTCCGAAGGCTTGGTAAGAATAATGAGGACTTATTCGCTGTTATGCCAATGCGTAATACAGTTCGACAAATTCGAGGTCTACAGAGTTTAATAAAATGCTAAATTGAGCTCAAAAATTACTTCAAAAACTTGGTATGATAGTGAACTATATCGAACAAAGAGTAAGGATAATCAAGCGATAGTTTTCATTAGACTGGAGCTCGTATCAGTTTTTGTTAATGTTGGTTCAGTTGGAAAGTTTAGTCTGCGTTATTCATAGGCGCTCATTCATAGGTCACTCTAAAGATGATGACTAAAGAATATGACTAAAAAATTTTACAAAAATTCGAATTTAGATGTAGATGAACACATTTAAATTAATTTTCATTAAAATATTGAATGCGACCGTGTCGGCGATATCGACGATAGTTTTTCCTGGAGCTGAAATGCAAGTTATTATTATTATTGACAAACTTTTGTCAATTTTGATTAGGAAACAAATCAGTTTTGGCGAAATATCATTTCCAGTGATTAATTTCTTTCTCGTGAGAACTGGAAAACGGTTCGCTTCCAAACTAAATTTGACAAAGAATGGCGAAAATTCGTTTTAAATTCCTTTGGTTTTAACTTTGTTTATATCGTCTAAAGTAATCGAGAGTTATGTAATGAAAAAAGGAATTATATTGTGTGTGTACCATGTCAGTAATTTCGAATTTTATATTAACGTTAGGGATTCTGTGATTTATCCTCTTAAATAACATGCTTCTGCAACACTGTACTTATAATTATGTTTCATTTTTATATAAAGTATTTAGAATTAGAAACAACAACAGGATTGCATCGATCAAGTAAATCGCATCGTCACTTGTTTTCTTTCATCTTTTATTTATGAGTTTACGTCAGACATTACCATCAGCTTTCAACAACTAATTAATACTTTTTAATCCTGTAGATCAATCTCCTTGTTATAAATGAATAATGCAAAGACTTCTCTGCTCTCTCTCTCACTCCGTCATTCCGCCTATGAACCCCCTACAATACTTTCTCATTCCTATTTTTAAATCTTCTTTGGGGGCATCTTTTTGAATTTTAATTGAATTTTGGTGCACTTAGGGAGCTCCTCAAGAAACCGTTTTGAGCTGCGCCTCTCCCCCGCTCGAATTTGAACTTTCTATATTATGGCATTTTCTGATAAAATAAACGATATTTTGCAACGTTTTGTAACAGGTTTTACGATAATGAAAACTTTCACTGCACAAAAGGTATCACATGCATTTCACTGTCGGTTGACTTCATTAATCGCCTTTGCTTCGAGTATCTTTCGATTAGAATGTAGCCATTTTAACCAAAGTTAAATTGGCGCGCCACTCCAGAAATTTCACTGACGTCTGCTCCTTGTCTATAAAAGAGCGATATAGTATGTAAAACGAATCCAACAAATACGTGCTTTACTATTTCAAATTGTGCCTGAAGCGAAGCAAGTAATTGGTAAAATGAAGTAAAAAAGGTCAAAGGAAGCCACACCAGCCTTTAACATCAAAACGGCGGCAACGCCACAACCGTTACATTCACAGGATATCCTTCAAAAAATAGGAACAACGGCAATTGAAATAAAACCAATGGTATGGTCGATCTGAACGTTGAATCAATTGCACCCCTATCGATTACTATCACGCTTCGCGGTATTCGTTTGGTCCCCAAAAAACGACCATATCAATTTACATCTACAAATACGTGCGTTAACGCAGACAAATATAGGATTGCCTTGGTTTAAATGAATGAATGAATAGCGGCGTTTTACAAAAGTGCGTATTTTTGCAATAAAATAAGAGAAATGGTCTTGTTCAAAACAACTTGAAATAAAAAACGAGAACAGAGCCGAACATAATCAATAATATTACACCATATTGAGAGAAATTGAAACAAAAGGAAATTAAAAGGTATTTAATTATTAGTAAACAATTTAAAAACTTTTAAGCAGAAACGTTTCTGACTGGAAGTACAGAAATAACTCAAAGGATACCAAAAATTCGGAATAAGTATAAGTTATGTGGGATGGGTGCAGGTATGCGTATATGAGTGGGTTATACTCAATTGCAAGGATATTTTATCAAAAAACATTTTTCAATGAAATGCGTGGACTCTTGCACGTTTTTTAGCTCTGCAAATATTAATTTATCAATAAATTTCATACAGTTGTTTCTGCCTTTGCCAGTTTTTCAAAATTTTCATATTAGTAATAATACAAAATATTTTCAATTTTTATTAAAAAACCATTATGCATATTGCAACAGAATTTGGCTTCTAGGTTCTCTTAAATTTATCACATTGGTAAATCCTAAATTTATATCCTTCTAAGTGAAATCTCTCCCCCTAATATTGAGGATTTTGTAATGTAAGAGTTTTGTCAATAAATTTAACCAATTAATCACAATAGATACCCTTCGTGTACCTTTCACTTGTGCACTTTAACATCAGTCCGAAGTATCAGACGTCTTTCATTTCGATATTTTTCTTGGTTCAATCATTTTATTTCAGTAAATTCAATATAACTAAACTTAATAAACCACACACTTCTTGAACTGAAGAAAAAGTTCTGCTTTAAATCCAATAGACGTATATATATTTTACACGATATATAATATAGCTGTCAATATTTGCCGACATCTGAAAATTTAATAAATACTTCAGATTCTAATTCTCGTAAATTCGAAAGTTTTCCTGCAAATGAGAACAAGTCATATACTCTTTAGGAAATACGCCACATCTCTTTGGCAATATATCCAGGGCAGCGCCTTGTCTAATACGCGTCGTTCGCCGTGATATCATTTCACTAATGACGCCACTAATAATCCCTTTGAATTTTTGCACAAACTTCCTCGGAGGTGATAATCAATGGATGGAGTATGTTTCAGAGATGATTACTGAGAGAATAGAAAAGGAAATAATTAAAGTAAAAGAAGGAAGATTTTCACAAATACATGTGAAAATATAAAAATATTAAACGGAATTTACTTTATTGAAATAATGCCGGCCAAATACTTCGAAGAGCAATCATATATCATGCATATTATTATTGTTGTTGTTGGTCGCGTTTCTATCGGTCTCCTTATCGGTTGGCATCTTAATAGCGCACAGTCAGGTTAAGAAAATTAAAAATGCTTTCGGCGTTAAAACATAATTACACACACATTCGTACGAACACGTACCTCCTGCCGTCCGTGTATCCAGTACATGCATTCATAGATACATCCACACATACATACTTATCTACTTACACATACATAATTTTTATACATATATGCAAATTTATGTAGAAATTTAAAAGCAAAGAAAAACAAGCAAAGCCGCGAACATCGGTGAGACTGAAACTCGTATACCCTACAACTCCTCTGATTTAGACGATTAATATCTATTTTTTTCTGGTGAATTATTAGAAAATTTTTATTTTTAATTAATCTGAAAATAGGTGTGTCTATATTTTATTCTCAGTCGTTTGTCACTTGCACTTGAGGCACAGCAACATATAACATTGTAAGCTGTAAGCTTTGCTAAAGTAATTTTCAGTAAAAAAGAAGGTGTGACACTTGTTCGATTTTTTTCTTCTCTTCAATGTTAAGGTTCCCAAAGTGATGAGATATACTTTTTAAATTTAATCAGAATGGAATCTAATTAATGATCTCTATAGACGGGCGGCTATGCAGACCGAGTTTCAAGCCTAAGAAGAATTTGTTTATCTGTTACGTCTTATCGGTGTAGGGACAAAATCGATATGTCCTCGTAACCTCGGCTGAAGGACCATATGTAAGGTGAAATATTAAACCAAAAGCAGAATACGGTTTTTATGCAGCGAGCTCTTACAAAAGAGAACGTTAATGAATATACGGAAGAAAAGAAAGACCCGGAAAGCGAAGCCTTTGGATTAAATGAAGGAGCGAAAGGAAAAAGGAGAAGAGTCAGAGGGGAAGAAGAGGAAGGATCGCTTGCTTTGCAAAGTTTGAATTGGAAAATCGTTGAATTGGTTTGCAACGTTTTCCTTTGCATTTTTTAGAGACATTTTCTGGAGGATTATGCATATGAACTGGAGCACATACTTAATTTAAGATGATTTTGAGAACAGCTCTCAATTCTTTTCACACTTAGGTGACAAGAAAATGACACTTTGGTTGGAAATTAGTTTCATTGTTTAAGAATAGATTAAAAATGGCGAGAAAGTAGTCAAGAGAAGCAAATGAAAATTTTAATGAATAATGAAGTCCATCGAGCCCAAAGTGAAGATCCGGTTAAATAACAACACAAAACGTATTTGACGCACATATTTCAGTAATAATTTTTTGGCAGAGATGCAAAAATGGAATCTTTAAAATTAAATGGCGAAACTGAAACTCTTAATTTGGGAAACACTAATTATTATGACTTGATTTTCTATAAAAATACTCATAAAATATCCTTAATGGGCTTAAAACTGATTGGTTGAAAACTTAAAAAACTGGTGTTTAAGAAAGGTAATTTGAAAAAAAGTTTTGATTGAATTATTATTTCACTTCTTTGTATGACGTTTTAAAATGAATTTTATGCGAACCCCAACGCAATATTTCATTAAGAGCATTCTTGTCCATTAATGGTTTTAACTCAAATCGAAAGATTGTGTTAGACTTTACGACCGAAAAGACGTCCATTTTCCCAACATATCTAAATAATTTTGCAGTGACAGCTGTTATTGATAATGACAATAGTGGTAATATTGTCTCCTAACGTACTGAAGCAGCTTGCAATAAAGTAGGCCAAACTCTAATTGTTTCTGGTTGGTTGACGGCGCGGAATGCTAGGTCAGCCCTGAAAAATACACCAAAATGTTGGATAGAAATTCGCAATTATCCATTGCTGACGTTGGTCGCCAACGTCGAATCTCAACAAGCTCAACCTCAACGATATTGGGCGCAGTAGACGCAGTGTGTGTTGTGTATGGTGTCTGATTGATACAGGTTGCGTACGTTATTTCAGCAACTCGGAATGACAAGCGTAATTTACAAATTTAATATGACTGCAGTAAAATCGAAATAATAAAAAAAACGAAAACCTCGTACAATCTCCTCACAAAATTTCCCAATTTAAATTCGTAAAAAATAGTGAAGATTCCAAAGAATTTATAAATATTGAGCAACAAATTGATGTTGATTTTTTTATGTTAACCTGTAATTAATATTTAATTAATTTATTAAGAAATTTTATGAAATTATGCGTACTTGTATTTTTGATAAAGCATTCTCTATCCTACATTTTTTCCACAAAAATAATTGAATAATTTTATAAAGAATTTTTGATGAGATATTTAATTTTATTTAATAAGAAAATTACTTTCTGAGTTTAAATTCGTTAGCAGAAAATATTTAATTTATGCTTTGCAGGAAGTCAGCTGGAAAATGCGACAAATATAAATTTGCTTCGGTGAAAGACTGTAAGCACACAACACCACACACGCGCGCGAGAGTTCACACACTCACACACACACGCCTACGTTATTATAATTTCCCTGTAGACATTTACCGCAATCATTCTGAAATTCGGTAGACAATAACTGCAATTAGTTAATGCATTTTAAATTATTTTTCATTTTCGAAGCCAGGTTTTTAAAGATTTTTAAAAATATTAATTTAAAGCAGCTCTCGATTTCTTTTTTATTTTTTACAAATTTTTTCCAAATTTCAAAAATGTTTGGAACTGTTTTCAGTACAGTCAATTTTTCCCACAGGATATTTATATTGTGACACACTTTCTCACCGAATAAGGCTTATTTATATTTAATTAAGCATTTAATTGACGGGCACACGCTTTTAAAATATGTTTACACGAATATTCCCCGAGGTCATGGCATTTTCCGGAATTTTGTCTGTTTTTATAATAAAAATAGAAAGAAAAAAACAAAAAACAATATTAAAAAAAGAAAACGTTATTTAAAGAAAGTGTGGACGAAATCCCGAAACAACAAAATTCCGATATTTTTTAATCACGAATGAAGGAATACCGAAAGGTATTCCTTCTAAACAAGCTGTGATAAAATTGTGTATAACAAACAATCAAATATTTGGTAGCTAAGCAACTTTCTTAATTGCTAACAGCTAAAATATCATGATATAATCTCTAATTTCAAGTGGGAGTAATAAAAACATACCGATGTCGAAATAAAAAAACAGTCTACTTTATCAAAACACAAGAATAAACGATGACGTACAAAAATGACGTACAATAGACTTGTTCTGAGCAATAGGAGGGAATGAGTTTATTATTTTATGATAATAGTTTTGATGTTCTTTATGATGATCTAATACGTTCTATGGTAACTGTGATTTGTTTCATCAAGGGCTGACGCTCACTCCTCACATTACCTTCTCCTACCTTTTTTATGACTTTGCACATTCTCACCTTTTCGGTTGAGGTAAAGTAAAAATTGTCTGGCAAAGTGTTATAAAATTTATGGGCTCCAAAACAATTGACTTTTAAGTAATGTAACAACAACAACAACAACAACAATGACAGCAGCAGCATTGTTTCTAAAATTTAAAAAAATATTAAGTAAAGAATGAAAGATAGAGGAAGAGACAGAGAGAGAGAGAGAGAGAGGTAGAGGCGGTAGTAAATATTTTGTTGGGAATAAAAGGCCATAAAAAATTATTTTTGTAAAAAACCGTTAGTATTTATTTCGTACGCAGTTCTCAACACTGCTAAATGACAACGTCAAATATATTTAGTAGTAATAAAAATAATCATAATCAAATAAAACATACCTAAGTACGCGCCACAAATTTTGGAAGAGAAGATTATACCTGTCTCGAGACCGACAAAAGCTGTCTTGAAAAACAAACAAAACAAACAAACTGGAATTAATTAGTTTTAGTGTTTCGGCCATATAAGTTTTTCAATATTTGCCCACTCTAAAATTTGAAATTAGGGCAATATACTTCTGTAAAGGTATTTTAAAAATAATAACAATAGGGATGATTGTCAATATTTATAAGCCAAATTATTGAACGTTTTAGTTCAAACTCAACTAAATTTGGCTCTACTGCCACTGAAACCTTAAGTCAAAATCTTTCTCCCTCCCATTTGAGGTACTCGATTTTGTGAGAAGATTTAAAGATTAAGTGTGGAATTTCATTACCTTCTTCTGCTTTTTTGAATGCTAGTCGAAGCAATGTCCTCGTCAGTGAAAGAAGGCTTTATCGTTCTCCAGCAACAAACACACTACTAACGGCAACAACAACGAACTTCATTACTTACAAAATATTGCTCAAAAACATGGATAACTAGACGACAGACAAACGATACCTGTAAATACGAGGCGTGTTCTGGGTAATAAAGCTTTTCCGCTTTAGTCTCCTTTAGAGTAAAGGACAATAACAACAATAACAAAAAATGTTCAAAGTTAGAGTACCTGCAGTGTTCAGCACGTGCGTGCAATAATTCTTCGATTCCATGCGAGGAATTATTGCGAAAAAAACACCAACGCCACACCAAAGCTCGATTAGAGAGCAGTGAAAAACAATAACTACAATGAAAGAAATAACGAGAAGAAAAAAATAATAACAAACAAGAAGAAGAACAAAAACGTTACGATTGAAAGCAACACACCAAAATGAAAAAATGTGATTCTCTTTTTCCTCTCGAATAATTTGTTTCGTGGTTCTTAGTTTAAGAAGAAGAAGTAGAGAAATTGCTGGTTATCATTCACTTTTTGTTCTTAAGCAACCAAGAAATGGCCACCGGGTAGTTGCGAATGAGTTTTTATAACGCTTTATATTATTTGTAACAAATTCATTTCTCTGTAAGCGACCGTAGTTTCATCGCCGATGGCTTAAGTCTCTGAAGTTGTTGCTGACGACGGCTGGTTCTAGTTGTCGTTGCTGTTTATGTTGTTGCTGTATTTGCTGGTACCGGTACAATTGTTAATGGATCTGCTGAAAATCGCCTTTAGAGAAGTTCTACGTTCGCCATTCCCGCCAACGGAATAAATCAGATTCAATGAGTTTTACGTGCACTAGAGTTACCAGAGTTACAATCTCGTCTTAAAATGCGGGAAAGAAATCAATTGTACGCTGTAGAAAGTCGTCGTGACGTTAATGGAGAACAGATTTGTTCGAATATTGTTGACTGGTTTATGACTTTGTTTCCGGTATTGATGAATTGATTTCTTTCGATGAGGATGCTGTTTTGGTAGTGTTGGATTGTGGTTTTTTAATATTTTCTGTTCTAAGAAATTTATTTAAATTCTGTTTCCTTTATTTGAGCCTTCTCTCATAGCCTTTTTCTACGGAATTATTGCCTAAAATGAATTGAGGACAGAATGATATCGGTCGTGTACTTTGTTTTCTTACGACAGAAATTTTAAACTCAAAAGCTTTTTGCTTTATAAAGTTAACATATTTTTCGAATTGCCTTAAAAATTCTCGTTTTCTCGCCACCATTTTATATAAAAATACATAAAAACAAATAGGATTACTTCCTTTAGATACCAGTCTTTATTTATTGTTTCTTATTACTTTTTTAATTTTCTTCTGTAATTTTTTGTTAGTATCATTTCTTTCAAAACACGTCTCACATGATCAAATTCTTATATTGCCTTCTAAAGAATATTTCACTTATTAAAGGAATCATTTAAGTTACATAAAATTTTATTATGTGTCAAATTATGTATTTCCTTTCTGATAAGAAAAACCATTCAAGGACTTATTCCTATCACTACGAATTTAATTAGATTGAAGTTGGCGCAACTTACATATATATATGGATCATTATTTAATGTAGTAGTGATGGAAATTATGTTTAGGCAGCGTTTAAGGGCAGTAACTTTATTCGATCTTAATCTCTTGCGCAGAAGAATCGAACGTATTTCTCGAGAGAAGATTTTTGTTCTAAAGTGGAAAAAGCTAACAGTGGTTTTTTCTTACCACATATTCACCCCAAATTTTATACCGATAGCTTTTTTCGTTCACCTGGCCATAGGAATCGTGATTTCAGACTGACAGACAGATGGATGGACATGGCTAAATCGATTCAGGAGGTGATTCTGAGTAAGAGTATGATATATATATACTTCTCTATATACTTGCTGCGCCTGCTTTAATGTGTTACATTGAGAATAACAAAGTTAACATGCCCTTGGGATGTAGGGTATGAAGAAGAAAAACTATATAGCAAGTAGAAAACAGTAAGTAAAAAAAGTAGATAAAGAGGAATTGCAAAAACGGTAAATGGGAGTAAAGAACAAGATATACGAGTAATATGGGTTAGCAATTTCATGACCGGTTTAAAACCCGTAACATCGTTTTCTTGTTTACGGTCGCTTCCGGGTGCGTTGCGTTCTTATTTTTTTCGTGGTTTTCATAGCAATTTTGCAGATTTTAACAAACCCAATCCACGTTTTGTTGTCACTACTAGAGTTAGAATGGAACCGATGGTAGTAACTATTTTTTGCTCACAAAATAGAAAACAAAATTCCGTAGTATTTAAGCACGCATCATTACGCGATGCAACAACGTGTGCATTGGGGTGGAATTTACCGCGAAACACCAATGAGTAATCTATTGTTGATGATTGCTTTATCGGTTTGTTGCTTACGTTTATTTATATTCATGTGCTATTACGTGGGAAACTGTTGTTGCTATTGCGGTTGGTCATTTTCTTGCTTCTGTTGCTCTTTATGGTGTTGTCGGCAGCTGATACTGGTAACTTCCATCAAGTAATTGACGTTCAAATCATACCAGATGGAGGAACTATTGATTACAGCACTAAAAACAACAACAACAAAAACATTGAAATAACAGTCAACTTTTGATTGCTGTATACTATATGGACAATTATCAAATGACAATAATGAATACAATGGTGATGATGTTAGCGGTAGGTAATGTTGCCGATGACGATGAATAATGCTTGCCACTTTAAATTGCTATCGATTCTCACATCAATCGAACTAATGACGCATTAAAAACGTATTTTCGAACTTCTACAACGGCTGAGACATGCCTTTTCACGCACAAACCGCAACAATACGAGCGAACGTTCCTTTTTTTCACCGTTCTATTCAACATTTATTGCGTGTTTGTGAATGGCGTTAAAGCTTTAACAGTATTTTATTTCCCATAAATTAAACATACTTTATTTTTAACCTTTATTTTCGTTCTGACAGTATTAATTCAACGCCACGCAGCAGTTGTCTGTCACCCTGATCGGATATGGTCTAAAGTTGACAGCATGATGGTATATCAGTGATCTATCAAATACAGGAAAGGTCGTGCTCCAGCTTGCATCTCCAGCAAATTTTCCAGCGGTCGGACCCTCATCCGAACTAACATAATTGATTTATAGAATTGAGTTTTATTAATAGAGGACGCTAGCCATCAATTAGCAATTGTTGCATGCTTGCATACATTTTATGCCGATGATGAAATATTGCTCGACGACAGGTGATAGAAGCAGTTAACTCACAGAAGTAAACTGTGATCGTGTTAAATGTTGGACTTGCTAAGTGCTAATTAAGAGAAGTAATCATTAATCCATATGGAAAAACTTTTATACGTTTCTATACGAAAAACTTCCTTCATGTTTTAATTTCAAGAAAGCTATGGAACATACGCTAACATACTTTAATAAAATTTGTTGCTTTTACAAACTGTTGCTCGGGATGTTTAGAAAGGTATTCCACTGATTATATGTAACTTTTTGGTAACATCTTGGAGACATTATAAAAGAAGTTAGATGAATATATATCTCCCAGGCTAACTATCCAAATTATACTCCTATACTACCCATCAAACTATAAAAAGCCTATAGAGAGACTTCCCATAAATTTCTGTAAAACACAAAAATAAATAAACAAATAATCAGAATGAAGTTTATTAACTTTGAAATGTACTGTTTCTGAAATCAACTACACTTCGTTACTTTACTGAAAGCGAGTTGTTTTGGTTTAAAAACATTTCCTTCTTCTTGGCAAACATAATCCACTGCAAACTGTATGAGTTTGAAGAACGAGAAAATCACAGCAGAGGCTTAACAAAATCTCCTTCGCGTCTGAGCATGAGCTGCCCCCAAGGAAGTCCACCAGGAACGTATCTCCTCTTTTACTTCCTATTATTTTTGGTTGAATATTTTAAGCTGAGAAAGCAAACACAATGTATGAAAATCAGAACTGCCAGCAACTCAACCACATCAAAACGATAGTGCCAAAAACACGCACAACCAAGTGCATCATAATTGCAGCCGCCACCGTCGCCGCCAGAAACGCACTCATCGCACTGCATGTGCCGTCCATAGTTACGATAAAAAATTTATGAAAGAACGTTATGAAAATGATGTGAGTAAAATATCTGCTCCTTGTTATTCTTCTTAATTTGGGGAATGTTTTAGGCGCTCGTTTAGCCTCATGCAATCAGCTGAACCTAGGGCTGTTGTAGTTGTTGGCGGCGTTTTGTTGGTGTCATATACATACATAATCACACATGTAGGTTTTGAAACCGTGTATCGAAATATAACCAGTCCATGAATGGCCAGTAAATCTCGCTGGGGCGATGGTGACGATTTTTGTTGACGTTATTGTAAACGTTTGCTAGGTATAAGCAGTTGGTAAATGGGCATCTGTGGATCCATCCATTCCATCAAATTTTACGTGATACAGCGATTTTATTCACGCCGTGGTGAATAGCATTCCTGCGAGATGTTCGAATATTATGTACGATTCGTTTATGCGTTCTTAAAGAAAGTGTGAAGGGGTTGTTGTTAATTCTGTTTAGTGGGTAACGTCGCTGTAATTGTTAGTTTTTGTTCAAATATTTTACATACGAGATAACTGAATAAATTGCGCTCCGCACACATTAAATGTACTGCGTGTTTTCGTTATTGTTGATGCTGCTGCTTCTTCTGCTGCTGATGTCGTAAGCCCTGGAGATCCATGAGAAAGGATCAGGAAGCTCCATACGGATTGGTGATGGTGCAAATATTCGAGAGGATATTTATTTGTAGAGTGGAGAGTGGAGGAGTGAGATTTATTGCTTTCACTAAAACATTTCCAAAAATTTCTAATAAAATTTCGCAAGTTTAAAATTATTTTTAGAAGCAATTTTCGGTTCCATTCGATTATATTAATTCCACTTTAATTTGAATTCTTTCTTAAAAAAATTATTATTAAGACGAGGAATGTGTAATGATTTTAGAAAATATTTCGTGGTTAGTTCCAGTAGAAAAGGATGAATATTAAAATTATAAAATAAACTAACACTTTACTTTATCCTTTGGCTTCGATATTATTAAAAAACAAATATTTTTCATAGGAATAAATATTTTGTGTTGTTTTTCTTTTTTGAAGAGATGTAATCGAATTTATAAATATTTATGAAAAATTAATAAGATAAAATGTTCACGGGATATAATTCTTATTTAATGGCAAAACTTAATTATCAATTACGATGTAATACCGCGTAGGCCCTTCAGTGGGGAGAAAAATGCCTGAGTAAACAACATTCGGCTTTCGAACATTTTAGTTTAATCAAGGCAGAAACTTATTTAGACAGACAGATAGCGATAATCGACTAGTCAAAACTTGGTCCGTGCCTGGCATTAAAGATTCTGGCATTAAACGCTTCAGCACCTTCAATGCGCTCTTTCACTTAAATGCACTTTCAATGAAAAACATTTCGCACATTTAGTTGGAATCGGATTACATCAGACGAAATGTACCGTAATGTAATTCGTTACGTGTAATATTAAACACGTAAATAGAAGCAGCACGGAGGAAGAAAGAAATATATTTACGTGCTCGATTAAAACAACGTGAAACGGAAATGAAAATATTTAAAGATTTTAAAGAAAACAGAGATTTGAAGAATATATATAAGAGATCGTGCCGAGAGTTGAATTTTCAAAGGGCAAAAGCAACTTTATGGAGGGCTTATAGATCAATGTACCCATCCAGATATTCCGCTTTTATAAGAGTTGCATTCTTTAATGTAAAATCTTTTAGGCAGACCAAAGATCTGTTTTCATTTTTCCAAAAAAATCGTCAGTATTAATCAGGTAAAATTTTCAAAGGAACGCTGAAAATATATTAGTCATCCTATGCGTCAAGTGTCCACGCCAGGTACAATCATTGCTGAAATATATTCTTACATTTTTCAAATTATGTGATGAGATAACGTAATATTAAAATAGAAACAAGAAAAATGGGCGAAAGAAATGACGGATTACACAGATTTCCGAGAAGCATTCGATGTGATTAAATTAAAATTTTTTAATTCTTTTAAAATTGAGTACTGTTTGTAAATATTTATATGGAACTCCTGTAAATGACCTTTTTTAAAATAAAACGCGTCTATCGCTTAAATTCAATTCTAACAGAATAAAGAAGAGCGGTAGAGTAAGATAGAGACAAACTCAAAAGAGGAATGTTTTTACATTATTTTGGACTTTGGCACTGATGGACAGATATATTCTTGTTCAAGGGAATGATAAAAACAAAAGGAAATTTTGCTTTAGCAAAACCGAATTCGTGAAAACAAGAAATGACTTCCATTTGTAATAACAAACATCACTAATGTCACAATAACCGCAACAATAATCATTGAAGCAATAATGATGATGCTGCCGACGCAATACATTACTGCGAACTCCGATGACAAGGAATGGTAGTTTTTAACCAAGAAATTCTCCTGGTGATGATGTAATAATAATAACAACAATAACAACAACATAAAGAATAAACACATAAGACACCGTTGAAGAAGCGACAGCAAAATGTATGCAACTCGTTATTGTTTGACAAAAATTTGTTACCATTGAGTTCGTTCGAAGTTGTTTGTGTCCGTTGGTATGAATAAAATATGAAAACGTATGTAAGAATAAAATATGACAAAATATGAAGTACATAAAAGATATGAAAATATACATATTCTGCACAGGAAGGTGTATAGGAAATTTTAAAAAATTAAACACTTAAAAGTAAACAACGAAATTATTGCGATTAGAGACGTTATATTTCCCACAAGAATTAAAAAGATTAACAAAGTTCTGAAGTATGTTAGCCAGCTTTTAAGTGTCCTTTCGGCGCTAGCTAAGTATCAAAATTGATTCTTATTCTTTGTTATTTTTTTCAACTATTTATGGGATTTTGTACACACGTCGTATGATTGCTACATTTATATTCGAGTTTCACGTTCGGTATCCTCTATTGTTTAATGTTTGCAAATGTTATTGACAGGTTTTATGTCAATAAATTTATTCTTTTTAAATTCTCTTGGTTCGACAGATTGCACAAAAGGAAATGGCTGTAGTTTTTCTGAGGGGTTGATTCTATAATTTGTTTTCAATCTCAAGCAGTCCAAGAAAAGTTTTGAATGTGCCATCAGTGCCGAGGTGGCAGCCTCTGTATGTCCATCTGTTTGTTATGATTTTATTATAATTGTTATAATATCGTCTGCCGCAACGGTTCGATACTACTATTTTTACTACTATCGAACTAAATTTATTTTATAGCAGTTCAAAATTGTTGGTCGCGTTTTTTGTATTTATTTATTATTTATTGAATCGTTATTTAAATGCACTAACAAAAAATTATCAAATCTTAACAGTATTTTGTTTCTTCAGAAGTTTTTTGGAAGACTTTCACAGGGTTTTGTGTTTGTTCTACGTTTTGTCTCGAATCCAAATTGATGATTCCGAATGCATCCTTGGTCATTTACTAGAGGGGACAGCTTATGAGCCTATAGAATTCCACTTTCTTTAGGTCTGTTCCGGATTTAGTAATTGTGGTAATCATTCAACCCTTCTCTTATTTCGGATAATATGGGGGTCATGAAATGGTGCTAAAGAATATTACTTGTTTTGCTATGCCGGGGTGATTCTTTAAGAATGTTGATACAACCTTTATCAGTAAGAAAATAGTCAGGAGTAATATTCGGGTTTAGACCAACAATACCCAAAATCTAGATATTGATAGAACGATTGTTTTATCGGCAATTTTAAACTGAAGTTAGCGTTGTTACTTGTTATATTTCATCCAATGAGGGCGTTTGATTGTCATTACTAAGTCGCCCGGTGGTTTAACATCTTCTTCAGAGTTGAATATGGTAACAATTGCCGGAGAATGGTTAGGAGATATTTCTAATGGGGCCTCAACTCCAATAATTTAATTTGAAATACCCTTAACAACTCCAAAGTTAAAGACATTTGAGATTTTGTGTCCATCAGTTGGCCAACAGGTTGTCCACTTGAAATTATGTTTAACTCAATTTTTGGAATTGTATCGAACAAATCTTGATTGTATAATTAATATTGATCCACAGAATGTGCGCTTAGCATAGCAGTCGCCAGCTGCAAGAAAGCGCGGACCGCGCGGCTTAAAAAAGGAACTGTATTGACTTTCAGTAATTAAGGATCGGGGAGATTAATAAATCAACGAAATTGCTATGTCTGCGCTGAAGATCGACACAGACATTGATTGCGCTTTAATAATTTTTTCAAATGTTAATTCTAAAAGAGTGTCTCACTTGTGGCTTAAACAATATAATCGATCCGCCGCTAGTACTACCTCGGTGCCTTGGTGTCATAAGAGTATTTTGTTTTGGTTTTAGAAGGGTTTCAAGATATCTTTAGGTATTAATATTGTAGCCAAATTCTTGACCATGAGGAATTATTTAAGCACGTTTTCATGTTGGAAAATTCCAATTGAATTCCAGAAACTGATCTTTTAATTCTTGGTTTATTTGCTGCGACTTGTAAAAGCTAGAATTCAGTCTTCTTCTGTCATAGTGATTGTGAAACTTCGAGGCTTCGAGGTGACTAAAATTAAAATCGTTGGTTATTCTTGCCGGCGTAAATTTTTGTCCTGTAGTCTGGTTAGGTTTGAAGAAGCGGCTGTATGGCCGCTATTACATTTCAAACACTTGAATGACCACTCAATGTATTGTTTTTGTTTTTCCGTGCAAATCTGTCAACTCTCACGAAATCGTGATTCTCTCATGAGAGGATGGACTTGCCGTGGGTAATTCTAATAAAACTGTCGTCGGCGAGGCCAATCTTCAATCATAACAGAGTCCTAGTGTAATGAGATAAAATTGTATTGAAGTTTAGTATCAAAATACAGAATTATTAGTGAAACAAGAGCGGAAATTCGCGTGAGCTTAGTTTGTTCGATTATTAAATCTGAACTATCAGCTGTTCTGTTATTCTTTCTATTGGAGGTAAGAGCTAATCTAGGTAAAAGCTATAAGAATTTCTGGCGTTTGAATGAGTGTTAGTGTTCGAAATAGTTAAAGTGTTTAAAATATTCCGTTGTATTGTGTTTTCTTTAATTAATATTTAAAGCAACAAATATTGCTTTCTAAGCGTATGCCGACTATCCGCTAATTCAAACACGCGAGCAGCTGGAACACTATGATATTTAGAGGTATGCAAATTTGAAAAGCACTGGAAGACCAATGTTACGGCTTTCTGGTTCGATCGCCGCGATGTAATATGATAAACGGGTCGCTCGTTAGACAAAATCAGCTAGTTATGTAATAATAACTGATTGATGTAGTAAAATGTTGAGCGGAAAATGATACATAAATAGAAATGAAAAATTTGAATAAATAGAATATTCAACTTAAAATCGAAGTTAAAATCGAGAGAAAATTTGTCACTTTGAGAAATTTACTGCAGTAATAAAATGTCCGCACTATTGCTCAGGAATTTCCATAAAATTTCAAAATAAAAAAATTATAGCGCTGTTGGCATCAAAAGAACGTGCTTTATTCGGAACTCAAAATAACACGGCGATAACGAAGACAATGTTGACAGGAAAGATTATTTGTCGTAACTAAGTAATCATAAACATATTTTGATCAAGTTTTGTTTAAAGTAAAATTGTACTTAGTTTTCTGACAGTCTATTTTAAACTTTTTTACTTAATTCATAACGGTTTTTCATTGGAATTATTAATTAAGAGCAGTCTACGTTAAATGTATTGACACCATGAGTGGGTTGTTACCGTTGCGAAAATCTTTCATATTCTTGTTATTTATTATTATTTGTTTTAATTTTTTAACAAGTTTTGAGAGATTTGACAGATTTCGAGAGATTTTTGCTGTTTTATCGCTGTATAATATTTATAACCATTTCTATAAAATTTAACTTTTTAGTTTGATTTAACCTCACTTTCAAGTATTTCCCCATTACTAGATTTTTAGTTTGTTCTTCTATTTATGAATTACTCTTGTTATTGCTGACTCTTTTCTGCTGTCTCTGTTTTTGTTTTCTTTCAATTACGATAATTTATTTTATTAATTTTACATAAAAGGATTAAAATATCATAAAACGCACACCGTTTTTGTACGCTTGCATTTTAATTGTTGAAAACCCGTTCAATTATTATAGAACCTTTCGATTTTACTTTATGGGCGCAATGACGGCGCCGCAACAGTCGACCGTTTGGCCTTTTTGTCAGTCGATTGATTCGCTTCCTGGTTGGTTAACTCGGGGGTAGATCGCTCTGTTGGTTGTTTTAAGCTTCGAACATGGTTTTAACGGTCGCCATTATTTGTGTTATTGTTTTATAAATGAAATGTTTCTCTTTCATAAATGAGATTCTCTTATTGTCGACGACAAAAGTATGAGCCGATTTCTCCCTAGGAAACAATGCTTTAATTCATTTTTGGTGAACATAAAATTTTTAGAATTTAAAAAAAAATTAAGTTGCAGAAAAATGGATTGCATGAATAAAAGTGTTTTGTACGGTCTTTCAAACAGAATATGCAGATAACAATTTAGAGGCCTTTTAAAATTTCCTTCCGTTCGTTGGAATTCTCAGGATACTTAAATTACTTGTAGTCTTTGAAACAAGTTTCTTCGATGAGTGGGGTTTATTGGGATATTCCCAAAGAAATTTTGAGATTTTTTCAAAGATTTCTTAGAGAGTTTCGCTAGAAACTGCGTTATACATTTCAGGCCAGTTTTAGGCTTCTTGTATGCAATATTAATTTTTCGATTAATCCATTAAAGCATTTATCTACTTATGTTCTAGCAGCTCTTTCTATCTTCTCATATTTCTATTATTTTGTTTGACTTCTTCTATCCTTTCGATTATTTTGCCAATTTCTTGTTAAGGAAAAGCAATCTCAGGGTGAAACTGTTGAAAAGCTGTCTCATTCCTACCTGTGAAGAAAAAATATTTTTTCATTTCTTTCCTTTAATATTTTATTTCATGTACCTTTTTGAAAGCAATAAAAACACCATACAAATAGTGCATACAAAGAATGGCAAACCATTAAACGCTTTGTATATTTTGGTATTATTTTGTGTGATTTTGCAGAGTGCTATACCGAATTGTTGAAAAGAACCCTCTGTGTAAGCAATAAACATCTCGGTTACTCCAGCTTTTTTGTGAGAGGATTCTCAAAGGTAAAGTTTTTGGGTAAAGCTAATATTTGTAATTCAAAGACTTTTGTATTTAATTATTCCTCTAGAAAGCAGGTGTTTTCCAATAATTATTCCATGCATTTAAACAAGAAACTCATTCTTATGAAAAAAAGTATTCTAATCAGACAATATTTTATCTAATTATAAGTAAATAAAGCATGAGTCAGCTATCAAGCTTGCGTACAAACACCTGTGAGGGTAACAACTCCCCTTCTCGTCTTTAGAGATGCCGGGAGAAACCAACTCCCGTAAGTCAAAGATTGGAGTGAATTTGTTGTTCGAGACGGAGGGACGTCTAGAATTTTTTAAGTTTAAAGGAATTGAGCTGATGCACTTCTAAAATACAGAAATAACCGCGCACCCCCGAAAATTTCGATCCAATGAAATCAGTTTAAGATTGAGCAAATTGAGAAAATGCAGTACCAACCAATTCGCTGCTAATGTTGTAAATCAATCTGAGGCTTAAGGCGAAAGTTATTTGAATTGTTTGAACCGTTTGGATGAAGTGAATTGGCGAATAACTACAAATTGTTTCCAGATTTTCAGTAGTCTTCAAAAGTAAACGTGCAAACCAGAATTATACGGGTGACGAGCGTGCGGAAGAATATCGATAAAAAGTAGTATAACCCGGTCGGAACAAGAACGAATGCAATAATTGAAATAGAAATGCAATAGATATCCTTCAGTTTGAATGAAAAGTAAATGCTTTAGACAAATATATTGTCTCTTAAAATAGCGTGCGGGTTAGGTTATATATTTTTACAGGACATATTCATTCATTCATTCATTGCGTCTTTTATGTTTTTAGGGCAAAATAAAAAAAAATAATTATTTTCGCAATCTGAGCTTCCTATTTTTTCAGTCGTTTATTATACGGAAATAATATCAAAGAGTTATATTTTGAAAGTGTTATGCCATTAATTCTTTTTCTTGACTTGAATTCTAATTGAGACAACAACATAATTACATGTTTTAAAACAATATCATTTTCATAATTTGCATTTTTAATTGCATCTTTAGTTTTTTGGGGCGATATTTTCAAAAATAATCTGTCTATGCGATGCATCAGGGGGTGTAGGTGCTAATGCAGCAGGCAGGCATGGCTCTTCGAAAAAATCTATGGATTTTCTGCCTCAGCACTGTCGAACTTTAGTAACTTAGTTGCCGTCTTTAGCAAACAACTTAATTGAAAACGCGAAATGGAAAGTCATTTTTACTTCCAATAATTTCAACAAAGACTTTTGATACTCGAACTTCACAACCATTAATTGAAAAAAAATTTATTAATTAATTTTAAAACATGAAAAAAACATGAAAACATTAAAATTAATGATTAAATTGATTAAATTGAAAAAAATTGCTTTCGGCGGCAGAAGAAGGATCAAGCTGAAACGATTTACAATGTAATTGAACTTAATTCGATACCAGATTTTGAAGAACGTTATCATAAAGATCGATTCAAATTTATAATTAAAAAAATATCAAGAATGAATTTTGAGAACTTTTCGTTTTGTCATTTTTCATAAATTTAATTTGGATTTATTATAAAATTAAGGAAGAAGTTTAGAAATTTACTCAATTTTAAGATTATTCCAATAATTAATTGTCTTCCTGTAAGGATTACCGATATTTTTATTTTGTTTGTATTGAAATCGATTTTGTTAATATCTACTCTTCAGTGCTCTTTTACATTCTGTGTCTGAAATTCTAATATTACCTTAATTTTCATTACTAATTTATGATAACTGAATAATTAAATTTGTTTTCTTTTGGACAAAATTGAAATTGTTTTTTCCTTGATGAAGGATCTTGCTCAAGGTCATGGCTCTTTAAAGTGAGTAAGACTGAGCAATATTAATAATTATGGGACACTTTATCATATTCGTCTGTTTTCAGAAACCGATGACAGGCTTTCAGTTGGAAGTAAACTAAATTCTTCCCGAGAGAATTGCTTCCTTTGAATTTTGAATTTAATTGTTTTATTCCTTAATTTTTACGTCATAAAATTTTTCTTTGTCACGATATCCAGATTGTATTCGTGATATTTTAGCTGCAGACGATGCAGAAGCTGTTGATATTTATCATTAAAACATTCATTTCTTTGTGCGATTTTTGTCGCACATTATATTTATTTATGATTTTTTATTGAAAAATGAATTCAATTTTTAATAAATACGTTTGTACATTTACCTTTTTAGATATGTTGAATATTGAATATGAATATTTTATTAAACAATTATTATAAGCCTTTTAAATCAAATTTATTATTTCGAAGTTTGGAACGAAGCGAACGCTAAAAAAGGTTCGCTACGCGCATGGAATATTGCGTGAAGCAGTAAAATTTTATTTCAATTTCAATTTATGCTCTTAGTGTTGGTTTTTATAAAAATAAATTTTATGACGCCAATTGATGGCAAATGTTTTTGTAAGCGATGCCTTGAACAACAATTTTTTTGCAGTCCTCGCGGGATTCTGGAGCAATTGAATGGTAATGAAAACGGTTAGAGGCACATAAAGAATCTCTATATAACTTATACGTAATGAGACCTATGTAAGCGTTATGTAGACAATTAATTGAAAAATTTATGACCACTTTTACCACCTTTATCACTTTTCAAAAGGTGTTGCAGTTTATGCTTTTTAAAAAATCTTATCAAACTTTTGAAAAAGTGGTAGACAGAAAATCGGCGAAAGTGGTCTTAAATTTTTCAATTGAAATGAACGTTATTACGCTATACTTTAGAAGTTTAGATTTTAACTAATAGTGTTTAGAATTTTAAGGCATAACATTTTCAGAAAATAGTCGTATTGTACGATTTAATATAAATATTAATTATAGAAAACCGGGAATATGGAAAAATGTAAACTATTTGGCACCGCTACCATGGAAATGCACCGCTACTTCTAAGGAAATGCTCCGACGAAATGTTCCGACGGAAATCATGGAATCTTCTTTTTATATTCTTTTGCAAATGTAAGGCACATTCAAGGACGCTTCATAATTTTGCATATAGTTGGATTGTTTGCACTAAAGAAATATTCTAAAGAGAAACCATTTAATTCATTGCGAAAAACATCTTTATAAAAACTTTTTTCTGATAATGACAATGTTTAAAAGAAGCATGCGAATGTAATAACTTCGTGATAATACAATGCCTAATGAATATTTCTTCTAGATATCCTTCTATGAAACCTTGGCCAACATTTTTACAGCGCATGTTGCGCATAATTTTATATCCATATTTCCTCTCTCTATTTATAATTTGGACTACATTCAATTTTAGAACCTAATTTAACTTAAAAGCATCTATTAAAATTAAACTCTACAATTATTGTTTTCTTTGCCAACTTAAAAGTCTGTGAGTATCTGTCCTTTCCTTAAGCCAGCTCACAAGCTCTTTTTGCATTTGGTGGGTCTGCCCTCCATAAAGCGTTATCTATGTTCGTGTACGACATGAAGCCGAAAACGAGGAGCTGAAATTAGTTAATCTATCGTTAGGAGTTGAAGCTTTAGGAGCTGAAATAGTAAATCTATCTCCAACCGGAAGTTTATTAAGCGGCCCCATCTTTTTAGCCTCGTGGCCAATGGTGTTCGCGGTATGAATATTTTCAATATTTCCGGCGCATAGTGGGTTAAGGAGCGGGCGTAGAGGAGTAATTGTCCACAGGATTGAGATAAAAAAAATTATTAATTAATTGTATTAATTGCTTTAAAGTTAATTTTTTAATCTGCTAAATGTATTGCACGTCAGTTAGGGTTCCCGCGAGGGAAAAGAAGAAAAAATTGCAGAAAAGGAAGCCGAATAGGATGGACGTTGTGGGAATTAAACGGATACTTTTCGTGTATCCCTTTGCTTCTTATTCTTCTTCTCCACTAGAATTTATGCAAATAATTAAGAGATGAGTTTAGTCAGAAGATTGTTAAAATCAAGAAAGATACATATTGCGAAAGTGATTAAAAACTCCGAAAGGGATTAACTTGTGTTACTGGATAATTTAAGATCCGTTCTGAGGTGAGAGATATTTTATTATGACATACAATCTTTTTTCGCAAAATAATTTTTTTTATTGTCCATACGAGCCAGGTTACTACCATAGGTAGAGTTCCGCCATAGGTGGAATCGTGTGTAAAGGCAGAGAGACGGGTTTAGCAGACACCTTGTGTAAATAATTGGTGTGCTCCAAAAGAAGTTATTTAGTTCAAATTTTTTTTGACGCACACGTGCACACCACGCACATCTGCGTCACGCACATATGCACACCAACGCATGTACAGAGAAACACATACGCAAAAAAAGAAATTGCGCAGAAGAAAGAAACTTTTATTAGTAAATGATTTTCAATAAACTTTATTGAAATTGGCCCATCTGTTTGTTTACCTGTCCCGAAAACTGAGAGGGAAATTTTAACGGCTTTGTCATGGTTCACTGTGTCAGAGGTAGTAAGATCAGTTTTAGAAAACAAACGGACGAGTTTTTGGAAGGGAAATGCAGTTTTTTGAAAGGAGGAGTTTTAAATATTAGTCCCGCCTGTCAAATAAATTTTTTTATGGATAACTTTTAAATTGAACTCTTATCTTAAAACAGTGTAATATAATTTTTGTACAGTGCAATGTAATTTTTGATGGTGTTAGACAACCTTAAAAAGTTCGTGGGCATTAGTGGCTCAAAGGGTTCCATAGGATGTTTCTGGTGATGCAAGGCTTACAAGACCGTGCAAAGAGTAAATATAAAACTTAATTTTAATTTCTACTTGTTGTCTGCTGGTAATTTGAAAGGTTTTGTGATAGACTGAAATGACCAAGTGAATTTTATTTAATAGCCAAACCTTTTCAGGATTTCGCATCAGCTCTATTAAATTGTTGTCACTGGTTGTGCTCCTGGTATTAATGCTTCCACTGGCGTCATTCCAATTACGAGACTTCAGTTGCAGCCATTGTGTAGTGGACTTATGTTGGTAAAAGTTGAGTTTTGGTTTTGAAGGAACCGCCCAATTGATGATGTTAATTAATCAGGTTAATTTCTGTAACGGCGTTTATAAAATTTTTGGTGTTTTAGTGACAGTGTTTCTGAGCGCCGTCATAATAATTCTATAAAGTTTTGTTTATTGGCGTGTGCGTGTGTGTGTAACATTAAACCTTTGGGGTTAATTTAGATAGGTCTTGCTTAGGTCGAGCCTAATATGGACAATATTTTATCAGTTTGTGAAATATTTTCGGTTATATTTTATTTAGGATCAAATCTAAATTAATAATTTTGTTATAGTTTCAATTAGCAATAACGTTTTCATCAGTTGATGATTTTATAGTAGTTTTTTGTAAGACACTTGTCCAACAGAATATTGGATGAGAAAAAAGGGATATGATAAGAAGTACGTTTCGCGAATCAAACTGTCTTCGCACTTCGTGTTTCTGCATTAAAGAGAATTTGTGCTTTAGGCAACGGCTAACGATACTCTGTTGCGTCGTTCTTTGCCTCGCCCAATTCTGATTAATGATATGCTAAGTGTTGCATTTTGTAAATATTACCAGGAGCTGATTAATGGCGCAAACTAATTCCCAACATTTGCCACAATATTTGCAAAAAGACACATTATTTCCAAATTGATGACAATAAAAACAAACAACTAAGAAAAACATCACAAAATAATAAAAAGCTTGATAAATCTGAAAAATATAACAAAAAAGTAAAAATGTGGAAAGTACGAAAGCGACAGATTATTCTCGGATTGACAGATTATTGTCAGGATATTGTCGGATTGCTTATAATTTGCAATACTTTTCTCTTCATTCTCTTTATTTGCCTCTATATTCCTACCATGTTAGTCACTAACACGCCTCTGGCATTTATTGCAAAAAGAAAACATGAAAATTTTTCACTAAGTAGTAACAATTTATTAAAGGAATAGAGAACAGGAAACGTGAGGAAAATGTGTTATATGAAAGGCCTCGGGAAAAGAGTTCAACGAGAGGAAGAATAAAAAAATGCATTAATAGGTTTAAGTATAAAATTAAGGATTAAATTATGGATGAAATTAAGAATAAAAATTTTACATTTATATGCTTATTTACTTAAGTACCTGTGATCCTTAATTGTGCTTTGCTAATTTTTTTGTTTTTTACCGTAAACGACAATAAATTGGAGAAATTAACAAAGAATCGTAGACGATAGACTCTCTTTCAACAAAGAAAATCTAAAATCTGGTGGTAAATATAATTTGCTCAGACTTTAATTCTCTATCAAACAATACAAAGCTTTCTATTGTTCTTCGTTCAAATTTGGATCATAACGTCGCTAATCCCTTCAGTGGTACGTTTTATCGATGTTCTTCTGCAGCTGGTTTAATTATTGTATTTGCAATGGCTTTGCGTAGGAAGTCATAATATTTAATCACTTCCTTTAGGGTGTACCTTGAGGGTGGTGTACCTTAGAGTTCTCTCCCATTCGTGAACAGTTTTTAGAGAATGTCGCTGCTTTATTATCGATAAATTGGATATTCATTTCTTCCGCTGCGAAAGTTCATTCAAATTTTTAAGTTCAGCTTAAAGCTTAACTTGTTTCCATTTATTTTGTGTCAATATCAATATGTACCGAGTAGTCCAAGTTGTACCAACTACTATTAAATATAAACAATTTTTTTGGTGAAAATTTCTTCTTTTTGTAGTTTTTAATTGAGTTCTGTTGTGGGACCATACAGTAGAAAACAACATGCTAAAATTACCGAAATTTTCTATTTATGACTCAGCGTAATGTCGGCAATATTTGAATTCAAGATTAGGTCTGACAGCTTTCGTCATTAGGGGTTTGGTCCAACAATCTACTCTTATACACCGTGCCAACATAACGACACACACAAATGGAAAAGTGGGATAGGGGCAGAGGGGGAGGGTAAGAGAAACTGAGAAAAGGAAAAGAAGAAAATCTTTTTTAGTTCGAAAAGGCATTTTTATCAATAACAGTTGAGTTGAATGGGTTCAATCCTGTAATATGGGTGTTAGAATTTGACTATCTTCACCTTTGCGTAAATTGGTTTGGGAAGTTCGGGAAATCTTTTTTTGTCACTCAAAAGTTGCCCACCTTGGTGATTGCTGGTGAGCTCTGAGGAAATGTGTGTTGGATCTGCTCGTGTGTGCGTGTGTGCGTGTATGTGCGTGTGTTTGAGTGAGTCTGACAAGCTGCGTGTAAGAGCTTTTGATAGTGGCATAACCGGCGGTTTTAATTTAACATGTTTTTGTTGCTGTTGACACTTACAATATACTCTACGTATATTCTTCAGATACGACACGGATACACATATAGTATTATAGAGGCGTATGTGAAGCATTATTGAATAAGAAAATTCCGTAAATTGCACCAATAAGTGAACGAACACACTCGCATGATTATACATACATAGGTGTAGGTATCAACTGTATGTCAATATTTTTCTATAGTTGTTGTTCCTTTTGCTTCCGAGACTATGGTGCAAGCAAATTGCGTGAGAAAGATTTGATTAATATGGAAGTATATTGTAATGTTTCGCTGTAACTAATGACAACTTCTTCCCAAAACATCCGGTGTGGAACGTCTTTGAACAGACAACCGATAAAATGGCTGCGCCTCTTGGGGCTGACGAAATGATTTAAAATAAAAAGCGGTTTTAATCTTGCGTTTTGGAGCAAGTTCTTTGCTCTATTTTGGAAAATCTTTAGTTAAAATACCTTCGGAATTTCCATTTCATCTATTTGTGTAAAATTCAATTAATAGTAAAATTGGTGGCAGACAAAGCCATAATTTTAACCAGAATTATACAGATTAATAAAACAATCTGTATCTCCATAGAGGGGGGAGGGAATTTTCTAATAGCGCTTTCTTTACTGGTTGGGGTATTTGCTTTCATGAGAGTTTTATAAAAGTAGTAGATCTCGAACGGGGTTAATGCGTCTGGTTATTAATGTAACAAACTGACGGCTGGAGGTACATTTGGGAAGACAGGCTGGTAGTAAAAGAAGAGTCGGTGTAAACGTATTATAAGCGTAAATGGAATAGCAGAGAGATATTTGTTTATATATATTACATGCATATATTTATACAGACTTTCTGGTATGTATAGAGAATGAATAAAAAGTCTTCGCAACAGATGTACACGACATTCATCAGGGATGGCCATGATATACCCTACACCAGCAGTTGTCAAATTGTCGATAAAAATGTTAGCGTGATTTACTCGAGATAACTTCTTTACTCGAAATTGCTTTTTAAAACAGATTCTCAAAATATCTAAAAAATGAAGCTAGCTTCTTGTTCGTGCATATAAAGGGTTTTCCAATAGAGTCGGCGATGTTGACAGTCTCTATCCGTCATGTTGTTTAGCCGGCGCCTGGTAAATTTAATGTTTGTAATCACCATGGCGAGCTACATTATTGAGCAGTACGTCTAAATGATACAATTTTATTATCGAAATGAGTGCTGGTTTCGAAAAGATATTTAGCGACGAGGTACATCTTTTGATGAATGGCTATGTGAACAAGCGAAATTGTCGTATTTGGAACGACGCCAATCCACACTAATTTTGTCAGGTGACAATGCGTCCACAAAAAGCCACTGTTTTCCAGAACGACCTTGCTGAGTCTATCACCATCAACGGCGAGCGCTACAGATCAATGCTAACCAATTTCTTTTGGCCCAAACTGAGCGATATGGACGTAGAACTTGTGATTTCAGCAAGGCGGCGCTACGAGCTACACAAAGAACGCCACGATTCACATTCTGCATGAACGATTTGAGGGTATGGTTATCTGTCGCGGAGGTGACGTGAATTGGCTACCAAGATCGTGCGATTTGACCCCGCTAGACTTTTATGTGGGGTTTTCTGAAGTCGCAGGTCTATGCGAATAAGCCGCAATCGATTGATACCCTCAAAGTGAACGTAGCTCAGGCCATCGCTCAAATTCGCTCAAATTGGGAATATGCCGAACACTTCTAATGCAGAAGGCGAAGTGTGCACTTTTCTCTATGCACCTCCTTCTTTTACATAAACTAACATCGTTATTCACAAGTTCACTTTTTAAGACGACGCCGTCCACCTTCGAGGTTCGCCAAAGTGAAAATTTTATTATTCACAAGTTCACTTTTAAAAAGGTGAATCTCGAGACGTCGTCGTGTCTATTCTTATTTTGTTCCAGCGCATGCGCAATACATGTGTTTCATTTCATTTATCATATTGTCATATTCAGTGTGATTTACACGAGTTTTATTTTGTTATAAATAAATTTTTGAAATATTTGTAAATTTGTCTTTTTCCCCCAAAATCCTACTAATAAATACATCATTAACAAAAAATAAAGTGTGAAAATTATAGAAAGAATCACTATTTCGTGTTGTATTTATTTTTGTGGTCATATTGATGCAAATAATTTTAATCGAATTTATTTGCAAATTGGTTTTGCAACTCTGAGTTTCGCACTCAAATCATTTCAATTGAATTGTTTTTAATTCAGTGATCTTTTGTGTTTTGTGAATTGAAAATTTGCATTTGTGAATTGAAAATTTTGACTGAAATTCAATATTCTCGACGGTGGAATTTGCTATGGGAGATGAGGGCGATAACCAGCCTGAAGCTGGTATTAGCATTATTGCTCGCAATCGCCACATAAGGGATGCGACCAATATTTATGATTTGCCAGAAGCTGAGTAAGTTTTTTTTATAATATCATTTAGCACAAACTATAATTTGTTTGAACAAATAGGTTCAAAATGAATTTCCGGATGAATAAGGACTGTTTCCGTGAGATCCTCAGAGACCTCAAACCGAAGATGAAAACGTCGCATTATTTGTCATCCATTTCGCCAGAGGTAAAATTCGCAGCATTCCTAAGATTCCTTGCTTGCGGCAGTTATCAGAAAAGCGTATCAAATTCGTGCATTTCTGTTATGTCGCAAGCAACGTTTTCACGAATACTGACGGAATGCTTGCAAATTTTCGAAGATTACGCCTGCGCGAAATGGATTTCATTAGAAAGCACCGCAGATCAAGAGGTGGCAACGAAGGCGCATTTTTATTCCCGGTATAAAATCCCAGGTGTGATTGGGTGCGTGGATGGTACCCACGTCAAAATCCGCCTCCCGGAATCACGCGACAAGCACCTGTTTTATAACCGGAAGGGATTTTATAGCATCAACGCTATGATAGTAAATTTAAATTAATTAAACTAATTTGTTGCTTTTCTACAAATTTACAACTCTTACAGATATGTGACCAGAATATGGTTATCAAATGCGTAGATGCTACGCACCCTGGGGCGAACCACGATTCGTACGTGTGGAACATAAGCGCGGCAAAGAATTATTTCAATTCTTTACATATTTCTGGTAAAAGGAATACGTGGTTGATTGGTGAGTGTGCCAGAAATTTATACTGTAATATATTTTATATAGTTCTTATATTTTTCAGGTGATTCTGGATACCCACTGCAGCCATATTTGTTGACCCCGTTCCGAAGCCCGACACAACGCCACGAAACATTGTTCAACGAAAACCATTGCAGTGCACGCAATGTGGTTGAGCGATGTTTTGGTGTTTTAAAAAACTGATTTCGGTGCATAATTGGGGAACGAGGCCTTCATTATTCGGCTGAGAAGAGCACCAAAATTATAAATGCTTGCTGTGCTCTGCACAACATTTGTACATTTTACAAAAATGAGTGGCCATATCAGCAGCTTGAAGTGGTAAGCTTCGAAGAAACCGCTGGTCATTTCGCTGCCAACCAACCACCAGAGGCCGCCTTGAGTATGCGTGACCGAATCGCGCGCAGTATGCTCTAAAGCAAAACAATCGGTCCTGTTTAGGACCACCAATAATAAAAAGAGATAAATATTTTAAATTTATATATATTACAAATTACATTTACTTTATTATTTATACATATTGTTTATTTTATCTATTCATATTTTTTTCTTCCTTATTTTAGTGCAGGAGATGGAGAACTCTCCTGAGCTGGCTAGAGGTGCACCTCAATTTAAAAAAAGGCCTCAAATGTGAGCAAGAGTGGGAGAGCATACAAGCAATCTTAAATTGCACTGGTCCTTCCAGCCCAATCACTAATTTTTCCGCAACATAAGCAAGGCTTCCGCCGCTGCGTTTCGCCTCTCTTCTTCTTCTCGTTGCTTCAACTTTAAAAGCTCCAGCGCAGTGGAGCTCAAGGAAACAACGGCAGATGTCAAAATCTTAATAGAGCCGTTTAACTGCATTAAGCTTGAATCAATGCTCGTTAAGGTTTTTTGCGTGTCTGCATAATTAGAAATCTGAAAAATATATATGTAGTTTTAATTATTAAAGAAAAATAAAAATTGAAATGAATTTGATTAAATTTATTTTGATGAATTTACAAACATTGAAGTGAAAACAGTAATATTACCTGTTGACGAAGTAGGCTTAGTTGCTCTTCGTGAAACGAATTCTGCGGCGCGTTCGTTAAGTTTTGCGGTGTTGCCTGTTCCACTGGCTGCTGCGGCGTGTCCTCTAGGTCGGCGGCGGAATCCTCTAGGAGAAAGGCCAACTGCTGATCTAAGATATTAATTTATATTATTTTTATTATTTGAATAATTAATACTTAATAATAATTATAATAATAGCAATAATAAAAATAATGTGTTGTATTTTATTATAATTTATAATTTGCATATTATTATTATTATTGCTATTTTATGTTTTACTAAAAATGCCAAATTTATCACTCACCTTCCTCAAATCGATTGCACGCAGTGCTGGTGGACGGTTCCTCGTCTAGAAGGGCACGTTTTGGTGGAGAAGAGAGTTGCTCCATTGCTCTTCTCTTCACTGCCACTTTGCGCAACAGGAGCGCAATAGACTCCTCCATAGGCGTCAACGGGTGGCATGTGTTGGGCCCACCACCTGTTGTCACAAACCCAGCCGAATTACCGCCAATTTTTTTTTACGCGACCCTTCATGTCACGCCAAATCTTCAATACTTAGCATTAATAACACTTGCAAATATTTTCACGAAAAAATGAAATCTAACCTTTTTCCATTCGAAAGTGGAACGAGCTGGAGGACCATTGCAATTTAAAATCGCTCGTATCCTCTCCCACTCTTGCTCACATTTGAGGCGATTTTTTTGAAACTGAGGTGCGGCTCTAGCCAGCTCAGGAGAGTTCTCCATCTCCTGCACCAAGAGCTCGAACTGTTTAGAATTTGTAAACTTTGCACTAAAAGAAATAATTTCAATAAAAATAAATGAAAACTGATAATGAAATAATTAATAATTACCTATTTTTTCAACTCCATTTCTGCGCTTAACTGAATGATCACTAACAGCCATTTGAATTATTGATTCGTTACTTTTCACTCTTGTTGAAATTTTGAAAAAAAGTGATTCCACTATACTTACGCATTTTTCGTTTAAAAGAAAGCAATATTGTTTTTCTTTCTCTTTTTATTAATTATATGAGTAAACTTGACAATATCATTAATTTATATTATAAGTATTGAATTATTTTAATACTAACATTATAATATGTAATTAGTAATAAATATATGTAAATAATAAATACATTTTGAAAATATGCAATATCATAAAATATTTTACTTTAAAAATTTCATTTTTATGAGAAGACGACACCTACCTAGGTGTCGTCCAATTTTTAGACGTCGTCGTTAATGATGACGTACTTGTGAATAATCAATCTCACATCGTTCCTCAAAGCTCGACGGCGTCGTCTTTAGAAATGTAAACAAACACATTTGTTTGGACGGCGTCGTCTTAAAAAGTGAACTTGTGAATACTAATAAAAAAAAATTGCCGAAAAAACTAGTTCTTGACGACGTCATCTCTGAAAAAGTGAACTTGTGAATACTAATCAAAAAAAATTGCCGAAAAAACTAGTTCTTGACGACGTCGTCTCTGAAAAAGTGAACTTGTGAATAAGGGTATAAGACTTGTTACAAATATAACCAAAAAATTAATACACTTTATAGAGTATAAAAGGAAAGTAAAATCAATTCCAAAAACATCCATCCGACGAGAGGCAGAGCGTTGAGTCGTAAAGCAGGAAAAATGGGGGTAATTTTTCAGACACGATACATTTTATCATTTATATTTTAATCATTATTTTATTTATTTATACAGTATATTTCTTCTATTAAGCTGTGCGGATATTTTTATTGCTATGAATGTACAATCAATTTCCATACAGGATTTCATACCTTTGGTTGTGGTTAGGTTATCTACGACGTTTAGAAACATCACCCGAAGGACGCTTTTGTACTCGCTGTAAGAATTCACCTTTTTCCTTAGAATGACTCAATTATTTATTTAAATGACACGCCTACTCTTTTTAAATACGTTCCATCAATAAGCGCAAGTATTTAAATATTAGAGTTTACTAAAATGCGCCTCGGATGCCATTTTTGTTTGCATAATTGCAATTACAATATTTTGCATTTAGCGTGTGTGAATTGGTGTCATGTGGAGGTATCAAACTAATTACATTACCCTATATCCTTTTTTTCGTAAAGTTTATTTTTCATTAATTTATTTTACACCGTTTTTGAAAGTTAATTAAAATAAAAATTGAATGTAATTATTTGAAATTTTTTAAAATCAAACATCAAAACTTGAAAACATGGTACGCTTTTTTTGAGTAGGAAACGTATTTTGCTATAATTCATTACATACTTTTAGGCGGCCGCTTTACAGGCGATAGATGAATAACTGAGTGTACATATTACGCAGCATTTATAAACAGCAAACATTACATTCTAGATGTTGTCAACTTTTGCAAGGTTTTTTATTTGTTAAATACATTTATAGTTGCGTCATACGAACAATGAAAAACCACAAAAATATGCATTGCGATAATGTTTTCAACAGAATTTTAAACCACAATCAGATAAAATTTGCGTTTTATGTAGAGAATATTTCAAAATTTCAAAATTTTGCAAAAAAAAAAACAGGAACTTTTACTTCGACCTGGGCGAGTCTTATATGCCTTACATTCGCAATGTAAATGTTTAGCGTGTTCCTATCATTTAGTGGACTGTTTACGGCCCTTTTAATACAACGCTCTACTTTTCTCTGTTAAATTAGATTTGTTAATTCATTTTCAACGCATCTCTTTTCGAGAATTATAGTGGGCGTGTCGCGCTCATGTTTGGGTAGATTTATAATGACCATAGCATTGCCAATCCTGCCATAATATTTCATTTTCAAAATTTCAGTAGAGACTGAAAAATGTGTCTTTGTAATTTTATTTCATACCACAAAATTGAAAACAACAGAATTTATTTTTGCTAGTTCCGGCGTCCACTAGACAGTGCCACTCCACACTCTAAGCATTGATTGTATTTATACCTGTGTATCTTTGGGTTCTAACAACAGTCACCACGAAGCTCCCGCAAGAGGGCTTGCCCAAAGACGTATATTTGGGCTTGTGGAATTTATCTGGATTATATTAATTTTCATGCTTGTTGAAGAAGAGGGCATGGTTATTATTCGATTTTTCCTATTTTCTATTCAAATTTAGTCATACACTTTTGGAATTTAGTCCTGGATCTGACGCGATATTTTCTTAACTATTAGGGGATCCCAATTTCCAGCAGAGGTAGCGTTGGAAGTATAACAGGGCTAAACCATCTTCGGTTGCATTTCAGCGCGGACTTCCTTTCATTTCAAGTTTGAGAAATATTATATAAGGATGAATGGGCTAAATACTTAGTAGATTATGCTGATATTAATATATACTAAAACTGGTATATTATTTAGTACTAAAATCATTATAATATTTAAGAGGATCAACATAATGACGCAAAGAATACGGAATCCGCGAAAGTTAAAAATTCGGATGGTACTTTATTTATTACGAAAACAACTGTATTTCATGAGTCTTGCGTGAGAACGTGTTTGAAAATGCGTACTTCAAATTAGGGAAACTTAAACGGGTTTAAAGAAAAACCTGATATCAACCGATGTGGACATTGTTCATCACTTAAGTGAAACCTTGGATGTGAGCCTTACGGCGAGTTATGAGTGTTTGTGAATCATTTGCTTGTGTTCAGGAGGTTTTGGTTCTACAGGAAAAAGTAAATATCCAGGAAATTCTCTGGAGAAGTACCAGAAGGGAACGGAATGAAAAATACTAGAAAAACTTTCTTATAAGAAGACAAGAAAAAAATGTTGCCCATAGGAAATCTCTACGAGAAAGGTGAGAAATGTAATGAGAGGAGAGTGCAAATATCAAGCTGCAATATGTACGAATATAAGAATAGCAATCAATAACTTTTTAAACCGAAGCAACAAGGAGATATCAGAGCATGACTACCCTCCAGAGAAATGTGAAAGGAAGACTTTAGCAATTTATTTTTGAATAAAACATGAAATTTAATCTTCGAATTTATCAAGAATTTAACTTAGCTTCTTAGCTTTTGGAACATTACACCGATTGTTATTTTTATTCTCTTTGGAATTTATCTTTGTGGGAGTATAATTCTCTGAACATAAAATTACAGACTAGGAGATACGTGGAAATATGGCCTGAAAAATTTCCTTTGTATCGTATTCTTTGAATGTGAAAATTAAGAAGAAGGAAGACTTATCATTATCATCCCCAATTTAGTAACTATATACTTTATATACCTTATAGTTTGTTTAGTACTAATTATTAAAAAATATAAAATTTTTACCTTTAATTTTTACCTTTCTATTTTCCATTAATCTCCATGGCGTTCGTAGGTTTTTATTTAATTACGAGATGTCGAAGATGTCTTTAATTCCTTTATCTACGTGACTATCTACGTGTCGCTTCAATTATAAAAGGGATAGTGTATGTATCAGTGTAATGGGCGGGTTCGCGTTGGG
Source organism: Physocephala rufipes (assembly GCA_963966595.1). Lineage (NCBI taxonomy): Eukaryota > Metazoa > Arthropoda > Insecta > Diptera > Conopidae > Physocephala > Physocephala rufipes. The sequence goes on from OZ016501.1 coordinate 43,116,231, forward strand.
TGACGGTTGTGATTACTGTGTCAGCTTTACGTATTTGTCATTGTTAATTGTGAAAAATATTGAATAATTGCGATTTATTTCAGGACAGAGCAGTTTTTCTTATCCGCTATTTCCGGTGTCGGTATTCCTGTAAGTTTTTGGAGAGGCAACAGAAGTATCAACATTCGCCATTTCTAATCGTTAATGCTTAATTAAAAAGTGAAAGGAAATTAAATTAATTGGATGCACAATCTGTTGTTTTTGATGATGATGCTTTGGTACTCCCTTAAAAATTGCGTTTAGTTATTATGAATCATTCAGTGCTTTTTATCAGGAAAGTTTGCACGGTGGCGCCAATTGAAAACTTAACCTCTATAGTTTTTATATTCAGCTGTACCATCATTTATTTTCGAACAGTGTTATTGTTTGTAATTCGTTTTGGGACGATCCGTATATAGAAGAATCCTGCTTAATTAATATTGTATGGATTAAATCCTCAAGTATAAGTCTTTTGCTTGAAACTGCATATTCCTCGCTGCTACACGCCCTCCTGTTTATACCTCGCGTTTACTCACTGTCTTTCTCTTCCTTTTGTGTGACATAATCTTGTATTGCTTTTTTACACTAACGGGGCGTAATACTGGCCTATATACGGCCAAACTTACCGCTGCTTACTTCATTCCTTTACTTTTGACTTTGTATTTTCTTTGAGGATATTTTTAGTCTCCGTGCCTTCATCGCCTCTCTCGTTATTATTATTTCCTGTTTTATCTCATTTTTTCTCTTTCTTTTATTCTCTCTCTGTCTCTCTCTGCCCCTATTTCATTTTTATTGCTTTGACGATGACGCGAGGCATGGCCCAATTATCGTTTTCCTTGAGGCCACATTTCGACCGCAAATCCTTGTCCACTTTTAAGTGTTGGCAGCGTTAGTAATAAATTCCGCTAGAAAAAAAATATAGCATCCAGTAATTGTTTTCCTCTTTCTACCCTCATTCTTTTAAGTCGTGACGAATTACTTCGTGGCTCATGTCCAGCCACGTCAGAGAAAAGACGGAGATGCAACCACACTCTTTTATGTTGAAAGTGACGTCAGCGCATCGTGGGTTTATAGCCTACAGTTGTGAAATTCCATTGGTAAAACGGTTGGTGCTGTTGGCATTGATGTTGGTGTTGATGATGGTGTTGGTGCCTTTGTCTTAAATAGAAAAATGCCGCAATAAACAGTAAACAGCTACGTCGTAAAAGGCATTGCAAAGCCGGTTATTATTAAGGAAATAGTTTGAACTCACTTCAAGGAATTTTTTAGCCAAATTAAGTAAGAGGCGGGAGAAGTCACTTAAGCCAAGTTTAAAATTTTTCTTTTCTCGCGCTTGTACGATTTTTAAGGATTTCAGATTTTATTATTTTTCCACTTTTTCATGCTGTGTTTTTTTTTTCTTTTCAAGTTTAGCCGAATTCAGTTTTATCAGACCATGTCGGGAAGAGAAAGAACAAGTGGCGAGAGAAAAAAATATTGAGAATGGTCAGTGACAGAAATGGGCTACAATTTATGCTGCAAGTAATACAATCGTTGCTGATTTTGGTGATTTTGTTGCTTTATTTTTTATCTTATATCTTTTTCGTGTTCGGCACCTCAAAGCTTTCATGTAGTGCAATTTGTCAAACAGCGGTCCATCTCCTTAATATCTTACAGTTTTTCGATCAAAAATACTGTTCGCAATTGCGTTGAAAATGGAAAACTTTAGTAATTAGTAATAATTTAATATATCAGTCAAATATTTTTGCATTTTGATTTGATCCACATTCAATCAGGACCAGTCGGTAACTTTGCAATGGAATTTAGATATATTTTGGTAACCTTACACCTGATTGGTATTTGAGAGTTCATACAAACAAGATAAATAACATAGATACATCGATATATCGATGGGTGTGCAGCCACCGATGCATATTGAACTGAATTTGATTAAAGAAATTTGTTACTCAAATTTGAATTCAAATGTGAGACAGATGTTTGGAGATTGCTTAATTTGATTTTATTGTTGGTGATATTTATTGTTGTCGTTTTCGTGTTTGCTGACTTGTTGTTATTCACGGTCTTCTCTGAAAAGCTTTAGCCATTAGTTACTATTTCCACTGTGGGCAGGCATAAGCTCAGCAAATTTAATTTCTCTGCCATTTTTATTTCTATGAAGCCCACAAAGTGATATTGAATAAATTATGGTCACCGGATTAATAACTTTTGCGTATATTCATTAGCTGATTCGCGTCATTCTCTGGCAAAATAAGACTTATTTGATCTGCCTAAAATTCATTTCATAATATCATCCTCCCTGGGTAATTACCTTTTGCGTTGTCCAACCTTTCTCACCTTCTTTGTTTGTCTGTATATTCCGCGTTCATTCATCGAGGCAAAGCCTAAGCATCATACGTTATCAATGGTTTTTGTTTTTAGTTTGAAAGAAAGTTCTTTTTCTCAGCCAAATTGATTTATTCTACGGCCGATTTATTATTTATAACAGTCTATCTGTTAAACTGAAATCGTGTTGATGAAGCACGCGCTTCTCACTGTAATGTCACGGCCAAAACGGAAGTCTGACATTTCTTGGTCCTTAGCCAGTTTTAAATGGAATTTTTGAAGATAAATATTAGGTTGGAAATGTTCAAACTTATTGAGAGGCAAAAGAGATGAGATATATAAATATAGAAATAGAAACGTAACTTTCGTCTACTGTGCGACACAAGATAGGGGTATCCCTACATAAGGGTAACGCAAGCGTACGAAGGAAGCCAAGCAAATCCACTTATAAACGCATATTCCCAGTCGGCCAGCTTCAATATCAATTTCATATATTGAACATCAATTATCAGTTATCAATTGAAATGGCATATTGCCCTATAGATAACGTCAAAAAAAAAAAAGAGTCTCGGAGACGACAATTTTAGACCTTTTACAAATTCAGGGTGGGGGCGGTAGTATTTGAGGCTCTCACACCTCCGGGAAAGCCTGTACGATTTAGGTTGCCGCCATGATCTTGAAATGTTGGTTACGGAGCCCGACCTAATGGCTATATATCATGGTGTTACGGGAGAAAAGCATGACATGATATAAACTCCACCTATATATTCCTGTGCCCAATTGTGATTAACACCCATTTATACGCAGAGGAGCCAGTAGTCTTCCTGGGCGTATTGTAAAGTTTCACTCTCAACCGGGTGTGCCTGAGCTCATGGAATGGAAGAGGTTTAAATAGACTTCAGCTGTACCTAGCGTGCCTTTATGGCTTCCAAAGGTACACAAATGCTGAAACTCGTGGCGAAGCTTCAGCGTTGGTTGTCGACGAATTAAATAGACAACCCTATATGGAATGGCCCACCGTAGAATAAGGCGCAGTAAAAACAAAGACAAATTCTTGTTTTCTTTATTATATTTAAAATAGAAGTAAATAGGGTTAATTTAATAACGACCCAAGTCAGATCATTTGGGTGTTTTCTGGTCTTATAATTAGAATATGGTTTATTGACGAGAATGCATAAGTTGGACTGTGTGTGTTTCCTGTGCGTTTAGTACAGGAGCAGAACTAATTATCAGCAATTAAATCACTCTAGATTCTTGTTAACAGTCGTGCTTCAAATCGCTTTCAAAATATCACTAAAAGCAATAAAAATATCCCGGTCATTGCACTCTGGATCATTTTACCCCACTGCTTTCTTAGTTGTTCGAAAACACGCAGTGTTTTTCCAAATTTCAATGCACAATTTTGAACGTATTTTATCGAAGCGAGGCTGTGCAAACAAGGCCTTTTAATGAGCTCATTTTAAGGAGCGTTAATCCATTTCCTGATCAATGTTTAGTTAATTATTAAAACAGTTTTGATGTTATTCAAAATTTACGTAGTACCCCATTTACGTAGTAAATTTCTTCTATAACTGCTATAATTTAGACAAAACAAAATATGTTTATAGATACGAATTAAATATAATAAAAGTAGTTTTCATCTTAACACTCTGGAAGTGCTATACGTGATACCTATTTTGACGAACTGTATAGAATATTTTTTTAATTTATTTAATTTTTCCAATAATAATAAAGAAATTGTATGATAAAAACCAGAAATGAAAAATTAAGTAGGTCTTAACTACTTACCTGCACCCATTAGGGCCTAGTCCATTTGTGATATTCTATTAATAATTTTGATTGTTTAATTCAATTAATGCGCAGAATCAAAAGGACCAAAAAGAGAAAGCACGGCATTACTTCCTTGTAAAACATATTTAAAATGTTTGTAATGCACATTAGTTTTTGGAACAGTTGCACATTTAATTCATCTTGAAACGTTTTCCATTTTGGTTGCATATCGTTATGTTAGAATTATTACGGGATTATAGCATTAATTTATTACAGCCTGCAGATAGTCTGTAACAATTTCATAAAACAATCGATGGAACCACTAACAATGATTTATTGCGAGCTGGTTATGTTAACAAGATCAAATTGTCATAAGCATGAATATTTGTTAATACTTTTATGCTTGTCCTTTTTATTTAGCTATACTTTCAATTTCATTTCTCCCCGTATATAATCGCCTCCTTCATAATGAGCTCCTTTTAGTGCTGAAGAGGTGGTATAGTTACGAGGTGTTTTGGAGTGGTTTATAATTTATACGGTATGTTATATTAAATTTCACCCTAAAAGGATTTATATTATTTCACCCTAAAAGGTCGCAATTCTTGTCACAATTTTTCTCATCACTTTGATGCCTTAAAATGTCTTCTGAATATATTTGAACCCAAAAACGTCGTGTTCTTCTAAGATTTTCTTAAATTGCGAAAGAGCTTTCGTTGTTATAAAGCGTTAATTGCCCCCCAAGGCAAGTTTTAAGAATATTTTAAATTGTTTGCTATGTGTGAGTGTCAGTCCTTAATCATCATTCTTATTCTTTGCGACTAAGATGGAAAGTTTTCACTTTCATCAAGTGGAAGCATTCAAAGTTATTCGTCTGTGTCAATTCACGTAACGCTTTCTGTGAAGAAATTATTTTTTACATTCCATTCTCTTGTTCTTTAACGTCTGTATCTCATTCCTTCAAGTATGTGATACATGCTTGAAGGATATCCTTCAATATATATATATTAATATCCGTTCTTCTCAGTTCATTTTTTTCTATTTTCCTCTTCATCTGGTCAATGCCAGATGATTTTCTTTGTTTTGAAAAAGAATAAATGGGTCTTAAGAGGCAGATCTATTCAAATATGTGTTTGAGAATGCTTTTTAAACATACAAAGTCGGTTTTCTTAAAAAAATATAGAGTTTATTTTCCATTTATTAATTTTATTATTTGTGACTGTTTTGTGACCCGTTTTCTTTAAGTTTATTTGAGTTCTTGAGTAGAATTATAAGTACTTTACTTACGGAAATTATTTTAATTTGTTGCCCCATCCAAAATCGTAGAAGATGGCAATCATCAAGTCTAAATCGTTGTGAGGCTTCCTAATTGAGGTAAATCGTCCTCTATTCAATTTGGTGGACAGTATGAGTAAATAAATGATAAAAGAATTGCTTTTGAGATATTGCTGCGTCCTTGTGGGATGTAGGGATTAAACCAAATTGATATAAAATCCATTTGATATAAACGTGATTTGATTTGAATGAATCTGATATCCATATGATATAAAAATGTATAAAAAATGTATAAAGAAGTAACGTGTTCAAATTTCTTTTGGCACAAAGAACAGTATCATTACTTTTTGATATTTATCCCATGAATATAATATTATCGATTTTAATACAGAAGCCCTATAAAACGGAAAGATCGAAAAAATATTAGAATTGCCAACAGACAGATAGCAATGAGAAATATATGAGGAGATATATTTTGGAAAATGTGCACATGTCATTGTCGACGTCATTTTGTTGCTGGTGCTTACTCGGAGGACATCATACCACCACAGCACTGATTGAAATACATGTATATATTACACTCAAATTATTGCTATTCTTCTTGATTTCGTTTGTGCATATTACTGACTTTTCAATAACCATTTTCGATTATTTGAATAAATGATGCGTATAAAATTTAGTTAAGGAACATGCTACTGTGCCCTTATTGTTGTTATTGATTGTATTGTTCGTCAAAAGAAGTTCTACTATTTCTATGTGACTAAGCAATACAAAAAATCTAGAATAAATTAAGGAAAACTTGAGAAGATCACGAGAAAATCGAAAGCCGCATAAGATGAGATCAGCCTAATACACTTAAACAAAATCGTTCAATGTTAAAGAACTCGTAATTAAATCTGGCGTCATTTCTTATGCCATAAAAAAAGTTATGGCATAAGATTATGACATACACCCTTATTCATCAAGTTACTTGGTGAGTTAAAACAGCGCTATCTCGAAATATAGCAAAATATATTAAAACAGCGCTATCTCGAAATATAGCAAAATATATTAAAACAGCACTATCGGTTATATTTTAGAAGATGTATTCATAATGTCACTTCTTGAGTATGTGACTCGTTCTCACCTTGTGTTCACCTCTTAATGTAAGAGCTTTGTCTGTATTGAAAAATTGTGGAATTTTCAGTGTTGATCCACAAAATTTCCTCCTGTACAGTAATAAATTTCTTTAAAAAATGTCACCACATTGAATAATTCTGCATTTTAGGGCAATATTAGGTTAATAAATTCTGAAAAAATAGCGAATAATTGAAGACAAACATCTCAAGCATACTTGCTTTTTTCTTTATAGTATTTTTCACTTTTTGTTGCAACAATGAAGATAATAATTATTGTCTGTTACAGTTGCCATCGCGCGAAAAATGAGGGACTTCATGCATTGGAAATGTTTATCTAAATACGTTCCACAAAATCGATGTTTCCATTTTCTGGCAAGTTGATTATTCCAGCACGTTTCTGCGACAACTTGAGGAATCTTAGCGTTTTTCGATTTTGACATTGTGCGCATGTTGCAAATATTGGACGACATAATTTTGAAATTTGCCTTTGTTCTCTTTCAGAGCAAAGGCAAAATCTTCGTGCTGTTTATTGTTGTTTTGTTTCCTAAAAATTGAGATTATTTTAGCATTTTATTTTTAAACGCAGTAGCTTAAGCGAAAAACACTTTCCAAGAATGCGAAATGTGGTTTGGAGCGTTTTTGTGTGGGGCCAAAACTACCCGCAACTGTTTGTCACCTTATGATTTCTAAATACAAAATTCGCAAAATTTACACAAACGCGTACATCACCTTAAAAACCACGCCAGACACAAATTAAAGGAGGAATTAATAACGTGTTTTTAATATTAATTTAAATGAATTTTGAGATTATCAATGAACTTAGTCATCACAAAAAATATAATTTCAAATTTTTAGAATTATTTATTATCAAAATAGATAGAAACAGCGAAGAATGCTTCATTCCTCCTGACAGCATCAAATCCAATTTTTATTGCGTGAATTCTCGTTGGCAATGGAATGACAATGGTTCCCACAAAACATTTTTGTTCCACAGGTTCCACAGAAACAACGTTGTTCATTACGTCGTTAGCAACATATTGCAATTTTTGCAGAATAACCGAAAAACGCTCGCAACATTCCCGTTGGCGATAATCAAGATGTTGCTAATGACGATGTTGATATCGCCGGCGACGGCGATGCCGGTCACGCGGATTTGTGGTGTTGATGCTGATGGAAACGGCGAAAGCGGCGGCAACGGCAACTGTAGATTGACAACAAAAGTATCTGTTGGAAAATTCTCAGAAATGTTCTCAGTTTGAATTCGGGACTCGCCTCAGAAATGATTGCATCATGTGTGTCGGTTGAACGATACGCGCTATTCGTAGTCGACATTATTCATCGCTTTGTAAGATTATAATTTTCTTTCATCGGACCAGGAAATGTTTCGTTGCTTCGTCATTGATATTGATGTTATTGTCAAAAATCATTTCAATGTTATGTTAGCTGCATTTCGAATGAGAAAATGTGATATTTTGTGCATCTGTTGCTACTTGTCATTAGTCAAGCGATATAATTAATTAGCGCACCTCACGGATGCGTAAACAAATTAGTCTTTCAAATAATGCGATACCGATGATATGAATATTTTCGGTCGATTGTGATTACGTAGTACTGTAACTGTGTTGGAAAGACCATTATTTAAAACATATGAAGTGTGCGAAATTTGAGCGTAAAAAAATTCGAATGGGAAAGTAAATCTGAATGATAAAAAACCACCGACCAACGAACGTAATTTTTGGGACGATAATTAAAATGTAGGGAGAGAGAGAAATAAAAACAATAACAGTAAAAACAGCGACAGCTAAAATAGAAACCAGACCACAATTTCCTTCTTTGGAATTTTATTTTTCTTAGTCATTCTACAAAAAGTGACAGATTGGCATGGTAATGACTGTCAGAACCAACAACAAACAATAGATCAATTATAATTTATTGACTCTTAATTTTTAGTTCAACTTCAGCTTTGTCCTTTATATGAATATCTGTGAAAATAACAAGATGAATCAACAACAGCGTCAGTAATGAAATTCGAGCAGCCACGTATTTTAGAGATACGTAAGGGTACTTGTTTATTTATGAATGTGCCAGACAGATTATTGAATCTCCAGCGAGCTTTCCTCTCTCCGAAGCTAGCTGATGCAATGCGCTCGATTACTGAGTTTTGCGAATACATTCGTTCGTATATTCTGATGTTCCCTTCTGTTGCTTCATTCTTTAAAGTGTTATGGGATACGATTGGTACCTGCCCTTCGTGATTAAATCCAGCCAAGCAATGCCGGTTTGATAGATAAAGCATATGAAACAATCAAAAAAATTGGATCGATTACTTCGTTTTCGTTCTTAATTCAAGACTGTTTATTATTTATGCATTTGTAGAGAAATAATTAAAACGAAAAGACGTGAATTCAATAATTATCCCGAGGAAAAGAAGAACAGAAAGAGTGGTTATTTTTAAAGAACGGAAAATGAAAATTTTTCAGTTGAAAATTGTAATGTCAGACAAAAAAACACAAATGATATTCAATTTCAGAAATAACATTGAATTAAACAGTTTACCAAAAACGGCTAACTACTTCAAAATCATGAGAGCGTTTTAATAAAGAGTTGCTTGAGTAATTTTTGAGTTTCAGTTTTAAAATATATAAATAATAGTTTAAAACAATTGCAAAAAATATAAAATAACTTCTAGGTACTTTGCAGAACTGCGTTAAATATAAAAATATAGGAAAAATATAAAAATAGGTAAAAAATATTAAAAGCTAAAGAGCTATTAAATTTTGACCTGGATGGATGACGTCATCTTTAATTCCGCCGAAGCATTGACTAGAGTTAGAACTTTCTAAAAAGAACTTCAACTACAATAATACTCTCTCTCTTTCTTCTGTCACAGGGTTCGAAATTACTAACTACCTTTCACAAATATTTCCATACAGATAAGATGCTATTTTATTAAGCAAAACTTTTTTGCTTAATAGTGAAGTGGTTTTATTAGAAAAATTTTAGTCATTCGTAATGAAAATATTATAACTCAAAGGGAGTAAATGCCCTTTAACTGTTAAATTAGTGGAATAATGTCGATGTATTTCATCAGATCAAAGCAGCCATGAATTTGATAACGTTGCATTAAGAAGAATTGTTGATATTATTGTCTCTCTTATTGGTTTTATTTCATATAGTAATTATAATTAAGGTTTTATTTGCGACAGGAGCAGTTGCTCCTCAAAGCATCTTTAATCACATCTTGTCATGGGGGGTTCATTTTCAATTGAATGGAAAACTTATAAACCGTTTGATATAAAACCGAGATTCACTTTAAAAATGCGGGACGATTCTATTTTTTCATATTTTTATCCCTACAGTTTCTGAACCGCGCCAAGAATCAAACCAGCGACCAGATTCTTCCTAAACCAATAGCTTAATATCTCGCCCCAATCACCACTGTCGAAATCTTTATAAAAAAATATATGCATAAGAAATTGTTACCATGCTATTCCTAAGGCGACTGTTTTTTTATGCTTTCAATCTTCTACCACCCATCTCCCACTAATTGATGTCATCAGTCCCAGATACGGCGCACTTTATCAAGATTACCTGGTAGGTGATTACATTGATGTAATTTAACTAAATTATTAACGTTAAGCATACCGACAGTTAAAGCAAAGCAGGCGGTGTCTGGAAGCAACAGAAGTCATTATTTGCAACCTACAAAAAAATAACCGGTGTGAAGTTAGCGCACGGCAAATTCGGCCACTCAGCACACGGCAAATTGAACGAATTGGCCGTCATGCTTGCTTTGATTTTGTGGTGAAAACATGATGAAATTAACCATCGAGTAGGTGAATTTAAAATATTTTTTGATAATTCAACAACTAAATAAAGTATCCAAACCATATCTTTATTTATTTGGGATGCAAATTGAGCACGACAGATTAATGTATTACCGACTGATTGAGAATTATTATTATCGGACTTATGAATCAAACGGTAGGAAAATTACTAATGCTGATCTAATTTTTTTCATTATAAATATATAAATATAAATATAATAATTATAAATATAAATATATATATTTATATAAAAAATATAAATATATAAAAATGTATAAATAAACGAAATAAAAATCAAAGTGAAAATTAGTCTTGCTTTATGCTCTCGGAGATCCTGCTCTAAAAGTTTTTATTATTGGTGTTTATCAGCAAAAACCGAGGATATTCATTAATCAAAAAAGTTTTAGTTTCTCTTCGTCTGACATTATATGGTTGCGTATGAATAATAACTAAAAGTTAGCTTCTTCGAATAATTTGGTGCTGTTGTGTTTGTTATGTAGTTTTGCAGAATTTTACAAATTTTGTACAATTTCGAGGATGTATAATTTAACTGTACATATTCTTTATATATATCCTCTTACAACTAAACTCTTTTATTACATAACAGCATTATTAACTTATAGAAAATGAAAACTAAATATAGGAAATTATATACTTTCATAAACAAGCGAATATTGCCAGCGACATCTATCTCACAACAAAATTTGATTCACTAGATGTCGCCACAAATAGTAGTCATAGCAAAATTAATTTTTGAGCATGTCCCACAACCTTCGACATCGTGGTGGATATACTGTCAATTCAAAAATGATTCTTTAAATCAACATATAATGATATTATGGGGCGAACTGCATTATTAAGTGAAGAAAAGTTAAAAGCTATTAGTCAAATCAAATAAAATTTAAGCTACATAACACACCTTTCAATTTATTCAGGACATTTCTACGATTAATTTGAGACCTCTCCCATCAAATTTCAATCGACTCGATTTGAGATATTTCAATTTAATGGTGAATATCATCTCATATCATAGGTCGAAGTTAAATCTCTATAAAAGCTGCAAATATCATTTAAGCTAAATGAGATCTATTTTAATTAATTCTCGACATCCTCACGAACATTTTGAGACCACTTCCATCAAATTTCTATCGACTCGATTTGAGATATTTCAATTTAATGGTGAATATCATCTCATATCACAGGTCGAAGTTAAATCTCTATAAAAGCCGCAAATATCATTTAAGCTAAATGAGATCTACTTTAGCTAATTCTCGACATCCTCACGAACATTTTGAGACCACTTCCATAAAATTTCTATAGACTCGATTTGAGATATTTGCATTGAAGCGCAGGCCGAAGATTTGAGCTGGAGTACGGCGAATTACGCGCATCCAGCACACGGCGAATTCAATAAATGTATCTATTGAGGCAAACGTTTGATAGAATTAACCAGATGTTAGGTGAGTTTTTCCTGACTTGTGTCAGTTCGATAAGAGAAAGCAAGTTCCCAAACCATATTCTTCCTTTATTTGGGAATATATTAGTGCATCACAGCCTAAACAAGATGATAAGATTTTAAAAACAACAATAGAAATTCTTCTTGTGCAATTTCTGCACCACCTAATAGAGAGGCCTATTATCACCTATATACCTAATACCCGTGTAATATATGAGGAACTGGAAATTTTAGTTTTAAATTATAAGTGACATTTCCACTAATTCGTACAAAGTTTTCTACATACAGAACGTAAATTACAGAATGAACTTATTGTTAAGCTCGAATAAAACTAAAATTAACAACACTTTAACATTAGCCCAATTATTATAGAGTGGCTAACTAAAAGCAATAAATATGGAATGAATTTCCTGTGTCCAGTGTTTGAGTCTTGATCACACAATTATTCTTTCAATTAATATTTTCAAATTTATTGAAATTTAAAAATTAATAAAAAAAATATTGAAATACTGAAAAAAATAATTAAAAAAAAGTTTAAACAGAATTTAAAGAATTCTGTTGATCTGGATTAGAACACGGGACACAGACGCAGGTATCACAGCCTATTTCGCCGGAAGGAATTTTTGATATTGTTTCTCCTCAAATAAAAAATTGCTTCGATATTACAATTTTTCTAATATAGTATTTTGAAATCATTTAGATTTTAATGTCTTTTAATTTCTAATCAACAAATTTAATTTATATACTAAAAATTTGATGATATTTGATTTATATACTAAAGATTTGTTGGTATCATATCTATAAAGTTGCAAACTTTGGGAATATTATTGCGTAAAAAATTGGAATTTTGAATGCAGTGTATTATGTAAGTGTATATTTTTACACAATTATATTAGATTATATGTTATTGCAATGGTCCGGGATAAAGTCTTCTAAATAATCATCCTATATCGTTCAATAATCCAACTTCAATATATGTCAATCCAACTTTAATATACTTAATATATTTTCTTTTTTTATATGTGAAGATAAGTTAAATTAAAATGAAATTGTTTCACCCTATTCACTGTGAGATGGTCTAAAGACTGTAGACTCTTCTGACTATTTCTAATCCAATTGGAGACTTATTTCAACAAAAACATTTTGGAAGCATTGCGATAGACTGAGTGAGTGAGAACTAATCAGATTTGATTTTGCTTGTGCGACTTAATTATATAAATTGGACATTTCGTGGATAACTAGTGTCAATTTTAATTTCACTGAAATTAATTATTAATCGTCAATAGTTATTATTTATACATCACGTAAGTACGGATATGTTATACAAATCTGAAATTATTAAAAAACTACTAAAAGCAAAACATAGGAAGATAAATTCTGGAAAATAACGGTTCATTAACGAACCACAATAGAATTTATTTTATTTCACTTAAGTCTGAAGATATGAAGCCGGTGCAAGTATTGGGTAACATTATGCCAGAGACATAAACCACTACATAAATTTATGGAATAAATAATTGTCCTCGCTTATATCGTCCAATGGGCAGTGAGGTGAAAATTTTCATTAAAATGATTTACTTAATATCACGGTTATTTAATAATTTCAGTATTTTAATCATAACCATAATAATTGTACTATTCCAAAGTGAAAAATATGTGTACAAATGTTTATCTTTGGATATCTGCAATTTTTGCAATTTAAAAAAAAACATATATAGCACTCCGATTATAGTGGTATGTTATATATTAGGTTTCTGAAATGAATACGAATATGGAATCAGGCAAAAAAAGTGTTAATGGCATGTCTCGAAAGGTATGTGATTTTATGTTACCTCTTACAGCTTATATGCCAAATATTCTGAGGAAAGGTGTGCACTTTTAATTTTATTTTATACTGACCAAGTTGAACCAAATTAACAACTTTTCTCTAATATTTTTAATCTATTATTTAGGAAATTTACAAACTATTATAATCCAATTTAAATAAGGCAATTGATTAAGTTTCATGTCAATGTAATTTTTTAATTTAAATTTCATGAAACCTACTTGTTTCATAAGTTTTATAGATTTTTTGAAACTAATTGATTTACTAAAGGTTTTAAGCGAGGAAAATATTCTGAGGTTTTAAATGGATACTGTACAACGGGGTTTTAAATGGATTTTGTTGTTTGCGAATTACAGAGAATCATAAAAAAATTACTTTAAATTTATCTGTTTTTATGCTGTCATATAAAACAAAAAGTTGATAAACTAGCGGTGGGACAAGTTTAGATGTGCTGTCCATTAATCATTGTCTACTTCTGGTAGTATTTTTAAGTAAGAAGTACTGCTTATATGATTATTGGGTTGATATAAATACTTTTTCTGACAAAGCGAATAATTTCCTTTCGATGAATTTAACCATACCTATAATGTTCATTTGATCAAGCGAATGAAGCTCTATTGTCAAATTTCTTTTATTGTCATCTCTTATAATTTTTGATTTTTGTGTAAATTCAGTAGGTATGTTGAGAATATTTTCTAAATTGTAAAGAAAACCGCCAACTACTAATTTTTCCTTTCTTTTATTTGATTTGGTCAATAAAATGATCATTTTGAATCTCTATTTATTTGCGCAGCTTAAATACAAAGTAGCTGGATCGAACTCTTTTCTAAGCTTTCTTCTGTTTGAAGCAGGAGTAAAGTTTCATTAAAACAACTTACAAAATACAATTTGCGAATATGAATATCTTAAAATATGCTCTATATATTCATTTTTTGTTATTTGATAAATAATAAAGTAGACTTTTAAATATTCCAATTTTTTCCTTTAATATATTTTATTTGTTTTTCTCCCAAGATTTTGTTTTTAAGGTTTTTTATTTAAGATGTTAAAATTCCAAATTACGCTACCAATCCTTGCCGTAATACTAGGTAATATTTCTATTTTCAGGGGAAACAAATTGCCCGAAAATGTCTTTCCATAGACGAATTTGAAAGAAACCTGGTGGATGTTTGCAGGAATGCAAAGAAGATTTATTTAAAATTGATAGACCTCTCTAAATTCCCTTTAAATCAAAATTGTGGACAGTTTACGTTACATATACCAAAGCCACTTCCAAATGCCGAACATGTCTTAATATCAATTGAATGTAAAGGACAAAAGAATCACACATTTCCGATAGCAGGGCAGATACGTGGTAAAGAGAGGCAATTATTAAAAGACCATTTGCTAAATATTTATCCACAAGAATATCGCCAAAAAGCAATAGAGCAATGCGACAAAAAATTACTTTCAGAAGAAAAAAACTTACAAAATATATATTCGGACGCTACAATTAGGAAGGTGAGGAGCGAAGCCATCAATGATGGAGATCTGGACAACAACGACTATAAAGACGACTATAAAGACGAAGATGAGAAAACAGGCCAAATGTACATACAAAAGTTATCAAAAAAGTTAGATATGCATTTATATAGCGACCGGCATATAAAATGTGCCAAGTTATGTATAGAGAACAAGAACGTTGTTGGCCACATTGATGCCACCGGAGGCATAATAAGAGATATGCCAGAAGCCGGTCGCAGGATCTACTATTATGCCATTGTTATGGAAACTCCAAATGGTAGAACTATGGCAGTGTCCGAAAGAATAACATATCTGCATGACCAAAATTCTATTCAATATTGGTTACCATCATTTAGGGAAAAATGCATACAGCTTAACGCTTGGCCATTGTTTACAACCATAATATCAGATTTAAGTATGGCGTTTTTGAATGCAAGTTGTCTTGCTTTCAACAAAATGGAATTAATGGATTACATAAATTTATCGTACGAGTTAGTTATTCGAGACCAGAATACTATTCAAAACTATATGGTCATAAAATTATGCGTATCACATTTTCAGCATAATTTGGCGAAGGAAATAAATGCTCACTTTAAAAAA
This sequence comes from Physocephala rufipes, assembly GCA_963966595.1. NCBI lineage: Eukaryota > Metazoa > Arthropoda > Insecta > Diptera > Conopidae > Physocephala > Physocephala rufipes. Next base: position 43,131,943 of record OZ016501.1, read on the forward strand.
GAGCAGGCGAAAATAATAAAGGAGTTGATTTCGTACGCTTATGACGAGAAAAATTACGGAAAATTAAAAATATGGTTTCAGCAATTATGCAAACTTCTGCTAAGTGAGACAATGGACAATGACATCGAAGAGACTTTGATAACATTGGCGCAGTTATGTACAGAAGGAGATTCGGTCATAGAGGAAATCGACATGGAAAATAGAGGAATACACGAGGCCACACAAACACTATATAAAAACAGCAAATATTACCAGGATATGAAAAATATATGTAACTGCCAAAAATTGCAATTAGGTAACAAAGACTAGAAAGAATTAAAGAGTAATGAATTCTATTGCCCCGAATTCCTGGAAATATTTATCAAAAGATATGCTTCATACCTTTTTCTATGGAGCAATATCATAAATGATGGGAAGAAATACGATAGTTCCAAAAAAGTTCATTTTACAAATGGACGAAAAGAGGGGCATTTTAAAAAGATTAAAACACATTGTATTGGATCTAATCTGGCAATAGGAAAGCTGCCAATCAAATTAGGTAGATTTGTGAAACTGCTTAAGGATGTAATTAATTATGTATGTACGGAAATAGAGCTTAAAATCCCAAACAAGAGGTGTGCATCCAAGCGTAATATTGATATAAATCCCGCCGAAGAAGAGTGTTGGGCAAGGAAAAATAAAGTAACAAAATCCTCTCAAAATTTGACGCATTTTAGCAAGAGTAATATTAGAACTTTGCTAAATGATCACAGATTGAAGTCATTACATTATCAAGAAGCTGAAGCCAACAGACTTATAAAATATGCGAACGGAATTATACAAAATGCAGAAAGATATAAAAAGATTAAAAACAGCATTTTAGGAGGAAATTACTTTGTATGTGGCAGATCCGGCTTATCCTTTAATGGCCAACCCTACAACTACATACTTAGACAAATGGATTACTAAGTGCTAATAACCAAAAGCTCACAGCACAGGGAAAAATGGTTGGATGATTTCCATATGAATTATTTTATCGACATATATATACAAAATGGGTGTGTGGAAAAAGCACAATATATAAATCCCATTATAAGCGACAAATTTATTATCGATTTGCACAATAAATCGGAAGTAGAGAAGAATACATTGGCAGCCAATTTTCCGACCTATATGGAACTAAACGACGCAACAAATTTCCTAATAATGCCCGTATGCATTACCGAACATTGGTGCTTGGGTATAATCGATATAGACAAGGAAAAAATAATATTTTATGATCCCCAACAGAAGAATGCCCAAAAAAATCGGGAAAATAATTTCAGTGAAGGATTCAAAGAGTTCGCCAAATTATATACACAAGTGGCAGACACAAATAATTGGACAAATGCGCTATTGAATAAAATGTGGGAAACGATATCAGCTCAAACTAACTACATGCAGAAGGATAACTGGAGTTGCGGGTATCAGGTGCTGAACTATGCGGAATATTTCCTATCAAATACAAGGTTACCAAAGACATTTAATGCCACGACATACAGATCAAAACTAGCCAATATCTCATTGGCAAATTCAAGTGGGAAAGATTATTGTCTATATTGTTGCGATATAAATGATAGCTCACAGAACTGGGTATACTGCGATGTATGTAGTTATATAGTCCATCAAAGTTGCGCACTATCTCGGCACCACTTTGCAAAAGATTTTAATTTTTCAGAGAACAATTTTGTGTGCCTTATTTGCCAAAATATGGAAAGGGATAAATTATAAAAAAGGAATAGATGGAAACTATGGAGATTTGGAAAGATAAGGAAAGTTTGAGAAAAGTATTTTATTTGCACAAAGCGGAAGTGGCGATGGGCGTTTTTCAGGAGGTTTGTTTTTTAAATGCATGCATTTCCTTACTGTTTTATTGTCATTAATATGTAATATGGGTTTGATTGCGAGAAATGTATATTAATTATTTTATGTGCACCACACTATAGTCTCATTTAATCACTTTAGGATAAACTTAAATTAAAAATTTTTGTTCTTTGTTATGTCGCCACAATGCCTGTTGCTTAATTATGGTCTTGGTTATCTTTTAATTAGGCGTTAGTGATAAGCGTTTAATGTTTTTAATTTCAGATTGTTTGTTGTAGAAAATTTAGTTCATATTTATTACTTTTAACTGACGAGTTTATTTTAACATACAGTTATGTTAATGTTAAAGTAATGTACTTTGATTTAAAGTAATGTTCTTTGGTTTAATTCGAGTGTCACATCGAGTTCATACTGCAATTTATTATGTAAATTAAGTTCTGTATATAAAAAACTATGTACGGGTTACTGGAAATTTCGCTTATTTAGCATAATTTTCAATTAATATTTCCAGTTCCTCGTAAATTATACATGAGTTAGGTATATAGGTGGTAATAGGCCTCTAGGGGAACCGAACACCTAAAAAAATCGGTAACGCGCCGAAAGTGCATACCCCACTGGGTGGTGCGGAAATTGCACCCGAAATATATCTGCTGTTAATCTTTCAAACATTTTGTCGCTATGTTTAGGCTGCGATGAACAAATATATTTCCAAATTGGAGAAGAATATTGTTTGAGCAATTACTTTCATTTACAAAGTAGAATAAGCTCACCCACTCAGCTGGTTAATTCTATGAAGCGCTTGCCTCAACAGATGCATTTATTGAATTCGCCGTGTGCTGGATGTGCGTAATTCGCCGTACTCCAGCTCAAATCTTCGGCCTGCGCTCCAATGCAAATATCTCAAATCGAGTCGATAGAAATTTGATGGAAGTGGTCTCAAAATGTTCGTGAGGATGTCGAGAATTAATTAAAATAGATCTCATTTAGAGATTTAACTTCGACCTATGATATGAGATGATATTCACCATTAAATTGAAATATCTCAAATCGAGTCGATAGAAATTTGATGGCAGAGGTCTCAAATTAATCGTAGAAATGTCCTGAATAAATTGAAAGATGTGTTATGTAGCTTAAATTTTATTTGGTTTTACTAATAGCTTTTAACTTTTCTTCACTTAATAATGCAGTTCGCCGCATAATATCATTATACGTTGATTTAAAGAATCATTTTTGAATTGACAGTATATCCACCACGCCGTCGAAGGTTGTGGGACATGCTCAAAAATTAATTTTGCTATGACTACTGTTTGTGGCGACATCTAGTGAATCAAATTTTCGCTTGTTTATGAAAGTATATAATTTCCTATATTTAGTTTTCATTTTCTATAAGTTAATAATGCTGTTATGTAATAAAAGAGTTTAGTTGTAAGAGGCTATATATAAAGAATATGTACAGTTAAATTATACATCCTCCAAATTGTACAAAATTTGTAAAATTCTCCAAAACTACATAACAAACACAACAGCACCAAATTATTCGAAGAAGCTAACTTTTAGTTATTATTCATACGCAACCATATAATGTCAGACGAAGAGAAACGAAAACTTTTTTGATTAATGAATATCCTCGGTTTTTGCTGATAAACACCAATAACAAAAACTTTTAGAGCAGGATCTCCGAGAGCATAAAGCAAGACTAATTTTCACTTTGATTTTTATTTCGTTTATTTATACATTTTTATATATTTATATTTTTTATATAAATATATATATTTATATTTATAATTATTATATTTATATTTATATATTTATAATGAAAAAAATTAGATCAGCATTAGTAATTTTTCTACCGTTTGATTCATAAGTCCGATAATAATAATTTTCAATCAGTCGGTAATACATTAATCTGTCGTGCTCAACTGTCATCCCAAATAAAAAAAGATATGGTTTGGATACTTTATTTAGTTGTTGAATTATCAAAAAATATTTTAAATTCACCTACTCGATTGTTAATTTCATCATGTTTTCACCACAAAATCAGAGCGAGCGTGACGGCGAATTCGTTCAATTTGCCGTGTGCTGAGTGGCCGAATTTGCCATGTGCTAACTTCACACCGGTAAAAAAATAAAACTATTTTGTATTAATAAACACATATTACACAACACAACAATAAACATAAATTAAGAAGTTATTAAGAACCTTCTTAATAATAACTTCTTCTTTGTAATAAAAGTAGTTTAGGAAACATTTCTTATAATTTTTATATTCCAAAGTACAAATAACGTACATAATATCATATACGCCACAACAGAGTTACGATTAAATAGCTCATAATCGCTCTCTTGTCTTTATTTCGGAAATTGTTCGTGAATGTAAAAGATACGCATCCATGAGCTGTAATAATTAAATTTTATCAATAAGATATTTTGAGGTGCTTTTTACTAATTGCATCGTATAATCATGTAATTGTGTATTACATACTTCCATCCTGTGAGTAGAAACGATAGTCTCCTAATTAGCGAAAGTGTTCTATAGCGATGAAAGGCAGAAATCAGTCAAAGATATCAGAAGAACAGAAACAACAACATCAATAAAACCAGCAGCGGTTGGGACTTATAAACTTCTCGCTTATCTCCACAGTTGGCTTTCTTTTGTCATTTTCAGTTATAATTTGAGTTTCTATTGTGTGTGATTTCATATCTTTTATCTCGAATCGCTGTGCCGTCTGATGTTGGGTTATCTTTCTATGCATTCAAATTGCTTTGCTGTGTCTTTAGAATGCAAAAAGGATTCTATCCTTTGAGGCTTTTGTTATTGTTATTGAGTCGTATGTACCGAGCACTCGTGTGTGCTTTAGAATGTGGCGAATTAAAGTGTGAATGAATTTTGAAGTTATCATATTTTCGATAGTTGCTTTGGAAAATAAATGGACTAAATTAGATAATCATACTTACCCTTTTAAATTTGAATTTATTATACTTTAAACTCGGAGGACTAGGGTATATTTAGTTTGTTCCTCTGTTTATAACGCACTAAAGCAGGCCTGACAGGTAATGCAAAGTATTTATATCTTACTCAGAACCGTCTTCTGATTCATCTATCTCTCATAAATTTTGCACAAATATTGCGTAGTACTGTTGGCTGTTTGAAGTTGCAAATGGGCGAAATCGGATGTGAATTAGGCTTACTTATGATACTTACTACGGAGCTTACTGTCAGAGTTTGTAGACGGAATTGTATGACAAAAGTTTATTCTCGGACTCGGACTAATTACCTTGAAAAAATGGGTGGAATACACCCAGAACCAGAACTGCAGTTATAAAGAAAACGGGAGAATATTTTACTGCAGAATGAGTTGAGGCATTTTCACAAAGTTTGACACGAGTGTCCTCTGTCATTATAAATTGCTTGGTATTGGAAATAGATGAATTCTGCCCAGTGCCACGCCTGTTATAAATTAAAATTGCGAAGCTTCATTTTTCAGTATCTGTTGAAATCTAAAAGCAGCAATATTGTGGCGTAGGTGGCGCTATTGGCCTTTATAAACCCACCCAAAATTGGGAGAGGGGCATACGTGGATACTTTTGTGAAGATTTGTGTTGAGGATTATTTAGAAGACTTCAATTAACTAAGAAAAGGCAAATGTAGTGTTAAATGGCGCATATACCGCCAACTGATTAATATGATCAAACCATAAATTTATGTTATGGCTGCGGGATAGGTTTCGGCAAGGTCGAATTTGGCGTTCATAATTATTTTATATTTACGTTTCCAAGAGAGTATTATATTCTTATTGCCTTCGGTACATTTCGAAATAAGAAGACTGACTTGATTGTTATTTGAATATTTATTTCAGAAACTTGCCTTTTTATGTTGTCGTCATTTTGTATTAGTTTTGGAAAGTTTGAGTGTCTTCTGGTTCTCAAGCGTGAAGAAAATTATATATACAAAACAGGAAAAGGAGAAAATCCATAACTATTCAAAGTGCTTTTTTTCACCATCACGAGCCATCCGAAACGTAAGACAACATTTTAGCCAAAACGAGTGCACGTATCCGGCTCCATTGGTGAGAATTCCTTTTCTCATGGAATTATTTGAAGGGACAGGGACGAATGAATGTCATGTTGGAAGGAAGAAGAAGGAAATTGTTAAAATGAAGGCAAGAATGAAGGAAAGATTTGCGGAAGGAGCTAACCGAGGATAGAAGGCAGTAGACCAGCGAGCGAAAGAGGAGCGAGCAAAAACTTATAAAAAATCATATGCGAGTGTTGAAATAAATCCATCTATACAGAAGCTTTTTATTGCTTCATCACTTTCTTTCTTTGCCGCCGCTCCGCTGACTGACTTCGTTCATATCTTTTCATTTTGTTTAATTTACATCCATCCCTAAATAACGTTCAATAAAAACCATTCAGTCATGAATTCGAAAATGTTACCTAGAGGAGCAAAGGCAGCAGCAAAAATTCAATTTGCAGCACTTGATTTCATCTCATTTAAGCGAAACTTCATTCAATCCACTTTAATTTTCCACTTGATATTTGCTATAGATTGACAAACGCCACGCTCTGTTCAATATCTTCTTCAATATTGTACCGTTATTTCTATTAAGACTAATACAGAACGTCCCTGACTTTCTAAAGAGACTGAAACGGGACATACATGTTTCCATCTATGGTTACAGAAAGGAAGGATGCTCAGGATCTGGACTATTTTTTGTAAATACTCAGACACAGTGTTTTATGAAGTTCGGGATTTCCGAAGTCTCAAGATTTAGTAGCTATTATGACGATAGTCAATGATTGGACCTCGTCGGAAGTGATGCATGGCCGTAAAAGAGCCATAACACTTCTTAGTCACAGATGATCCGATTCTCTTATGTGGATGCTGAACCTTAGAGCAATGAGGGCAATGAAACGTCTCATGAACTGGCTTGCAATGAATCTCAATTATACGATGTTAACCATGAAATTGATACCCATTTTTCAAGATATGAGAGATGATATTATAGGATAGGATAGATGTTGTATACATTAGGGCATGGAAAAATTCTGATGGTTCTAAGATTACCAAATTGCCTTGAGAAAATCCTAGTCTTCTCTTAAAGCTAAAGTTCATACGAAGAAACTCCTCTCAAGGCGTAAAGTAGGTGTCAGGGAAGGCAATTCTGAGTCCCAACGGATTCTTGGACTCCTTCCCAAAATTCGGAAGCCTATCAAGAAGAACCGGAAATATGGGAGCATTATCTCCTACGTTAGGCAGTAATGCAGTTTCCCACCCTTGAAGATACTGGGAGGAAAACAAAGAAGAACAACTAAAAGCTTCATCAATGGCTCAGGCCTTATAGGCCAGACCAATCGCCAGTTTGGAGGCAGACAATAAGCGTTATAGCAAAGAATATAGAGTAGATAGAAGGTGCATCTCATATATGTTGCAGCGCAAAAAATTTTTGCTCTGGGGTTCCAATATTAGAACCCCAGTTTAGCTACATAGTTGCAATATTCATGTGTCGACTCATGTTTGGTCTTCAACTTTCCCAGTTTTGGATTTGGTTTTCTAATTGTGTTGTGTTGTGTTTTCCTTTACAAATGGTGATTTATGTACGCAATGTAATGTAACGATATTGGAAGGGCATCAAAAGTCCATTAGTATGAAGTTGGAAGTTCAATGTAAAGTCAAAAAATCAAAAAACCTTTGCCAATTAATTGCAAGATAATTGGCAAAATTTAAAATTGAAAGATGAAAAATGAAAAAGAAAATGAAAATTAAAATAAAATGAGATTGAAGAAGCCAATCAAAACCGACCAGGCGAGAGTTGAAAATATCGCTTTAAAATTCTTCAGCTTACTAATTAACTCTATATTCTTTGGTTATGGACTCATGGGTCCAACCTATCAAAATTAGCTAACTAACACTGACTAATACAGTTCATGGCTGCTTCGATTGATGAAATACTCCGATACTCCGACATTATTGCATCAATTTAATCATTAATTGCATTTAATTTAAATCTTTTGTTCTCTTTTAATTATGATATTTTCATCACGAATGATTTAAATTTTTCTAATGAAACCAATTCTCCAATTTTTTGCTTAATAAAATTGCATCTATTCTATATGAAAATATTTTTGAAATATAGTTATTTATTATAAGTTATTTATCACAAACAGGAGAATATTTTTTTGCCTGCTTGCTAAAACCTTTAAAGAATGCCTTTCCTGAGTGCCTTTACTGAGTGAACGAAGGACTTATCAAAGATGCTTTTAAGTGACACCAGCGTTTCAACCTACTTTCTACAAACTCGAAAAAAGAATTCACTTATCCAAGCATTGTTTTCTTCATTTTTTCTTTCCCTCTTCGAATATGCACACTTTACATCTTCTGCATTTTAGTTTTATTATTTTACACTTTGTACCAAAAATTCTGACATTTTTATTGGGAATGCGTGCAAAAGATCTCTATAATAATAATGAAACTAGATTTTAATAGCTAATGAAAAACCCATGAAATTGTCTCTGGTTCATCACTATTGTTGCAATGCAAAATTTTGAAGGATCTTTCCTTATATTTAGTATACTTACCATTTACTGCTTTCCTTCTGGTCCACTCGATTTCTTTCCATGGTATTCGAAAGAAGGAAGCTGTTTCCGAATGCGATGTCCTTAGCAATACTATGTCTTTCATTAATCTTCTTATTTACACACTTTCATGTGCTTTATGAAGTATGCGGTTTGCTTCCTGTTTCGTTTCGTCCGGCTCTTCCGTCTTACGTTACCACGTCATCGAGATCTGTTGCCTGAATATTTAAATTGCTTGACTGCCTGTCAAAAAGGATGCATGTCTCACACACTCCTCCCATCTGCCGCTTTCGCTGCCGGTCGGTTTTATCCTTTCTTCAAATCTGTGTCCATATTCGAGTGGATTTACTGGTTACAAGAAGTTTTGTATTTAATTATTTATTTTTCTTCGGTATCTTTCGTTTCTTGGCGTGCTCTTCATTTCAGTTGGCTCACCCATTGTGTCTCGTCTTGCTCTATCAGAAGCGTTATAATGTTTTAAATTCAGTTAAATTGTTGGTTGCATCGTTGCGAAATGGTGTTACCAGCGTAAAACAAGGCAGAATTTCCGCTTCCGCTTTAAGCATGCATGAACGAATATTTTGATGAATGCTGCGAATACTGTGTAGGAGAAAGCGGTTGGGAGGGGGATGTTATATCATGCACCACGCTGAAATTTCACTGATGTTATTTTATTTCCTTAAGGATGTGTTTGACCCCATTGAAAAGTTGGTTATTATGACGAGTTTCAACTAAGTGTTGATTTCGTTTTTCCCGTGATGCATGAACAAATTCTTCCTCAGTTTTAAAGAGCGTGGGAAGGAGAGATATATAGAGAGAGAGGGAGGGAGGGGAATAGACATAGAGAAATGGCAATTTCCGAACTATCTGTATTACAAAATACTTGTAAAATTTAGAACGTTTCGTGTAATAAAAGAAATGTGGATGACAGTGTTTTGAAAGTAGAAAAAGAAATGAAAAATATCAAATAGTCGTCTGAGAAATCTCCGACGAAGAACTACGGAATATTTAATTCAGTTTGGGATTTATTTCTATGAAAATCAATTTTTATAATTTTTTGTAATTAAAGCGTTATATAAACGCCATGTTTTTACAGTGTAGTCTTGCAATTGATGGTTACGGTGTTTACTATTATATTCGAATTGTGTGAACAGTCAGTAATTTGTTTTCTCATAAAAGTAATATCTTCAGCAAAGAAACGGCGAATATTCGAATAAAAACCATTGCATTTTATTTGGATGCTGTGATTATTACATTTCTTTTTATTACTAGCTACAAAGGGATATAGCAGTAGGGGATTAAATTATAAGAATTTGATTAAACTGATTATCAATTTTATATATATTTTAATTCTCTAACAGATATCCTTAAAATACTTGAGATACCTTTTTAGTCTGTCCATTAGAAAATAAGTTTTCAGACTCGTACTAAATCAAATCTCTTGAGACTATGTTTTTTGCAGTTTTTCATTCGTCTTCAAGTAATTTCCTTCCTTTGTTTTTTTTAACTAACTATCCAGAAGTTTTGTGGCGTTTTACTCGTTTCTGCCTTGTCTTATTATTTTTCTATTTCTGTTCTCTTTTTCTTTTCCCCCTTAGGACTTACTATAATTTAATTCCTTCTTTCGTTCAAGGCTTCTCATTAGCTTGCCCCCGAAGTGGATACACTTTGGTCGTTATGATTAAAATTAGATTTTACGAAGGTACAGTCGAGAGTGTAGAATGTCAACGGTGCGTCACCAGATGGCAATGATGGTGATAATAATGAAGATGAAGAGGCGCAATAAGGAAAACTTCGTTGAGAAAAACGTAAATTCGTTTTTCCAAGTGGACGAATCAACCGGGAAGGAGATAATAAAGTTAAAGGAGTATGATAATTAAAGAGAATAATTGAGTAGTTGAACCTGGTGCATCAAGGTTAAAACAAATATATTTCGTTTTCAAGATCAAATTATGAAGAAACCAGTAAGAATGTTAACTACTGCCTTACCGAAGCTCTTATGCCCTACACCGATAATGTAAATTTATTGTTTAAATCCAATAACCAGTTGGTGGACAACGCCCATTTCCCGCCCATTTATCACAACTTCTACAACGGTGTTATACCCACTTAAATTTAAAAAAAAAATTAAAAAAAAATCTTTTTAAAAAAAGATCTCCAACTCTTTACGAAGTATCCCTAATTACTGTTTTAATGCCGTACTACGTCTATTTCTTCAAATATTCTTCAACTTTTTTATGAAAGTATTTCACTCTTTTAAACGAAATTTCGTCTTAATATCTTAAGTCTTTGCAGATGTAATTGATATTGAACACTTTGTGATATAGAAAATAGTTATTTCGTAGCATTCCCTTCGTTTTTATTTTTCGTTAGGGTGAAATCCCTCTTAGGGTGAAATAGCCTTAATCCTATTTCGTAGACGCGGATTATACATGGAATTATGTGTAAAAGGTCAGGATATTGTTTCTCTTTCGTATTTGACCAAATCAGCTTTTAGTATGAATTTAATTCGCTCTTACTGTTCCTTTGTATTTATAGGTGCCTTTTATCCTGAATACACTTTGGAACTTCTACTTCTTTTGGACTTCCTATTTAATCTTGTCTCTCTTTAATCTTTGCGATTTGAAAACGTTGAATTACCCCGCAATTATGTTTTGCTTAATTCTAACTCTTTCTCTCTCTCTCTGCCAGCGCCTTGCTCTTGTTGATTTTGTCATTGTTTTGTAAATATGTAACGATGTTTTTCCGGGGTATACTCAGCCCCGCCAGGATTCGTAGTTCAAAGAAAATAAAACGCCTTGTGTTTTTTTTTAAATTACCTTCCTTTTTATTTAATTAACAATTTTTTTTCTTGAACTTAACTAATTAACAAAATTCAATGTGCTACTTAACAATTTTTCTCTACAGGTACATTTCGTTCTGTACAAACGGTTCTTATAAAATAAATTTTGTACAAATTAAACTTTTGTGTAGTTATGTTTTGTGCGAAGTTATGCTTTTGTGTGAAGTTAAGTTTATTTATAACAAATTCCAAAGATTTGTAGTGCTACTGTAAATTAGTATGAACTAATTGGTGTCCGCTTTAAAGCACTCAGCCACTACTAGTTAGTTCTTATACTTTTGGCGTCCGCTTAAAAGCACTCGGCCAAAGTATAAGTCAATTTACACGATCAAAGGAATTACTAGGTTACTACTTGAGTTAGTATAACTAATTGGCGTCCGCTTAAAAGCACTCAGCCACTACTGGTTAGTTTTATACTATTGGCGTCCGCTTAAAAGCACTCGACCAAAGTATAAGTCAATTTACACGATCAAAGGAATTACTAGGTTACTACTTGAGTTAGTATAACTAATTGGCGTCCGCTTAAAAGCACTCAGCCACTACTGGTTAGTTTTATACTATTGGCGTCCGCTTAAAAGCACTCGACCAAAGTATAAGTCAATTTACACGATCAAAGGAATTACTAGGTTACTACTTGAGTTAGTATAACTAATTGGCGTCCGCTTAAAAGCACTAGACCAAAGTTAGTTTACAAGATATATGAGGTGCGACTTACCGTCTGAACTGCTGAGATCCAAAAGAGATCGAGTAAGCTTTCACACTCGATTTTATAGTCACATCAAAACAACTTTTTGATGTGAATTGTTGTTTATCAGAAACGGTATCCTATAGCGGATCACCCACCATAATTGTTGCTACATTTTTTTTTAAATTTGTGAACGACAAGAAAATGTTAACCTTGAAAATATATTTATATATTTCAGGTTATTGACTTTAAGTTTCGACCTTTGGTCTTTATGTTTATTTTATGTACTTTGAAATTGGTCGTCCTATGTAAAATTCCTTTGTGATATTTTTCCTATGTGATTTGTTTGTAATGTTGTTTCTTTGTGTGTGTGCATTTATTTGTGTTTCGTGATTTTCTGTGATTGTAATATTTTGCTCCTTTGTGTTTATGTGTGTGTTCACTTATGTTTATTTGTCGCTTTGTATGTCTGTTTACTATATTGTATATCTGGGTATTTATTTGTTGTTTGTTGTTTCTCTGTTTGATATTTTATTTTCCTACGCCTGTATTTCTTGTTTCAGTACTTTGTTAATTTCATTTTGGGTTGATTTTTAGCTGCCTCCACTGTACCATTTTGTTCTCTCTTTGTAAAGTTATCACCTGACTTTACGGGACATTTCCAATGCTCTGCTCTTTGTGACGCAAGCGTCGAATAAGTTCCACCTGAGTTGGGACCGCTCAACTCAGATCACCGAGTCTTTAGTTAACGTATACTATCGACCGGCTCAGTTGGAGCATAGTCCGAGTTCTATACTCGTTTGTGTAAAAAAAAATAAAAATAAAAATGCGAAAAAATATGTAAAGAAAGTGTGTTTCTTTACACTCCCCCCTTTCTTTCCGATGCAAGGAGCGTTATTTTGTTTGGCGTAATAGTTACCTTGAATCTTCCCCGTTGGAATTGCACGCGTCTGTTTTTCCTTTCTGGGTCACTTACTAGGACGTGGCGTTGCTTTATTTCGTTGACGATGTCAGGTGGAACGCCGTCATCAGCGGCTTGGTACAAATCCTCTAGGGAATTGTATATCTTTGTGTGCCACGTGGGCATGACTGCAGTGTTGGCGTGACCTTCCACTTCGGCACACAGGTCATCGTAGTAGGATCCAGTAATTGGGTCGTAGTAGCATTCTCCAGTTGGATTCGGGCTTGCGACTCTTGTGCGTTTGCTTGGGACCTCCTCTTCGCCTGGTAATGTTGGAAACCGTCGGTCCTGGTCCTTCTCAGCAATTTCCCTGAGCACTCCGGCTATCTTTCCTCTTTTCTCCGCAATTTCCATGATCGGGAACCATTCAATAAACTGCGCTGCCTCTGGCCAGAAGTCGAGCCATGGCTCGGTGAGCAGCTTTTCGGCAAAATGGAGTAAAAATACGCCACAATCGGTACCGTTTTGCTGCTGAGGTACGGGAGGTGTCAGCAGTGGTACCGCCTCCTCTCCCCACTCACGGGGCTCCTCTCCAGGCTTCCGAGCCTTATATTCCTCAGCTAAGTATTCCCTTATTATCTGGGCTTCGTTTGTTCGTGGGCCAGGGCTCAGGGAATCGAACTGGATGATGCCGGGGGCTTTTACACCCCAATCACCGTCTGGCTTTTCCGGTGTTGTAATCCGTGGTCCCCGTAACCCCGCGAAGCATACGGCCATTAGGTACCAGTGCTGCTTCTTGTTTATGGGAATCAAGATTAAGTCTTTCTCGAAAATGTCCACCTTCCTGGTCCAGCGCTTAACCGCCGCGTGCCTCTCCAATGGAGTTTTAGTACCGTTGTCCAACTTCGTAAAAAGAAATGTGCTGGCGACATACACCCGGTCACGGCGGGCTTCGGAAAGTTTGGTATCCTGTACCCAATTGAGCCAGAACTCGATGAGAACATCGTTTAAAAACTGCTTCGGTGCCAGCCGTCTATAATCTGCCGTATAAATCGTGATCACTGCGCGGCCTGGTGGATATCGGACTAACGGTTGTTCGTCGGTGCCACCGGACGCCCCGCTGGACGAGGGCAACACCGACCCCCCCCTGCTTTGCTACGTCGACTATTACTCGACCAAGAGTTTCGACGCTCACCTGCTTCTTCCCCTGTGCATCGGCACTGAGCTCGCCATCCATACGGCCGTTGTATAGTTGCTTTGCCATTGTTGAAGTTTTGAAAAATCTGTTCATAAAAAAAAATGTAATTAGTGTCTTAATTACAAACTCTATGTGGGACAACACGAGCTACGACAATCACAATACATGCGCTCTAAACTATTACAACTCAGTTATGCCCGTCTGTACCAGTCTTGGTCAATGTTTCGAAACTATGGTGATATTCCTTGAGGTCACCAATATGAGCCGTGCGGGTTTTTGAATTTCCTGTGATTTCAAATTCGACAATTACTGGAGAAATGTATCTCTTGATTTGATATGGTCCTTCGTACTTTGGAGCTAGCTTGGCGTTGAATTTGTCTGCTGCTTTCGATAGATGATGGGTTTTGACTAATACTGCGGCTCCCACTTCTGGTTTCCATTGTCTCCGTCGCAGATTGTAGTGCCTGGCCTGATCTATTGACGCTCTTTCCAGGTTTCTTCTCACGATTTTAAATATTTCTTGAAGCCGGATGCCTTTGTATTCGGGATTCTGTGGCGCTGATCCGGTTCCTATAGTAACTTCATCGAAGAGCGACCCAGGAAGACGTGGTTCTCGACCTTGTGTGAGAAAAGCTGGACTAAACCCTGTCGTCTCGGATGTATGGTGTTTATCGCCAGAGAGATTTCCGGGATATACTCGTCCCACTGTGTTTTCTTGTTGTCTATGATTTGTGCTAGTATTCTTTTCACGTTTTTGTTTGCTCTTTCTGTTGGGTTCTCCTGAGGGGTATAAGGTGCGGTAAACTGTTGTCGAACTCCTATACTTTGAAGAAATCTTTGAAGTGGTCTGTTTTTGAACTGAAGACCATTATCTGTGACAAAGACTTTTGGAACTCCATATCTCGCTAAAATTCTTTCACGGAATGCCTTCTTTACATTGTCGGCGGTCGCTTGTCTCAGTGGTACGATTTCTGTCCACTTAGAGAATTTGTCGAAGAAAACTAATATCACTGAATTGCCATGCTTTGTTCGAGGTAATGGTCCAATGAAATCAGCGCAAACGATGGACCATGGTTCATCTGGTAATTGCGTAAGCATTCTTCCTGCGGCTTTGTTTTGCTCTGGTTTATGTTTTTGGCAAGATTCACAGCAGCGAACATGTTTTCTTATGTCTCTGAACATTCCCGGCCAATAATATTTGTTTGCTATCTTCGTAATGGTCTTTCTAATTCCTGGATGTCCAGCACTAGGGTCATCGTGATTCTCTTTAAGTACTCGAGTGCGTAAGTGTTTGGGCACGCAAAGTTTCCATGCCGCACAGTCCTCGTCGTTCAACTGCCCTGGAATATGTCGATACAATTGGCCATTCTCTATGACATAATCAGCATATTTCACTGGGTTTTTCTTGATTTCGGTGATCTTGGCTTCGGTCCAGTTGCATTTTTCTCCATCAACTGTGATATTATTTAATTTTTCCACGGGTTCTCTGGACAGTGTATCAGCGACCACGTTCCATTTGCCTTTTCGATATTTTACGTCGAACATATATTGTTGTAACTCAAGCGCCCATCTCGCTAACCGCCCAGATGGATTTTCCAGTGAATTTAGCCACTTGAGTGCGAGGTGATCCGTTATGACGCAGAATCTATAGCCTTCTAAGTAAGGCCGCATTTTCCTGATTCCCCATACGACTGCGAGACATTCTTTCTCTGTAGCTGAGTAATTCATTTCTGCCTTATTAAGATGTCGACTCGCATAGGCAACAACTTTCTCGCCTTCGTCGGTTTCTTGCGTGAGAACTGCTCCTAACCCGTGATTACTTGCGTCTGTCTGGAGCGTGAAAAGTTTGGAGAAATCTGGACACGTTAATACTGGTGCTTCAGTTAGTTTTAATTTCAATGTCTCGAATGCTTGTTGTTGTTCTTCGTTCCAATGCCATCGTTTATCTTTTCTCAATAGACTAGTAAGTGGGACTACTAATTTAGCAAAATCTGGCACGAATCGTCGATACCACGATGCTGTTCCGAGAAATCGTCGTACGCCTCTGACATTAGTAGGGGGTGCCAGTTCCTTAATGTCAGCAACCTTATCTGGATCGGTGTGAATGCCCTGGTGGCTTACAACGTGACCGAGATACTTCAAATCTTGTTTAAAGAATTCACATTTTTCTTCGTTAATTTTCAAGTTTGCATTTCTTAGTCGTCGAAATACTTCTCGCAAGTTTTCCATGTGGTTTTCTAGGGTCGCTCCAACTACAATGATATCGTCCAGATATGCAAATGCATGAGGTTCCATATCTGGCCCGATGACTTGGTCTAGCGCTCTTTGGAATGTTGCCAGTGCAGAGTGAAGTCCAAATGGCATGACTTTCCACTGAAAAAGTCCTCTCCCTGGTACGGTGAATGCTGTGTATTGCTTGCTGTCTGCGCTTACGGGAATTTGCCAATAGCCATTTTTCAAATCTAAGGTGCTTATGTACTGCGCGTCTCGTAGTCGATCCAAAAAGTGTTGAATCCTAGGCAATGGATAAGCGTCAGGTACTGACCTTGAGTTTAACTGCCGATAATCAACGCATAGTCGCCATTGACCATTCTTTTTCCTAACAAGAACGATTGGCGCACTATATGGACTATGTGAAGGCTCGATGCAGCCTTTTTCCAGCAGCTCATCTATTTCTTTGTTTATTATCTCTTGCATTGCGGGGTTTTTCGGGTAATATCTCTGCTTTATCGGTCTGTCGTCTTTCATGATAATTTTATGCTCTGTGATGTTGGACGGTCCTGTAAGTGTTTCAAATTTCTTAAGCTCTGCTTCCAGGAATTTCTCGATCCTCTTCTCTGATGAGTTTTGCTCTTCTCCAGCTTTCACGGCTGAACTCGATGTATTCATATTTTCTCTGTTGGGTTTTTCTGATGGTTCTTGTACCGTAGTTTCTGTATTTTGCGTCCGTATTGTTGAACATGCAGCACTTTCAGTTGTTGGTGCTCTCAATGTGATGGTCTCGCCTCCGCAGCTAATTGATGTTCCAATCTTAATCAGGAAATCCAAGCCTAGTATAATACTGTCAGTGACATCTGGTAAAATTAAAAATTGCAGTTCACACACTGCCGCTCCTAGTCGTACAGTAACTTCTATGGCTTCTTTTACTACGTGTACTGTGTCGTCCGCCATTTTTGCCTTGCAATCTACCTCCACCTTCTTTCCTTCGATCATGTCGGCGGCTAATTGGCTGACGAAGCTTCTAGAGGCACCTGTGTCTAAAGTCGCTGTGACAAGTTCATTTCCTAAAGCGACTTTGGCAAAAATTCTGTCTTTATTGTAGTTCAAGCACTTCGTGGGGTACGAGGAAAGCTTCTGTTCAATGGGTCCACCAGTCCTCGTCTCTGCTGGACACCCTGCGCGTTTCCCTGCGACTTACAGCACTCAATTGTTCTAACTCCATGTTTTCCGCATTCCCAACAGAAAATTTTTCTAGAGTTACGGCATTCTCGTTGGAAATGTCCATTTTCGCCACATCTTCTGCAGGCTGTTCGTGGATCGGATCGATGAATTGTTGTGGTTTCTGTGGATATCATCCTATGTGTCTCCAGTGGTTGACGTCGTTGAGTTTGGAAAGCTCGTTGCGGCTCAGAATCCGGACGAATGCCTTCGAAATCCTCTGCCATGGTCACTAAGTCTTCCAACGTTGTAAAATCGGTTCTCTTAATATATAATAAATAATCTCTGTGGCAATTTCTGTATATTCGCTGAAGTTTCTGATCTTCCGTGTAGTTTATATGACGCATTAGTGACTGCATCACCAAAACGTAGTCTTTGAACCTCTCTCGCGGACCTTGAATTCTTTTCCGGATGTTATCTTCCAACTCTTCGAAATATCGTGATGGCAGGAAGAATTTCAGGAAATCTGTTTTGAACGATTCCCATGTTGACCAACCTCGATTGTTGTTTCTAAACCAGCACAGAGCTTTATCCTTCAAGAGCTCTGGCATGGTTCGTGGTAGCATATTATTGGGCAATTCATATGCCTCTGAGAGTTCCTCAGTTCTCTCAATAAAACTTATGGGGTCTTTGCCCCCGTCATACCTACAAGACCATTTACGTACCTTATCCATGACGTCCGAATAACTCATGGTATTCCGGAGTACCTCTGCCGTTTCCCGTCTTACCGATGCGTTGTTGGCTGCGGCCAAATTATCGTGTGTTGTCCCTTTTACGCCTATGTTTTGATTGTAGATTTTACAAATCGCTCCTTGTGATGTCTGGACCGTCGTCGGAGGGGCTGATTTCGTCGTGGGTGAGATTCCTCGGCTCCACTGCTTTTCCAATTCACGTAGGCGATCAATCACTGCGTCTGTTAAATCCAGCGACGTTACGAATCCCGATAATAGTCTGCGGAACTCATCGACGGTACCAGTTGTGAATTCTATGCCGAATTCCTCCAAAATCCTCTGCAAATTCTCCTTGGGTACATTGTATATCCATCCTTTGCCCATGTTGAAAATTTATCTCGCGAAAATTGTTCTTTTGTTTCTTGTATGGTCTATATATATTTTTTTACCCGAATTCACTGTTGATTTAAATTTTTTTTTTTTAGATTGTACCAAATATGGTTCGTGGTTAATTATTAATATTTTTTTTCTCACTGTATATATTTTTTTTTTAAATTCTAGATTATTAGTTGTTTTTTTTTTAGATTTTTTTTTTTAATTCACTTATCTTTTTTTTTTTAATTTAGATTATTAGTTTTTTTAATTAATAGATTTTCTTTTTAATTCACTTATCTTTTTTTTTTTTATTTTTTTTTCAGCGATTTTTTTTTCTTCACTTTATTTAAATTTTTCTATTTTAGTATTTTTTCACCTTTTTTTTTTTTAATTATTAATTTTTTTTTAATTTAGTACTTTTTTTCACTGTTGTTTTTTTTTATTAGTTTTTTTTTCAGTTTCTATTTTAGTACTTTTTTTTATATATTAGATTTTTTTTTTATTTTAAATTCACTCCTCTTTATTTTTTTCTTAAATTTAAATTATATTGTTTTTTTTTCTTATATAGTTAAAATTATTTAATATTATTATTTTTCCCCGCGCCGTGTTAATTTTTCTTTTTTTTTGTTTGTTATTCTTTATATTTCTTGTTTGTTCACTGTTCACTGTTCTTGTTCACCGTGTTCACGTTGCTTACTTTTTTTCCTTTCACCTGTCCAGTTTGTTTTTTTTCCTTGTTTTTTTTTATTTTAAATTATATATATATATATATATATATATATATATATATATATATATATATATATATATTTTTAATGTTATTATTATTTTATGTTCTTTAATGTTATTATATTTTTCCCGCACTGTTAAAATTTTTTTTTATTTGTTGTTATTTATTTTACTTGTAGACTGTTCTCACGTTGCTTAGTTTTTATTTTCACTTGTCCTGTTTTGTATTTTATTTGGTTTTTACCTTGATTGCTCGTTGATTTTCAGTGTCACTGTTTTTCCAATTTTCCAGAGTCCCTGCTCGGGCGCCATTTGTAACGATGTTTTTCCGGGGTATACTCAGCCCCGCCAGGATTCGTAGTTCAAAGAAAATAAAACGCCTTGTGTTATTTTTTTTTTAAAATTACCTTCCTTTTTATTTAATTAACAATTTTTTTTCTTGAACTTAACTAATTAACAAAATTCAATGTGCTACTTAACAATTTTTCTCTACAGGTACATTTCGTTCTGTACAAACGGTTCTTATAAAATAAATTTTGTACAAATTAAACTTTTGTGTAGTTATGTTTTGTGCGAAGTTATGCTTTTGTGTGAAGTTAAGTTTATTTATAACAAATTCCAAAGATTTGTAGTGCTACTGTAAATTAGTATGAACTAATTGGTGTCCGCTTTAAAGCACTCAGCCACTACTAGTTAGTTCTTATACTTTTGGCGTCCGCTTAAAAGCACTCGGCCAAAGTATAAGTCAATTTACACGATCAAAGGAATTACTAGGTTACTACTTGAGTTAGTATAACTAATTGGCGTCCGCTTAAAAGCACTCAGCCACTACTGGTTAGTTTTATACTATTGGCGTCCGCTTAAAAGCACTCGACCAAAGTATAAGTCAATTTACACGATCAAAGGAATTACTAGGTTACTACTTGAGTTAGTATAACTAATTGGCGTCCGCTTAAAAGCACTCAGCCACTACTGGTTAGTTTTATACTATTGGCGTCCGCTTAAAAGCACTCGACCAAAGTATAAGTCAATTTACACGATCAAAGGAATTACTAGGTTACTACTTGAGTCAGTATAACTAATTGGCGTCCGCTTAAAAGCACTCAGCCACTACTGGTTAGTTTTATACTATTGGCGTCCGCTTAAAAGCACTCGACCAAAGTATAAGTCAATTTACACGATCAAAGGAATTACTAGGTTACTACTTGAGTTAGTATAACTAATTGGCGTCCGCTTAAAAGCACTCGACCAAAGTTAGTTTACAAGATATATGAGGTGCGACTTACCGTCTGAACTGCTGAGATCCAAAAGAGATCGAGTAAGCTTTCACACTCGATTTTATAGTCACTTCAAAACAACTTTTTGATGTGAATTGTTGTTTATCAGAAACGGTATCCTATAGCGGATCACCCACCATAATTGTTGCTACATTTTTTTTTAATTTGTGAACGACAAGAAAATGTTAACCTTGAAAATATATTTATATATTTCAGGTTATTGACTTTAAGTTTCGACCTTTGGTCTTTATATTTATTTTATGTACTTTGAAATTGGTCGTCCTATGTAAAATTCCTTTGTGATATTTTTCCTATGTGATTTGTTTGTAATGTTGTTTCTTTGTGTGTGTGCATTTATTTGTGTTTCGTGATTTTCTGTGATTGTAATATTTTGCTCCTTTGTGTTTATGTGTGTGTTCACTTATGTTTATTTGTCGCTTTGTATGTCTGTTTACTATATTGTATATCTGGGTATTTATTTGTTGTTTGTTGTTTCTCTGTTTGATATTTTATTTTCCTACGCCTGTATTTCTTGTTTCAGTACTTTGTTAATTTCATTTTGGGTTGATTTTTAGCTGCCTCCACTGTACCATTTTGTTCTCTCTTTGTAAAGTTATCACCTGACTTTACGGGACATTTCCAATGCTCTGCTCTTTGTGACGCAAGCGTCGAATAAGTTCCACCTGAGTTGGGACCGCTCAACTCAGATCACCGAGTCTTTAGTTAACGTATACTATCGACCGGCTCAGTTGGAGCATAGTCCGAGTTCTATACTCGTTTGTGTAAAAAAAAATAAAAGTAAAAATGCGAAAAAATATGTAAAGAAAGTGTGTTTCTTTACAAATATTTTGCTCTTTTTCAATATTTTTGTTTGGTTTGTTGTGCGGTAAACTAAGCAAGTGTAGTCTTTGAAGGAACTTTATTCCCACTTGAATCAGTTGCCACTGTGATTCCTAATTAATATTGCCTAGATGCCGTCTAAATAAGTCTGAAATGAATGAAGAAGGTTTATAAAGAAATCTGATGTATTCAGTGCGCGCCGAAAATTTTCATAACTATCCGTAAATAGAAAACTATTGGGAACCTCTGGGTTAGTCGGAATATCAGCCAAAGAATTTAATGCTGTTTCTGACAGGTTTGAGAGAGGGCGAAGTCGAATGGTATAATTACTGTTACTTGTTTTTCTTCGAAGGTAAAGGTTTTTGAGATTTGGGTCATAAACGGCTGTTATAACTTAAAAAAATATATCCTTCAGTGAGAAATTCCAACCTCTCCATATTCCATCTTCATCTTTACTTTTGGCACTACAACACTTCGATATATTTTCTGACGTTTTTATGATGGTTTATTAAGTTCAAGGTTCTAATGACGTTTGATAATGAAACGTATCAATAGTTTTAAAAATTTCTTAGTTAATGCCGGACACCTACGTGAATTAAGTATCAAAATAATATGGGAAAATATAAAATTCATGATTATGAAAACAGTTAGTGCAAAACAGTTATGGCCTTATTGCACAAACCGAAACGAATGGAAAGGCTGCGACGCTGTTTTATTTAGAGCGTTATTTGAATTTATTTAGAGCGTTATTACACAAACCGAAACTATGCTGCTTTTTCGATTCCCTTTTGTGTTTGCTTTGAGAGCTTATAGATAAGCGGCAGATAAAATTTCGTTGGGCACGAATAAACAAACAGTGTTAGTGCTTATCACTGTATTCCAGTGGAAAACAAAATGCCGGATCCGAATATTTTGGAAATATATTAACGAAACAGCTAGTGAATAAAACGCGAGAAAAAGACTTCATTTTTGCTTTGGGTTCAATTTTTAATAAAACTACACTAAAGTGAAAAAATAATTATGAAATTGTAGAACTTTTACAAGTCCAACAATTCTTTATTAGTCATTGGAGAAAATCGGGTAAGTGAAAAAATTTTATCGCAACACAAACCACCACCACATCCATGTTCTCATTGGTTATCGCGAGTGATGTGGCGTCGTAAAATACTCATTAGTAATATTCGAGCTGTCGTAGCCACAGGTTTTCAATTGCACGCGATTTATTTAAAAGAAAAAATATGATGAAAAGGTAAGTGGTAGTGTATTGCAAAAATTTGAAACCATCCATTTTCCTATTTTTACTCGAGTAAAAATGAAAACGTTTTTCTCCTATCCGATCCACGGCTGAATGGAAAAAGGTGAGTAAATCATGGTATAATTTCAGAATAAGGGTAAGGCTTCGATTTGTTTCATTTTTGGTGCACTGTTATACTTCACCTTTAGAAACCTAATTAACTACCTATCTAACCTACCTACTACCTAATTAACCTAATTAACACAAGTATGGGCGGATTTAAGGACGAGAACAAAACGAAAACTCACAGATATTGCAGAGGAAATGAGGAAAACCGGTGGCGGAACCACACGGAAAATTATTCTCTCGCCGTTGGAGCAAGATATTGACGACCTGCTAGGCCTTGTTGAAGTTGCCCAGCAGCCTGGACAATTTTTTGGACCACAAAAACGGCAATGCTAAGATGGTAAGAAACATGTTTCCCATCATTAATTTAATTATTACTACTATATTACGAGTGTTTTAATTAAGAAATAATTATACCAGAGTTATTTCTCCTTCAACACATCCTGCCGATCCAACCACTGCAACAGGCGAGGTTATCGTCATACCAGATGATGAATGCAGGTGCAGTACATCACGTAATCGAGAGCAATCACGCCAAAAACAAAGTAAGGAGAGAGATTGTGAAATTGTGGACCCACATAAACAACAAAACGGCATTCTTGCAGAAAATGGCATATATATGCGACGCAACGCAGAGGCCATTGAGCGGATGTCGTTATCAGGAGACAGAGTTGAAGCCGCGTATGCCTTATCTCTGAAGGATTTTCCCAATTAATTACTCAACTAAATAAGTTACGAAGACTTATTTTAGAATAAATCGTTTTATTTCTATTATGTGACTTAGCTGTGACTTAGAAAATGGGCTTCTTATTTCTAGGGAATAATGTTATTAATTGCTTTCAGCAACAAAGCGAAATTTTTCATGAAATTTTTCATAAATATATATATGAATCGTGAGTTGCGCCCTGCCCACGAGCATCTACATTGAAATTAAAAAATATATTTTGTACAGATTTCTTCAACTGTATTGCTATACTTACAATCATTGCATTTAGGCTATAGAATCCCTTTCGGTTGTAATACAAATGTCGGCGTGCAGCTGGTGGCGCCTTAATTCTCACAAGCGTACCATCCACGCATCCGACAACACCGGGTATTCCACACTTTTAGTAGAACTTCCGCTTCATGTCGACCTCTTCATGCTCCGACATTTCGAAGCGGATATATTTGGGGCACATATGCAGCTCGAAAACGTTGAGCAATTGGGCAATTATTTGGCTCACCTTTTCTTGGCTAATGGAACTTATGAGCTCATTCCCCAAGCTCTGCTTATAGCTTCCGGTTGCTATAAACCTCAAAAATGTGGCCAGTTTTATAACAACTGGAACAGTGGTGCTCTTTAGAACCGGAATTAAAGGGGACACTTCCTCCAAAATGTGTCTAAAACAATGTTTGTCCATCCTGAAATTGCAAATAAATCCGCAAAAGAGATAATATTAGGACAGTGCAATCATGTTGTATGTCTACAGGTAAATAATTGAACTTACTCCCGTTCGGGCATCTCAAACACATTGGAATGGTCCCGCAAATGCTTCCTCTCCAAAGTAGTGGTTGTAGCTCGACGGCGCCGCCGTCTTGCCCTATCCGCAAAATTTGCTGGTGCCATTTCATTTTATTTCTTTAATTATTTTCACAAACTTACGAAAACGATTTTAACTCTCCGAACGCAGAACACAAAGTAAACAAAAAGATGATAAATTGTATTCTTGTATCAGATGATTTATTATTTTGCAGCACTGCCAGGCATCACACGAAAATAACTTTGATTTTCCGGAGCGCAAACCCTCTCACGTAGATGTAAACAACAACGTGAAACTAGGGGTATAAGCTTTTTTATAGATATTTTTAGCGGTTAAAACGAGAAATGCAAACAAGTTGTGGCGCCATTCTTGAATTAAAAGCGAGAATTTAGAACAATTTAGAATTATAATAAAGAATACGAAGTATTTGAATTGTCCACTATTAATATAGTATATTTTTTGTCGCTACCATTTCCGTTACATATTTATTACAACTTTTTATAAAAATGTGTAGACTTTATAAAATCAATTTTCATAAATAAATTTCCCCCCCCAAAGTAATACATAATACCCTTTTCTAAAAAGTCCTTACAAAAAGTCGATTTTGGGTACCCTTTTTAAAAAGCCCAATTTATTTTTAATATATTTTTAATGAAATTATGTTTATATAGGTGAAGGCTCAAATACAAAAATTTTATGCAAACAAAGCATTTCACCGTGGGTGTTCTTTTGGTTGAGGGTTATGTTTCCAGCCGCTACCGAAGGCTGGCTACACAAGAGGACTTTACTGATGTCTAGTTATGATTGCTTAAAAACAAGGTTTTTGTACATAAATATTTGGAAGGGAAAAAATTCACTTCAAAAAAATTTATTTATAAAAATTGATTTTATAAAGTCTACACATTTTTATAAAAATTTGTAACAAATATGTAACGGAAATGGCAGCGACAAAAATATACTATATTAATGGTAGACAATAGAACTACTATTAAATTACTCCCGGCATAATATCTCGATAGGTTAGGGTGAAGTGTAACGCTGCACCAATGTCAAACAAATTGAAGTCACATCCCTGTTTTGAAGTTATAACCTACGACATTGGCTACGCCCTCAAAAGAGAGCGACAAAATATTTCTATTGTGGAGGGAATCAGCATCAACCGCAGCAGCAGCAACAATTACAGCAGCATGGAAGACAATGTGTAACAGAAAAATTGTGATATGAAATAAATTCACCAAGTTATAAGATATAAACGTAACTCCAAAATGTTAATATTTATCGAATTAATGAACACAAAACAGTAATTAATAATTTTGTAAGGAAAAGATGTAAAAGGAAACGTGTTCGTTGTTACAATTTTCCCCAATTAACAAACGCAATAAAAAATCATGTACTTTGAGTATAATGGAATAATTTTCATTTGGCAATACTCTTTATGTCATTGTAGAAATGAACACTTGGCCAATGGAAAACATACTTTATCTAAGGAAACTGACGAAAGTTTTGTATACTAGAATAATTTCCAGCGTTTTCTTAAAGCCAGCGTCGCAGTCTTTCCATTAGTTTCGCGTTGTGTAAAAACGCCCTTAGTATACAAAACTTTCGTCAGCTTCCTTAGATAAAGTCTGTTTTCTATTAGCAATCCATTTGCCTGCGCGCAACAAAAACACCCTCCTCCCTAAACGACGTCCGGAATCTTACTGAATAAATTTTTGCCATGCCGCTTCATTCACATCCAAGCGAATGATTCCTTGCTCGCGTTTTATTCACTAGCTGTTTCGGTACCGGCACTCAACCGGCACCCGGCTTCGGCATCCAGTTTTTCCCTGGAATGCACTGATAAGCACTAACAATGTTTGTTTATTCGTGCCAAGCAAAATTTTATCTGCTGCTTATCTCAAAGCAAAGAAAAATGTGAGCAAACACAAAAGGGAATCGAAAAAGCACCAAAGTTTCGTTTTGTGCAATAACCCTATTAGTGAAATTCGCAATTTTATGCGATCGTAAATTGCGACTTTTAAAATTAAAATTTTAGTAAAAAAACACGGAGATAAATGAAATAATGATAAATGAATAGAAGAAATTAAATATTTCCTTAATACAAATTTACTTGACTTTTTGTTTGCATTCCTTAATCATTTCTTTCAACGACACAGAATGATTATTCAGAATGAAATTTTGTTTCGAAGTTATTACTATTTTCATTAATGTCCAAGACCTTAAAATATTCTTACCATTCTCTCATAAATTAACCATACGCTCACATTAATCGAAGCATTTTGCAGTCAATTATCACTTGCGAAATCGCTAGTTAAAACGAAATAATATTTGCTCAAAAAAATCTCTCATTTTCAAGAACATATTTTGAAGTCACTGCCTATGAGTATTACAAATGACGGCCTTTTCTTCGCTCCCGTTTTTTCAAGACTCCAAAAATTACTGCCGTATTTTATGCATAATCTGCCTTGTTGTTCAGCCTGATGCTTGAACGAAAATAATTAGAAAGACCTGCAGTGTCTTTAGGCTCTATTCCATAATTGATGGCCTAAGAAGGACGATAGAAGAAGAATAAAGCGTTAGATATTTGAATTATCAAAAACGTAATTAGTAATCCTCTTACTTCTTGTTTTTAAATGTGATGCCAAACTAAATATTTGAAAAATACATCTGCTTGTTAGAATCAGTTTATTAATTTATTGAATTTGGAACATTCTTAAAGAATGAGTATCACAATTTTTCGAGCGTTATAATGGATATATTTTGAATTGAAGATTGAAAATTGAATTTGAAGGTTGCTTAAAATTACCTAAAATTACATTTGAGGTATACAATACTTTTTATAAAAGTTGATAAGCCTACAAGTGTTTACGATAAATCCTTTGAGCTGAATATCTTTTAATCTCGGTGAAAAACCTATAATCATTAAACGATAATCACATGAAATTTCGTGAAGCTAAAGCATTCTGAAGGAAGTTGTTTTGCAATTTGCAGCGAACTTACTATCAGGCATCTTACCAATAAATTAACTTTCAAATCCACGTCGTCACGTTCCTTCGGTGTCAGGTATGAGCCACTAAATATATTGCAGATGTTGTGAGAGAAGTATCATTTGTAAATTTGTCAGCTGTCAATATAATTTATATCCGTTGACAAAGTGTTATGTTTTCATACTTTATAATATTATGGTTGAGAGAAAAGTAATTAAATAGTAGTAGGAATTAGGAGCGTAGCAAAAGGAAAGCAGTCCCCCTCAAAATATTTGTATGTGGTTCGTTTTTATTCTTGTCCTTGCTTTAGTTTTGCTTTTTGTTCGGTTCAGATATCACAGATAGGAGTGTCACTAATTTAGCATGGTTGAGTCGGAATTTAGAGAGTGCTGGGCGGGGAGGTGTCGTATAAACACATGTTTCCATTCATGCGAGTTTCAAGAATAAATAACACAAGCTGACAGTCAACAAAGACGGAAGATGGATAATCACCAACATCAGCAGTAGCAGCAACAGCAATAAAAGCTATTTTATGACGCAAATTGTAACAGTTCGTAAACGTAAAATAATGTAAGGCTGTATCAGATTTTAACCGATTATTGAGAAAAGACGAATAAAAAACCATGGAAGCATTTTATTGATTTTATTATATTACAAAAACAAGAACAGGAAGAATGGGTTGTCGTTTTTCGTTTGGGAACATATGTATGGAAGTGATGGCGCCGTTGTCTTATTCCCCTTCTCTTCTTTCTCCTCCTAACCAACCCATCACTTTTCTCTTCGTATTTCTTATCCCTCTTCTTACTCCTTTCTCTTAATTTTCTTTCTCCCATATTTCATTTTATCTGATGTTATGCATTTTAAGAACATCAAAGGTGCAAGAGTCCATAATGTATAAAGAAACATTCTTTTATTAGTAATTATAATAATTACTGATAACAAGTCCTCTTTTCATTTGAGAATATTTTTGGATTTCCGCTCGAAGTCAACTGAAACCAATAAAAATCCATGCTCATACGAGTTTGCAGATTAAGTTTTATGCGGTTGAACTTGCCACTTCTTGGTTTGAGATACTGCAAATATTCATACACGGTTGCGAAATCGCTAGCTGTTCTACAATTATTTTTATTAATACTCCTTACTCGCAAAAAAACGAAATTTGAAAATAAAATCCAATTAGATTTTTAGAAAAGTATTTTGTACAAATTCTCAATTTATTTGGAAAGATTTGAAGATTATTTTAAAATTGTTCGGGCAATTTGGGTCTGTTCATAATGATTTTTTGTTTTTCCTTAATACGAATAATTAAAATTTATTTTAAATTTCGCTTTAGTTCATTTTTTTTCATTCCGCCGATTAACTAATATTTATTTTCAGAATTATTTTAAAATTTTGGTTAAAAACATCGCAATATTGTAAACATATTTTTACTGTCTCTTTTTGAGGCAAGTTTATCAATTTGGCGGGAGGAAATAAATAGTAAAAAATTATAATGGAAAATAAAACAATAAAGAGTCATGGGGCAATAAAACTGAATTAAATTATATCGAAAATATCAGCGTTCGCCTTTTTAGATTACAATATCCATTTTTTGACTTCTTATGTTCGTTCTAATTTCTGGTTCTTTGTAAACGTCTACAGCTCAACAGTTTGAATATTCATCACATATCTATATCTTGGAAGGATCTGCTAGCCAACACGAACATTTCGAGAACAGTAAGATATGTATTGTGTTAGAAGCGGATCACGTTAAAATTGGAGATATTTGTTTGTTCGCTGAATGAATGGTTTTGCTGCTCATGTTTTTTTTGTAATGTTTTGTTTTTGTTCACCTTTTATGAGGACTCATAACTTTCTTTGACCATTCTCAATTTTTTAATAATTATTTGTTTTCACCGTTTGTAATGACATCGGTTTGTTTTTTATATACACTATTATATACACTTTTTATATACAGTTTTTTATATACACTTCTATGATAGAAGAATAGAAGTAATAGAAAGCTTCAATTCAAAAAATTCAACGAATTAAATTCAACTTTGAAGGGGTTGAACGTGTATTATGAGATTATGAATGAGATTTTCGTGTAGGAGTCATAAGTAATATCTGAAGTCATTCCCTTATTGGTCTCAATTGACGGTTTGCTTATTCTGTTAATATTACTTGAATTTAGTCCCCGAATTTACCAGTCCGTCGAATTTCACGGCAAATACCAATGGCTGCTTCTGTTGGCAATGTATGCTGTGGATATCGGTGTTGTTGTTTTATAAGATCTGCATTTTTTGTCAATGTCATTTACTTGGTGTCGATGTTTTTCGTGCTGTTGCTGCGCGATTTTTGTCGCTGCTTTGCTTTAAAAAATTTCTTAGCTTCGGTAAATTCCTTTGTCTTCATTTCATTTATTTCCTCTTTATTGTGTATGTCCAAACCGGTGGATGTCCATCTTTCCACCCTATACCTGTAGTGATTAGGTATATTGTTATTCTATTTGTTGCGCTTCAAAGGAGACTTAGTAGGTATAAGAGAGTATATATTTGCCCTTTTGTGCGTCTAGGGAAATCACGATAACGAGAGAACGGATCAAGAGACCTTTTTGAAATCTGGTATGAATATTCTGTCATCACAGAGTAAGTAGTTTTGAATATGGGTCAAATCGGAACTATGCCACGACTACCTTTTTATGAAGTAAAACTGCGAATCCCTATTTTTTAGTCTTAATGGAAATCTTGAAGATGTTATGATCGAAATGATAGTGTTGGATATTAAAAACCCACAAAAAATGAGAAGGAGACGCCCAGTACTATACTACCCCATGTGTGGACTTTTGAGAAAAGTTATGGTGAAAATGTGTTAGGAGATCTAAATTAACCAAAAAATGTAAATGTAATATTAGAAAGGACGTAAAACCCACTGATTATTAGGTTCACGCTATAAATTTGTATGACGGGTGCGATGTCTATAAGCTTCGTCCAGGCCAAAGTAAGCGTTTTTTATTTTGAATGTTTTTTCAGTAACTTTTTAAAATCAGTACAAAGAGCAGTTGGAAACATTTGTTCAAGCTGTAGAATGTTTTTATTGACTGAATGTGATGCTGGATTGATTTAATCGTTGAGGCTACCTAGATCGATAAGCTGTTACGACTGAATTAATTATTTAATTATCTCCTCCACCGACGGAAGTCTGCACGTTTACGTTTCACTTCCGTCATTCATATCTTCGGAAGGGAGTTAAATAGAACGAATTCTCTCACGGAATTTAGCAGTTAATTTTATTTTAGAGGCACCACCTCTCGGCGTAAGCATCTCAATATTTATTGCCCATTCATTCATTTCTTTAATCTTTGTTTTGCTTGGATCAATTTTTAACGTTCAAATTATATCTGCTTACAATATCCTTCCTCCCTTCACTCACTTTTCCACCTATGCAGAATAAGATTTACATTCTTCTCTCGACTATCTCGGGCATTCTTCTTCTTCTTCTATTATACTGTAGACTGTGTCAATAATCTTGTTCTGTATTGAAGTTCATTAGTTTTCATGACTCCATGTATCGTTTGCGATGGTGCCGACTGTCGATTATTGGAACCGTATCTGTTCATAATCCACTTCTTCGACCTTTAGCATGACCCTACGCCATTGAAAAGGAAATGAAAAACTTCGAGAGATTGAATACATTATATCAAATGAAATAGTAATAATCCAACAGTTACAATAAAAGCGGCAAAAGCTTGATAACGAAAACAACAAAGACAATGCCAGCCAGAAATGAATGGCAGCGATAAAAGAAACTAGAAAATATAATAATAATAAAATTTGCAATAAAAAATAATGAAGAAAAGGAAATAAGATAATTCTTTGTTTTTCATTGATATTAATAGTTATCAATAATGTGGGAGAACATTCAGTCAGCGATTTTCGAGGTTTGTTCAAAATGTATCCGATCGAACTTTGAATTTGCGTGGATTGTAAATATTCGACTTTTATTTGTTTTGGGGCGTTATGTTGGTACTCGGGCTTCTATTCTTTCGTCTTTCTCTTGTCTTTGGTTTTTCCTATTCCATAAAGTGGATCAAAGAATCTGTATTAGATTCTGTGTGTAAAAGGTAATTAAATGCGCGGACGTATTTCGAATGTTGTCTGTGGCGTCTGGAGAAGTTACCTTGGGCCAAGACAACGTTTATCGGGGCAACGTTTTAATTCATCGTTGGAGAAGGTGCTGAAGGACTCAAGTATATCGATTGGCTTGCGCTTTTCGATTTTTATCAATAATTTGGGATGAGGTGGATCGCGGCGTACCATAATTGCGGTTTCGAGCAAAAATAGCATGACATAAATATAGATATTAATGATTTAATAAATAATTTTAAAAAATACGACATTAGCGATACTTTTTGAACATACTCCATATATATTAAAATGAGACTACATTCATGCGACATACAAACAGATACATTTACACAGAGTTCGCTATGGTCTATTAAACAAACATCATTATAGTCGTCTCATTCAAGAGGTTATTAAATAATATATTCTTAATAGAAATAAATAAACCTAGTAGTTAGAAGAAATCCGGTTTTTTTAAAATCCCGATTTTATTGGCGTCATTGGCGTTGTAGATGTGTAGATGTTATTACTGTTAATTTGTTATTCTTATGTGAAACATATTCACAAAAATTCTCTCCTTAGCCCAAACAGCTTTTCCCTGAATAATCGTATCTTTTAATGATCCTCCTTTAACAAATCCTGAGTCCTCAAAAAGTTTGTGTAAACTAAAGTAATAAAAATATTTTATTACGTACCAATAAACACAAAATATCAATGTCAAAAATTGGAAGAATTTTCGATGAAATCGATAATTGGACATAATTGAAAACTGAATAAATTTTGATTTATTCCACGTGAAATGTATTAAAAGTTTTTTGAAGAAATTATAAAAGTTTTTAATACAATGCTCTATAATAGCATTACGATCATATATCAATAAAATTCATTCTTCTGTACATATTGTTACAAATAATTTTAATGTATTCTTACTAAAGCAAAGGGAAATAATTAAAGAAGGGAAAAATTAAGAGAAAATAAATGTATGACTAAAAATTAGTATTATATCTATTGGGACCATTGGGTTTGACAAAAATGCAATTAAAGCTGTTAAATTTGCAAGATATTAAAAAAATTGAAATTTATTTAGTGATGCCTTATCTGATAGAAAGTAAGTGGTATCAGGAGGGGTAACAAAGGAAGTATTGATAGATAGCAAATTTCGGAAAATAATAAAAAATAAATAATCTTTGCATGTAAAGACGGAGTTTTATGGCATTGAAACAATCTTTTTCTTTTTTCCTGAATTTCAATTTGTTTTCAAATTGTTAGGCGTCATTCTTATACAGTCTAATACATTTTTATTTCCTTGACTATTATACTTGTGTCATTCAATAGTTTTAGTCGGCCCACATTGCAATATGCCTATCCTCTCAGCCCATTCCTCAGTGCATTACTTCAGGTTTCCGATTATGTTTCAGTATATTTCGAATAATATTGCGTCAGGACCTGGATCGGATTTGAGATGCTAACAGAGCATCACTAGGCCATATTTGTGTTATAAAATGTTGTAAAACTGCATTACCGAAATGGTGCTTTTCAGAAGGTGTGCCATGAAAATTGTTTGAAAGCATACAGGCATTCTGTAAATTGTTTTATTAGTGGTTTTATTTAAGTATCGATTTTTATTATGTTGACACGAGCTTATACAATACCCTTCTATATGATTCTATTCTATCTGAAGACGTCTGTATGATTATATTTATTTGAAAGACTGAAAGACGAACGCAAAGAAACGAGGCTATCGCGGTTGTCGAGGCAGATTCCTCTATATGGCTTTACATGTGCACCTGCCGTGTTGGCTCAATCTCATGGCGGGCCATCCGGCACGGGGTTGCAAGTACGAACTCTGTGAACATACCTTTTCTCTTATATGACGACAACCGGCGTCCAGTGTCTACGGCTTATCAAGCCGCGGCGATTGTACCTTTGGAAGCCATGTGTAAGGCATGGACATTCCACTTAAGGTGTAGTCGAGGCCTATCCAACCTCTGCCGGTTTATGGGGCCCGGCACCCGGTAATGATTTAGTGCATTACCACACTCGAGCTTATCCAAACTCGTACCCGCGTAACTTTGGGTACAACCACAGCCACCACGAAGCTCCCGAAGGACCTACTCAATGACAAGCATGTGGGGCTTGGAAAATATATATATCAGCTTATATATTATTAGTTTATATACTGATTGTCTCATTAGCTTTGCTTGCCTCCCGTGGTACCAGTTTAGAGCCTTTGGTAGGCTTCGGAACCAGTGGGTACCAAAATCATGGTAAGTGACCGTCTCATACGCACTGGTCACTGTCACTTTTGGGCCCTTACTCCACGGGACTGGCACCCTAGGTTGTCGAGGCAGTCATCATGAATGCTACGAACTTCATTAATTATTTTTTTATTTAGATCCTCTTTGAATGTTATGTTTAATATTTATTGTCAAATGCGAAAGAGATTAATATTGCTTGACAAAAGGAATATAATGGTAAATTGATCTTTTTTATCCTAGAGTGAAAACCAAAGTTCTCTTTTGCGAAAATTGATCTCGGTCTAATATCCTTAAAGAATATTTATTTCGATGTTTTGCATATATCGATGTGGCATTGCCAACGAATATTAGATCTATCATGAAATGCGAAAGACTTCTCTTGAAAGGTTTCTTTTCTTATATTTCTGTTAATTTATTTTTATCTGAAACCATAAGATAAAGTGGATATAATGCAATAGGAACAAATTCTAACAAGAATAGTTCCTTCGCAAACAATTGTCGCAGATTCGTAACGCACAGTTTACTGATTCTATTATTTGACTGTAAACAGGGTGCCTTGAAAGTGTTGTGGCTAAGAATGTGTGATTTTTTCTTCTGATTACTTAAAATTATTTAAAATTTGATTACTTAAAATTTGCTTCGGAGCTTTCAAGAGTGCTTTAAATAGTTTTATACTACTACAAAGTGATCATATTATTCCACTTAAATTGCTTAATCTTCTACTTGTGTGCTTATGATGGAGAGTAATTAATTTTCTAATATTTCTAATATTTCATATAATTTATATAATTAAGTTCATAGCGTGCCGGAGAAAGAGAGGGAGAGAGAAGGGAAAAGAAGAAGGGATTTAAATAAATTCCTTTTTTTATTTAACCTTAATTAAGAAGAAATTAATTTCCGCTAACAAAGAAAAATGTTAGCGTTCAGTTTTAATTTTATCATTTCAATTTCTATTTTATTTTAATCCTGGTAAAGGTAAACATTTTTCGGTCCAACAGTGGCTTATGTGTCACATTAATTTTCGTTTCCGTTTCCGCCACGATAACATCACAAAAGGGAGTAAAGCTTATTTATTTTCGAGACAAATTAATGAATTTTTTGTTCCCTTTCAAATCCTACCGAAATCACATCCTCTAATCATTTCCTCTCCAACTAATTTTCCCTCCAACTAATTAGAAATAAATTTTCCGACTTTTATGACCATTTCTTTGTTTGTTTGCTTTATTGACATTTCTTTTTTGTTTACTTATTCCTGAGTTTAACTTTCCTCATTTTGACACCACGATAAACGTTTTTTCTTGTTATTTGATTTGATTTAATTTGAATTAGGTTAGAGCTGTTAATTTTGTGTCAACAAGAAATGCTTAAATCATCACAAAATTGGAAACGTGGGCGTAGAAAACTAAAGTCCGAAATAACTTTCGCTCTTTATTTATTTTTATTTATTCCATGCCTTTCGATTTCGTTTAGTCTTTTTCATCACTTTAATTTATTTTGCCTTTTTCAATATTGGTTGATTAATTGATTGACGAATTGTCCCTTTGACTGTCGAAGCGTCGCCAACAATATTCATATTCAATTTTTTTTCATAAACCTTTCTTTCCACTTTCTCTCTCTGGAATTTTTAAATTGTCTAAAATTGGAATCTTTTGTCTTGATGAATTTTTCTAAAAGTTTTTGTTGAGGCCGGAAAAATAATTAGTTGTAAAGAACGCCAACAAAAAAGGTTAAGCTTTGATTTTCTGGCCTGACTGAGTTTGAAACTTTTCTCTCCTGTTTCTACTTTGCCAAAGAATATTCAATACATATTTTGGAAATTAAAGCAATTTATGAATTTGATGAGATCGCAGTTTCGATTATAAAATATTTGGAAAATATAAAAGAAGTTTTGGATTTTCGAACTGATTTTGAGTTTAGACTTATGACGCTTGTGTATTTTATTTATGCGGTGTCTATTACAGTCGATTTATCAGAAATTTATCAAAGTTTCAAAAAATTTCATTTCGATTGAATTGCTGGCTACAATCGGTTGAGGGTTAAGTTGATGTAGCAGATGCAGGAAAACGAACACTTAAACAGGTAATTTGAAAATGTCACCGAGCACCAGGGACGATGTACCTAATCCGTTGCACACCATTGATATTTCAGAAAATTATTTATTTTTTTTGCTTTCCGCAGAAGTAACGTGTTTGTTGACTTTTAAAACGTAACTTATTAAAATGAAAGCAACATTCAAAGGAAAGGCGGGACAGGAAATGTGGTTAAAATTGTCAACATACTATTGCGACTTTTATTAAATACCAATCATGTGCGCACCTTCTCCACCTCTCTTACTCAGTGTAAGCGAACTACACAGTTTTTGTATTATGCAAATTATTATGAGTTCGGGTCTGCATTAGTTGGTTCTGATTTTTAAATAGCTTCTCCTTCAACCTAATTAAAAACATTGCATATTTGAAGGCTTCACTGAAGGTTTTTTCCCTTGGCTGTTTATTGTGAAGAGTTAGTTCGGCTACTTTTTGTTGACGTTGTTGCCGTGTTTGGCGGTCTATAGTGATTAGCAGGACTCATTCATGTATAATTTATTTAGCTAATTACAGTATTTATCCTCAAGGTCCCGAAAATTTTGTGGTTATTTAACTATATCGGAACTTTGTAGAGCAACAGTAAAATTCAACTTTGATCGTAGTATTACTTCTGCTAGTTTAATATTACCTAACTATTTGTAAATTATTATTATTATTAGTATTCTTAGTTGGGTATTATTATTTAATAGTAGTAGTAATGGCAAGAGTTCGCCATTTCCACTAATATTATTTTCTACCAGAGTATTCTAGTACATTACTCTAGCACTCTAGTACTCGAGTACACATCACTGATATAGTATCAAGACATTCATTAATTAATAAATGCCCCTTTGCCAAAGGACAAATGTAATTTTTCGTTTTTCACTCTTATAATTCACTGTTTCCTTTCATTCGATTTGATTATGCGTCTATTGAATTGCGTTATTTTCAGACATAACTGTTATGTATGAAAACTAATCAAGCCGCCCAAACAGCCTCGTACTTACTTTCCATTTTACATTTTTATTTCATCATCAAGTCGTGCATTTTTAAACTAAAAGCGAAACATTTTATTACTGAACAACTCCTTCTTTTAGTCTTTTAGTCTTTTAGCGAAAGTCTCATTGTTTGATTTTGTCTTTTTCTGCTTGTTTGCTTGTTCAGAATTGCTCGGTAAAAACGAATGGCTATAAGAAGCATTGAAGAAAATCAAAAGAGAATTTTATTAGTGCGTCTTGTTTGTTATGAAGTGTGATTTAGTCTCGGGATACTTTTTTTAAAGTTTTTTGCATAAAAATTATATACTTTTAAAAGGAGCAATCACACATTAAACTGTCTCACTGGAATGCGTGAATAACTGCTCTTTAGATTTGCTGTGATAGTATTTTCTGTTGCAAGACTTTTGAGCTTTAGCATATAATTTCACACATCTTAAAAATTGCTTTTGAATTACAGTTTAAATGTGTAAGATTGTTAGATATTGTTTTAATATTAAAAAATGTTTAATATTTAAAAAAAATGAGAATAGTATGATAATAAGCATTAGCAGACGAGACCACTCTAGCTTACTACAGACATGCAGACGTCAAAATAACTTTTTGATTTAAAC
The DNA here is from genome assembly GCA_963966595.1 of Physocephala rufipes. Lineage (NCBI taxonomy): Eukaryota > Metazoa > Arthropoda > Insecta > Diptera > Conopidae > Physocephala > Physocephala rufipes. Next base: position 43,169,220 of record OZ016501.1, read on the forward strand.
AGAAGATCTATAGTGGATATAGACAAGGGCGTCGCCAAGGTAGGGCAGAGGGGCAGTTGCCCCCCTCCCCCTAGAGATCAAATGTAGCTAGCCAAAGCGACAAAGTCCTAAGGCCGTGCGAGCAAAACTCTGCATCAGCTGACAGAACACAAAACGTAAATAAATTCATAAGGTTTAATGTATATTATGGAAAGTATCGAAATATTCAGATTAACATTAAGATTTTGACATCAGTTTTAAAATCGCCGCCATTTTCATCATGACTATATCAGATTTACAAAAACGCAAGGCCATTAAACAGTGTAAAAATATATTGGTAGCAATTGTGTGTGCCATACAAAGCAGTTCAATGATATTTCTGGAATGTGATAGCAGTTACTAGACCAGATAAAATGTTACCGTTAATTCTAGAATATTTTAGATATTCGCTTGCGTATATAAATACGTGAGCCGCTGCGAGCAAGTCACTTTTTAATGAAAATCGATCAACGAAATAGGTTAAACAAGCGAATATAAGACTACCGGCTTGCCTGAGTTAGCAAGATGCGTAGTTTCAGCTCAGCTGAGACAACAAATCATTTTTATCTGTTGTCCGGTTGCCTATTACGCACCATCCTTTACCGCGATAACAGAAATACATTCTTGTTTGTTTGTTTAGGATACTTAGAAATTTAAAGAATGTATCAGTAGTTGTATAAAGAATAAAACAATAGATAAGGATTTCCCACGAACCTGCTCTCATTTTTCAACTGCTGATACTATATAAGCTGTAAAATTAGATATAAGTTTTTAGTTGAATCATAACCTCTGGTCTAACCAAGTTTTTTAAATAAAATTCAAACCAAAAACCTTGTGTTTTAACTCCTGTGTTACAATAAAAATATTTGTTTTATATATTGATTTAAATTTCTTAAATAAGAAATCAGTGTTGAGTTGTGAAGTTTCTGAGTGTATCTCCATTCATATATCATATCAAAATGGATATCAGAAAGTTTTTTGGTAAGTTATGCTTTAATCTTGGGTTTGGAGCAAGTATTTTTATTTTATTTCTCTTAGTTAATAGCTTTGATAGCGGATATACTAGCTAGAGACGTATAATAATCGCTAAGTATATCACTTTTAATTTTATCTGGCATATTTTTGATGTCGAAGGATCGATTATGTGGAAGGGCAATGTTAGGAAAAACTATTATTTTATTGAAAACGAGTTTGTTGATTCAATCTCTATGAAAATAATGTTAACTAAACAATGGTTTCGTTTTCAATAATTAATTATGAAAAAAAACGTAAATTATATTTGTGGTTTAATTAAATACAAATTAAAACAGATCCTTGATATAAATAAAGTTAAAAAATACAATTGAGTATTTATTTTAATATTTATAAGTAATTGAGCAATGCATAACTGCTCCCCCATAAAAATTTTATTAATTACATTAAGTTTTATCAAAACGTTTTGTTGTGCAGGAAGTTTGAAACGAAAAAAAACTGATGGGTCAAGTAGCGACAGCGATGAACAGGAGAAAGTAACGACAATATCGCATGTGTCTTCGTCGGACACCACAACCACAACAGGTTATGTTCAACCGCAGGAACTACCTAGACCAAGTTCCTCTAGAGATATGGCGCTGAATCCTGATTCATTGATGGATGACTCAGATGACTGCAATGAAAATGATATTGGGCGATATGTTGGACGAGCACATATGTTATCACCCGAAAAGAAGAAGGAATTAATTGAAAACTGTTGGTCCCCTTCCGCAACATATAACTTTGCAGAAGATGCAAAACATTTAAAGAGAAAATTTAACCATTATTGGTTGGAAACATACTCTCCATGGTTGGTATATTCTAGGCGCCAAAAAGGAGCATTTTGTAAATATTGTACGTTGTTCCCACCAAATCCAAATTCATTTAGAGGCATATTGGGATCATTTACTATAAGGCCCTTTTGTAAGTTCAAAGATATTCACGAGCAGTGCAAAAAGCACATTGAAACCCACTTCCATAAGGAAGCATTGAAAGCTGCTAAATCTTTCCTTGAAGGTGTGCCTGTCGATTTGCAACTGAACAAATATTCCCAGGGAATTATTGAAGAAAATCGCAAAATTATAAGATCTATTATTTCCTGCATTACGTTTTGCGGCTCACACGACGTAGCACTAAGAGGTAAACATTATGGTGAAGGTATTCTCGAGGATTTATACAGGCTGCGAATTGACGCGGGAGATTTGGTTTTAAAGAAACACATTGAACAAGGGAAAAAGAATGCAAGCTACCGTTCAGTGGATATTCAAAATCAAATTATTGTTATTTGTGGAAGCGTTATTAAGGCTGATATTATGAAAAAAGTGAAAGAAGCAGCAGCATATAGTGTGCTAGCAGACGAAACAGCTGATATTTCTGGCACTGAACAGCTATCGATTGGGTTGCGATATTTTGATGAAGAAACACAGGAAGTTCAGGAAATGTTTGTCGGATTCACTGAACTAAAAGGTTTGGATGCGAAATCGATTGCACATAACATAGATGAGTTTTTGACAAAAGAAGACCTGGATGTAAATAAATGCGTTGGTTTTGGTTTTGATGGTTGTTCAACGATGTCAGGAAAAGACGGAGGGGTGCAAGCGATCTTACGCAAAAAGTACACCAAAGCCCTCTACTTTCATTGCTCGTCCCACAAACTGAATCTAGTTATCAATGATCTAAATTCACTTCCTGAAATTAGAAATGCCATGGGAACCACTAAAGATATTATAAACTTTTTTCGGGAATCAGTTTTGAGGAGGAAGTTGATACCCAATATTTCCAGACTTTGCGATACAAGATGGAGTGAGAAACACAAAACCATCAGAGTTTTTAAAGAAAATCTTGCAGCAATTCTGAAAGCCTTACAAACATTATCTCAGGAAGGAAATAATGCAACTCGGAAAAGTGCCTTCCAACTGCATGCAGCTACTTCTAGAATTTCTTTCATTCTCGGGATCATGTTGGTAGCCAAATACTCGGCTTTGATGGAACCCGTTGTCAACGTACTCCAATCTGTAGCTTTGGACGTGGTCAAAGCCTCAGAACACGTTAAAAGGATTTTAATTTTTATTAAAAACCACCGTGAAAATCCGGAAAAAGTGACAGACGAAATTATAAAAGAAGCTACTGTTGTTGCAGAGAAAGTCGGACTGGAGGAGGACATTACATCAATGCCGCGTATTACGGGGAAACAACGTCATAGAAGCAACCATCCAGCAGAAAGCCCTTCAGAATACTGGAAGAGGTCTTTAGTAATACCATACTTGGATTCAATTATCACCTCCCTTGAAGTACGTTTTGCTGAAGAAAACACACCATCATTCGCATTATCAAAATTACACCCGGCGCAGATGCAAAAGATGACAACTGAAAATCTGAAATAAACGTGTGAAACTGTTGCCCAGTTTTATGATTTACCAAACATAAACAATGAAATCGAACTTTGGCAGCAATTGTGGCACGATAGGCTTAATCTAACAAACCTAACAGTTGTTGATGTCCTAAAAGAAGCAAATCCCTTCTTTCCCAAAACGGAAACAGCATTAAAAATTTTGATCGCTTTACCATGCACGACCTGTACAGTAGAGCGATCTTTTAGCAGCATGAGAAGACTGAAAACATGGCTAAGAAGCACCATGGCAGAGGATCGCCTTAATGGTCTGGCAATGATGAGTGTACACAGATCTATAATAAATAAAGACCTAAACAATTTTAATGATAAAGTGGTTGAAAGTTTTGTAAAAAATCCCCGTAGGTTATGTTTTAATTAAACATTATTTTTGTTAAAATAAATAATTACTGCGTTTAAAAGTTTGGTTTAGTTATTGTGTTGTTGAGGGCTTGTGGAGTTTTATACATTGTTATTGATATTAGAACCGTTCTTATTACAATCGTCATCAAGGCAAATTCCACCAAAGTGTAACGCTTCAAGGTCTCGATTGTAACATGTGTTCATATTTTTTATCCTCCATTATATTGGCCCGTTGCCCCCGCCCCCCCCTTAGTCATAAGCTGGCGACGCCCTTGGATATAGATATTGTCTTCACGCGTTTGTTCTTCATTGTCTCATAGGAAGGCCGTCCCACGGAATTGAACAAGGCTCAAATGAAACCGTTTTTGATAGCAGGCGATAATCAGAACAGGCAGGTGAGCAATATGCGGAAAAGCGGTCCGTCGCAAGAAATGTCAATAGTTGAATGATTTCCTGTCTAGACTTTAATTTTTTCGTTTGATTCATTTTCGTCTGCGGTTAGGTTAAAATATCGTCTGGGGTTAAAATATCTAAACTTGTTTTTCTTGTGTTTCATTCCGTTCATATAATTTGCATGTTTTGGTGGTCGCACTTTTAAAGCACGCAATCATCACCTATTTTTCATATTTTACTCTTTACTCTATTAATCCGCCTCGCAGCCCCCTTGATTAGACTTACACTTTCCTCCTATCGCACCGTTTCTGCTACCGCATATTGCATTATATTTTCCTTTGGGCCAAATTTTATGTAATTATGGCTCACTTTGTTAAATACTAACTCACAGAAGAATTCGTGTCAAACAAAATTCAACACGATTTGATTAAACCCTTTCTCATTATAATGAGAAATGGTCATTCACAACAATACCGATTTTTTATTAAATGTTTGTTCGAATTGAAATATGCGTAACATTTATTCGGCATAATACACTTTTGTGAGTATTAATAATAAATAAATTTGTCGATACCTTACGTAATTCCTGCGTAATTGCATTTTTGAAGTGAAATTATCAATTTCAATTAATTTTTTCAAAATTTAGGTAGACCGGTTCTTGTACTTCATGAAATGAGTGACCGTGGTAGAATTATTTTAGGAATATAAAAGCTCATATGGTCCAGCAGTTCTGAGTTTAAAATGAAAAAATTCAGTGGTACAAGGTACTACCGTGCTACAAATGATCTAATATAATAATAACCCAATGTACTCTAATATGATCTAATAATACAAATTGCTACAAATAAATCACATAATATGGCTCTCATACCATATGTTCATGGTTTACCTTCTGCTTACATATTTTAGATTTTGTATTTTCTAAATATTGTTTATCAAAATCTATTGAGATTTTACATTTATACCGTCATTAATTAATATTTATTGGCTTTTATTAAAAATGTTTAACAAAATTGAATAAAATTTTCATATACAGGGGAATGATTTTCGATAACGTGATATTTAAACTTCTCTCTTTCCATCAGCAAAACATAATATTTCGAATATAACATTGATTTCTACGACGAAAGACATAAAAATTAACATCGTACGATTAATCGACTTTCAGGCTGATGAATCGTGAAAAGATAACAAACAACCTAAATCAACAACGAAACAAAAACGTCAATGTTTATGAAAATATGTCTTAACAAAATTGAATAAAAAGACATTGAATGGATATAATATAAATAACATAAAATTGTTGGAGGAACAAAAATTTTAACAACACTGTCGTAAAACGTATATTTTATTCATTGTTCTTTTGCCGCTCTTTTTCTCTACAGATTTCAACCTGGAAGAGGAGTGAATTAGAAAAGGCCAGAAAAAGAAGATAAATAAAAATATGAACATAGAAAAAATACACATAGAGGGACAGACACACAGATAGGCAACCGGATATCCATAAACCGACTGAGGAGATGATTCAGATACAATATATAAATATATACCTCTTTGTGACAATCATGCCTCCTTCAATGCGTTACAGCATGCAGTGAACAAAATGAATAAATCCTATTTCTTTCGGGTGTGGGGAATAAAATAATTATAATAAACAACAACGATAAATACAACGATAGTACAATAAAACACGAATAAAGATGAAGCAATTACGATGGCCAGAATAATAACTGTTCCTGGTTAATTTTAAAACTTATGTAAGCGCTTACGCACTGGAAGATCGCGCTAAATTCTAGACTTCTTTCGAAAAGGGTGAAGAGGACAGCAGATCCCGTTTCGTCGCTGACGACAAGGTGGTGCTCCTTCTGATGCATTCAAAGGCACGTGGGAGAGGCAGACGATGATAGTCCTAATCACATCCATTTAAAATGTTGCAGAAACAGATGTACGAATTCCGAATGGGGCACCAATGAAATGGCAACAAGAACGTGTTAACCATTTGCATATTTAAATGCCGTGCGTGTGTTGGTATTGGTTTGCAGCAGTGGCAAGGTAAACTGAATTAATAGAGGTGAAGAAGGCGGGAACGGAGGTAGCAATCAATGTGTAACCAATTCAAAAGCAAACAAAATAATAAGATGAAATAAAAATTAAAAAGATCAGTATTTAACAAGTAGCGAAACTGCATTGAAAAACCGAGAATATTTCCGCAATCGATGGGTGCAACGTGTTTGAAAGGCCATCAGAAGCAACACCTTAAGTATGTTTGCGAACTCCATGGGAAGAATCATCAGCAAGAAAAGCACCGCTACCCAAAATTCTGCGTTACAAAAAACATTCGTTACCACCGAATATTTAATGATTATTTACATTACCGTGGTAATGTCTTTGACAAAATTTCTCCGGGTAGTATTTTTTTATCATCAATGGTGATATCGAATCAATTCAATTCCAAGCACATAAAGAGCACAAAAAACTGAAGAACAGAAGAATTTTAATGTTAAAGAATTTTTTAATCGCGAAAATGATGCTGATTTATATTTAGTTTTTAACATCCAGTGATTCGATCGGAAATGGTTCTTCAGCTTTAGTTCTTTACCTATGAGCGTTTTATGATCTGCTTTCTCTTCAGAGTTTGTTTTCCAGACGAGGAAGAGGGTGAAGATCATAACGAAAACTGTAAATAAATGAAATTAGTTTACTCATGTTTTTATGCCTGATTTTGATTTTTAGTAATTTTTCAGCAATCCTTGGCAAATCGATTAAAAAGATGAGGTGCAATAAAAGAAGGTATGAGATTTCGTTTAAATCTTAATTACAAAGTTATGTAAATCTTAAAACAAATATCGCAATCTTAAAATAGCCATATATGAGCAGACGTATAAGAGAAAATAGATATATTAGAAAATACCTTTTTTTGTCTAAAATAAAAGAAACTTTCGTTTTAATGTTTCGTAAAGTGTATTGGACTGAATATTACTATTATGGTAATATTATTATTATAGTAATTCTTTAATGTTTTAATCAGAGGAAGCAGTAAATTGCTCGAAGGTAGTGCTCTTCATGTTTGTATTTTGACGAATAAATCAAGAAGAAGCCGTTTTGTATAGGTCCAAACATGGATTCCATTGGTCAAAAATATGTATATGTTAAATAAACATTTTGGTTTAGATTAATATTTGAAAATTATCAATGTTGTTTTAGTTTTTCGTGAATAAACGAGTCGGTAACTGCTTTAGGCGTCAGGATTTATTTAAGAAAATGCCATATAAAATGCAATAAGAACACAATGCAGGAAATATTTATGCATTTGTCTGATTTCGAAATATTTTGAATGCGATTTAAAAATTACGCTCCTTAGTCAAAATGGTTGACCGTTTAAAATAGTTTAATTTTTGGAAAGTGTCCCTACAAAAAAAGTAAGAAAACATAACAAAGGTGGGCGTGGAAGGAGAGGAGTAAGTAAAGTAAATAACACTTTAAATTAAATTAAAGTGAACTCTAGATTGAATTTATTTATGAATCAAACTAAACCCTGGATTTCCCATCCAAGAAATTTTAGTTGAGCTTAGTTGAGCGAAAATGTTGGTCGGTGGTTTAGACGGCACGCGACAAACATAATTACACAGCAATAAAGGGATAGGATTAATAAATTGTTTTTAAATGTAAATAACTTTTCTGGATCCCGAAAATAGAAATTCAATTTTACGTAATAGTCATTTTGGATTGTTTGGCTTCTAAGTAAATAAAAAAATTAAGCAAAATCTGAAAGAAAAGAAAAAATCTCATAGACATTATAAACATATATACAGGGTCGTTTACAGGGTCATCCCAATACTAGCAGAAGAGCACATGTATATGGATTGAGTGGACAAAAAGCAAAAATAGATTCTTCCATGACGCACGGAGGACATGCGTGCATGGAAGGAAGGACATGTATAAAAGACATTATATATTAATATATGTTTCACCACCCTCACACCGATCACTTTCTCCGAATAAACCCGAAAAGCGATCTTGAAAAATTTAATAATATTTGTCGCTTTTTCTATAAACCCTTAACATTTTCATGGCTTTCTTTTCAAAAATTCTGCATTTCAAACAAATTGGAACAAATATGGTACACCCTCATAAACGAAATTTTTATGTGTCTACCCAGGCCTTGTATGAACACGCGGTGGCTGTATATATGCGTATTTTCTTCTAAAATTATTTCTGATCAGCTAAAATCAGGAAAAAGAGGATTTCTTCGAAAGATGATTTTTCGCTTTTATTTTTTACTTTGAAGTCGTTCAGTTTTATCCAACTGAAAATAGGAAGTGTCTTAAATTCCAACTATTTATAGTATTTATACTATTTAAGGCGTGGCTCGCATAAATATTTTGAATTATGTTTTGAAAATAGACTTACTTTTGCTGCAAACATCAGATTTTGGAAGCCATAGCTTTTGACGCACATTTTGGAGCGTAGTATGGTTTCTGAACGGTTACTATTTCGACAACATGTAAAACAAGAAGACTCCCACGATATTTTTAGATATTAATGTGTCTAAGCCCTTTACATGTAAAAGTCTGATTTATGGAGTGCATTGTGGATATATCGCATTGAAGTTTGACAGGAAGCAACCGTTGCAAGTGAGCAAAACCATAATTCTCAGGGAAGAAAAAAGGAAAGTGTAAGCAGAATTTGGGAAAGAGGTTCTAATAATTGATGTGACCTAAGTTGACTCTGGAAACACGAATGGAACCAATACGGCTTGGAGATTTCCGCTAGGAGATTTCACAATACCACCGCAGGAATTTCTGACTCTTTAAAAGTTGACAAACGCGGTAAGGCAATTGAGGATCCCTACAAATAAAATCCCTCAGCAATAAAATTTATAGGTACTAAATCACACAAGGAAGTACTCACCTGAATATACAGAAGAGGAAGCACGCGAGAAAACAGAAAAATTCGTTCTAAAACCCACAGTGTTGGAAGGATGATCCCTCCTTTACAATCCTGGCCAGACTCGGCTGTTAGCGAGCTTCTATATTTCATTATATCGTCGTAATAAAATTTATAAAACACAAGTGTGCACGACATTTCAGGGTATCCGGACTGAAATACGAGGTTAACGAACTAACGAACATTTACTAAAACAACGTTTTTAATAGTTTAAATTTCCCTAGAAAAATATTTATAATTTATAAACTCCAACAACTTTAAGTAATCTCGAGATTTCGTTGATTTAAAGCCTCCAAATGTATTTTTAGAAATTCTAATCATACAATTCCAACTATAGTGGTTTTTGTTAAAAGATAAAGATGAAATTCATAAAAAGAATGCAGTTTCACAAAAATTATACACAATAATCGGAGTAAAAGTACATTTTCTCGACGCGCCTGGAAATAAACTTTAAAATATTACCTAAGATTAATCTCCAAGTTTATAAATTATATAAAAATGTAAGTTAAAAGAAATTTGCTCCCACCGTGCAACGAATGGCACATAAGAGATTTTTTAAGAATTGAATCAGCAGAAATCGTTGTAGACTTATACAATAAACAAGAGCGGTTATAAAATCTGTGGAGAAGACAACACAGCCTGGCCGCAATCAACAACAAACAACTGTTAGCATAACAATCATAAAAGCAAATATGTTGCCCTAGAAGCAATGCAAACAACACTACCATCGCGAAAATCTTTAAAATGAAAATAAAGTGCACTTCAAAACAATTCACGAATGAGTCTTTTAATGCTAACATATTGAATGCTGCGAGAATAACAAAAGTGTATTATTTTTGCACATCGAGACTCTCAGCCAGATATTGCGATCGAGGGTCAGACTGAATAAAATTGAATAAAATTGTTGCTTTGATTTTGTTAAAGAAAATAAAGATATAAAAAAATCAATCAATTGAAGCCAAGTAAGAAACAAAAAATAATAAAAACTAAAAGAATAATAATCGCAAGGTAGAAGAATAATAACCACAATCATAAATGCAACAATCGCAGCATGAAATGCTTTCATTATAACAACAGAAACGTGAACAAGCACTTGAGAGAATTCTCTAGTAATGCACTCGACTAATGTATTGCACAAGAACTGCAAAACTATTTGTGGAAATGGTTAATTTTGTTTGTTTCGATAAAAGAGAGGAGGCAGCTTGGTGTTGTGCGCACACTAGGAGCAGAAATTGTGATTGCACAGGAACCGACAAATCGCGGAGGTATTCTCTCCATCAATGTTCCTTTGATGACAAAAGACCAAATTACTTCCTCTACTCTTTGTATTTTTTTGCTACTTTTCAATCGTTAACTTTCACAGGCATGAAAAATTTTATCAACACACTCTATCAATAAGTCTGTACCAACAAGCGCCCGTACTAACACCCACTTACACAAATGGCAAAAATCCGTTTGAGAATTTCCGCTAGTGCCGAAATAACTCATAATTAATAACTTCATTTCCCATGGATTAATTAAAAACACATGCAGGCATGTGCCTGCATTCCAATCACTATCACTTAAACCCCAGCCAACCTCTTTTCAGAAATTTGAACGAAAAACAAATAAATGGTATTGGCGTTTCTGTTAGTATTTTATGGAGCAATTCGCAAACGTGTGTGAAGTGATAACTTCTCAAAAAGTTAAGAAATGTGAATAAATACGAAACGAATCAAATACACACCAGTATATAATTAATACACACCAGACAAATATTAATTATATACTGGTGGGTATTTAATTTAATACAGTATTATAATTAAATACACACCAGACAAATACACACCAGTTTGTGATTACAGCCACAAGCGTAGCTAGTCAGCGCGGTTAGTTTGCTTGGTCCCTTCATTCCAGAGCAGAGGTAAAGAGATATGGCACCGGTTTCTTTAAATTAAAAATCCATCGTTTTTCACATATTTATAAATGATACCTATGCATAAACGCATATTTAGAATCGATACCTATGCATAAACGCTATTACTAGTCTCGTTGACCTAGGTACAAATTTATCGAGAAACTCATACCAAATTCCTAAGAAAAGTAAACCATTTTGCGAATGTATGCAAAAAAAGCGCGATGGATTAGTGGGAGTGATTTATCTCTTTATATCTGTGGAACGGAGATAAAGAGATAGGACACTTGTTACTCTTCATCGAAAATTTGTTGTTCTGGCCATTTTCATGGTCTGATGAACTCACGTACACACGATGGCTGCATTCAGAATCCGTAATCAGTTTACGCTGATTGAATACTGCTGCTTGTCAACGGAAGCTGTTTTCTGAATGATAATCGAAAGGGAAATAAACGGGGCAAATAAATGCGAGAAGTAAGGAAAATGAGCGACAGAGCTAGTCAGCGCTCTGCGCCTCAGCGAATTTTTTGCTGAACAAATGGCCGCCTGCCAGCGTAAATTGTCAGCGGAAACTAATTAGTGGTTCTGAATGCAGCCAATATGTGAGAAATCGAATGTTGTTGATCTTTTTGTTTGGTGTGCGTCGGCTAACAAGAGGGCGTCGGGTAGGCATATTTGTCATTCCAGTATGTCGAAAACACTTTGTTCACCTCTTTTTATGAATGTTACACCAAACGCAAACACAAAAATGTGTTATTCTGAAAAAGCTGCTAGCAACAAAATCGCCAAAAGTCTGACAAAATCAATCAAATCTGAAGACTTCGTATTCATGCAAACTCGCCTGCTAAACTCACAAAAAGCAAATAAAGCTTCCTATTTCTGATCTATACCTGAAGAAAGGTCTGATGAAATTAGTGCCAAGATATTTATAGCATTATCCCGTATAGGAAAAAAGTAATTTTTCTAATATTTAATGCTATTTAACATTGCACACATCTTTTTGACGCGGCGAATTGAGAATTTCCATATATTAAAAAAATATTAAAAAAAAATATTAAATTTCCATATATTATAAAAAAGTGCTTTCTGAAACTCTTTAATAAAGAATTAAAACGCAAAAATTAGTAATATTATTTTTATCAATATCTTTCGAAATATAGAATTACAATGAGTGAACAAATTTACAATAATACGGAACGATAAATATAAAGGGTTTTTCAATAAGAGCGGGTCGATGTTGAAATGGAGGAAAACAAGCTGTGTGTGAAGCTCTAACGAAATAGTTAGTTTTTTATTTGAAAGCCCCATTCGTGCCATTATTTATGTAATATAGCATTGTCTTATTGGAAAACCCTTTAGAATACAGAATAGTTACAAATGAGACGTGAAAATACCGAAAGGAAATTTTTCATCTATAATAAAATTGTTAAATAAAAATTGGGAAGAATGGCTTTACGTATGAATTGTCTTTAATCAGGATTGCTATGATCCTGCTTAAAACACTTCTTTAAATTTATTTAAATTCTCATTAGTATGGAAAGGGCTGGCGTACTTTGGAATGATTTTTGCGTATTTTGACTGGAATTTTGACACATTTAACAAGCATTCCAAGTGAAATTTTATTAGTAGTATAAAACGATAATGAAGAACCTTATTGATGTCGAGGTTAACTCATTTTAATTAACCTTTTGTGTTTTTTGGTTGTTATGCATTCTACTTAATTGCATTATTTTCAAATTCTTTATTTAATTGTATGCGATGAAAAACCGGTAAAAGTTTTGTTTAAACGTCGTTGGCTTAATTGTAATTCTTTTTTATTTATTATTTATTTTATGTATTTACACGGGAGTGTGATTGAATTAACAACCCGCGTGATTATTACATTCGTGCACACATCATATCACATCAGAATATTTATGCATACACGCATAGTAAATTGTTAGTTTGTTTTGTTGTTTACAAACTGGCGGCTTGAATAAAAAATTAATCGATAAATTTTTATGGAATAGATTTTCCATTAACAAACTTTATTTCAAAAATAACAAAATTTAAATCAATTTAGGGTGTTTAACAAATTTCTGTCTCTCTCTCTTCCTCCCTCTCTCTCTTCTCTTCCCTTTTCTTTCAACAATTCTCTCCATCATTAAAGGAAGCCTTTGATAGTTGATACGTTGAAATTGGCACAAACAAAAACATGTACACACATTTTTTTACCATAAAACAAAAAAATTATTTTGTATAAAAACGGTTATTTCCTAATAGACAATTATAATAAAATGAAAAAATCGGTTTCATAAAATAAAGCAAACAGAAAACTGATTGGCTTTGTTAGAGTTAATTTTATGTTAAAGCAAAAACTTCTTACCGGCAATCAACTGAGAGTAAGAGTAATTGTCGTTTATTTATCTCTGCATATTTTCTTGATTTTGATATATTTTTCCGACAGGGTATGAAATTGTTGTGTTGTGGAACGAATTTCCGTCATTCCTTGTCATTTTTGGTTTGTAGACAAACCGGTTTCGGCGATATGCCATCCTCAGTGTCTTTTTCGTTCTGGTCAGTATTCGTTGATTCAGTCTCTTTTATAGTCAGGTGGCTGCGTCTTGTCTGCGTGATTTAGTTGCCGTCGTTGGTCTACGTGACTGCATGCTGCTTTTTTACAGGTAGGTGATGTGCAAACCGGCGGGCTTATCGCTAATTATTTGTTGATCCGTTTTTATCGTAGGCACCTAGGTGAGCATTATTACGGGTTTCGATGGGAAGGTAGAAGTCCGTTATCCTTGGTTTCTTTCTTAAGGCTTTGACCTGCGTTTCTGTATTTATTATCTTATTGCTGCTCTTGTTCTGCTTTTTGTATAATAATTTTAGGGGCTCAAATATTACGTCTGATGGAGTATTTGTTTGTTCGTTTATTATCCTCCCGTCGAAGGTTTTCTGCTTGTAAATTTCCATGTTTTCTAACACATTCAGCCGCCGTCCTTTATGTTGTTTATGCAGGATTTCCATTGTCTTCCTAATGTGTTTTGGTGTGCATTTATTATCGTGCATGTGATTTGCAAAATTAGATTCTGGATTTGTTTTTGGGTTTCCTTTTTTCTTGTTGTAGTCCCGTATGTGTTCCCGGAATCTTGTTTTTAGTTTACGTCCCGTTTGTCCGATATAACTGTATCCGCATGCGCAGGTTAATTTGTATACGCCTTGTTTATCCAGCAGATCCTCTTTATTAATGTTGCTCCGTAGTATTTGTCCCAGGTTGTTGTTTGTTTTATAGGCTACGTTGAATTTTAGTTTTTTCAGCAATTTTGCTAATACGAACGTGTGTTCATTAGCATATGTTAAAGTTGTCCAAATTTTTTTCTTCTTCTTCCTTCTTATTATTGGGGTTTTGTCTGGTTTTTGCTTGTCCCCTGATTTTGTCTATTAGCTCCTTCTGGTATCCGTTATTTCTTGCGATTGCGTAAATCGTTTGAAGCTCCTTGTTGTATGCCTCCTTCATTGGTGGGATCCGTTCCAGTCTGTCTATTAGTTGCCTGAATGCCGCTGTTTTGTGTTGATGTGGATGGTTTGACGTGCTGTGTATTACTGTATCCGTGGTTGTTGGTTTTCTGTATATTTCGTACTCCAATTTGTTGAATTTTTCGTTTCTTTTTATCGTGAGGTCCAGATAATTTATTTTCCGTTCTTTTTCCATTTCCATCGTGAAGGTAATATTTCCGTGTTGGTTGTTCAGAAATTTCAGCACTTGCTCTTCGTTATTTCTTCCCAGTATGCATATGATGTCGTCCACATATCTTGCATAAAATACCACTCCGAGTTTAGTTTTAAGTTCATCCATGAACTGGTTTTCCAATTGTTCCATGAACACTTCCATGAGGATCGCTGATGTCGGGTTCCCCATTCCTAAACCGTTCGTTTGTCTATATATGTTGTTATTAAATTGGAAATAGTTTTGTTCCAAAGTGATTTTTACGGCTTCTGTCAGTTGTGTAGAGAGCTCCTTGTCTGCGGTGTTGTTCATTATAATTTTGCGTACCAACTTTACTGTTTCCGACACTGGTATCGATGGGTATAGATCCTTGATATCAAACGACACTAGTCTATATCCGCTTAATATTTGCGTGGCTGTCAATCTATTTACCAGTTCTGTAGTGTTGGTTATTGTATGCTCGTTGGACAGTTTTAGATGTTCCTTTAGTAGCGCTTTTAAGTGTTTGGACAGCTTGTAGCTCGGCGCCGATTTGTAGTTAATTATTGGTCTCATTGGCGCGTTCGGTTTGTGAATTTTCGGAAGTGAGATCATCGGTGGTGCTGATGGGTTCATGTTTGTTAACGTGTGTGCCTTGTCTGGCCTGATGATTCTTGTTGCCTTTTTTATGGTATCCTTAATTTTAGCCTGATATTCGTCGGTTGGGTCTTTCCGTATTTTCCTGCATTTTGTTTCCTCAATCAGCTGCTCTGTTTTTCTGATATAGTCCTCTTTATTAATTAACACAGTTGTGTTTCCCTTATCCGCTTTTGTTACAATTATATTGTTCCTTTTCAGCTTCTGTTTTAGGTTTTTCACCGTTTTTCCCTCTTTGTCTTTTCCACATTTCTTTTCCACTCTTATTTTCTTTTCAATTACTTCCCTGGCAATATGCCTTGCATGATCCACGCAAATATTAAGCGGATATAGACTAGTGTCGTTTGATATCAAGGATCTATACCCATCGATACCAGTGTCGGAAACAGTAAAGTTGGTACGCAAAATTATAATGAACAACACCGCAGACAAGGAGCTCTCTACACAACTGACAGAAGCCGTAAAAATCACTTTGGAACAAAACTATTTCCAATTTAATAACAACATATATAGACAAACGAACGGTTTAGGAATGGGGAACCCGACATCAGCGATCCTCATGGAAGTGTTCATGGAACAATTGGAAAACCAGTTCATGGATGAACTTAAAACTAAACTCGGAGTGGTATTTTATGCAAGATATGTGGACGACATCATATGCATACTGGGAAGAAATAACGAAGAGCAAGTGCTGAAATTTCTGAACAACCAACACGGAAATATTACCTTCACGATGGAAATGGAAAAAGAACGGAAAATAAATTATCTGGACCTCACGATAAAAAGAAACGAAAAATTCAACAAATTGGAGTACGAAATATACAGAAAACCAACAACCACGGATACAGTAATACACAGCACGTCAAACCATCCACATCAACACAAAACAGCGGCATTCAGGCAACTAATAGACAGACTGGAACGGATCCCACCAATGAAGGAGGCATACAACAAGGAGCTTCAAACGATTTACGCAATCGCAAGAAATAACGGATACCAGAAGGAGCTAATAGACAAAATCAGGGGACAAGCAAAAACCAGACAAAACCCCAATAATAAGAAGGAAGAAGAAGAAAAAAATTTGGACAACTTTAACATATGCTAATGAACACACGTTCGTATTAGCAAAATTGCTGAAAAAACTAAAATTCAACGTAGCCTATAAAACAAACAACAACCTGGGACAAATACTACGGAGCAACATTAATAAAGAGGATCTGCTGGATAAACAAGGCGTATACAAATTAACCTGCGCATGCGGATACAGTTATATCGGACAAACGGGACGTAAACTAAAAACAAGATTCCGGGAACACATACGGGACTACAACAAGAAAAAAGGAAACCCAAAAACAAATCCAGAATCTAATTTTGCAAATCACATGCACGATAATAAATGCACACCAAAACACATTAGGAAGACAATGGAAATCCTGCATAAACAACATAAAGGACGGCGGCTGAATGTGTTAGAAAACATGGAAATTTACAAGCAGAAAACCTTCGACGGGAGGATAATAAACGAACAAACAAATACTCCATCAGACGTAATATTTGAGCCCCTAAAATTATTATACAAAAAGCAGAACAAGAGCAGCAATAAGATAATAAATACAGAAACGCAGGTCAAAGCCTTAAGAAAGAAACCAAGGATAACGGACTTCTACCTTCCCATCGAAACCCGTAATAATGCTCACCTAGGTGCCTACGATAAAAACGGATCAACAAATAATTAGCGATAAGCCCGCCGGTTTGCACATCACCTACCTGTAAAAAAGCAGCATGCAGTCACGTAGACCAACGACGGCAACTAAATCACGCAGACAAGACGCAGCCACCTGACTATAAAAGAGACTGAATCAACGAATACTGACCAGAACGAAAAAGACACTGAGGATGGCATATCGCCGAAACCGGTTTGTCTACAAACCAAAAATGACAAGGAATGACGGAAATTCGTTCCACAACACAACAATCTCTGCATATAATTTTGAGATAATGAAGTACAAAGTAATAAAAATGATTATTTCAAAATCTACCTCCACGTAATTAATTTCGAACAAAAGAAAAACGGTTTAGTAATAAAAAACAAATCAATGTTTTTTGAAATCACAAAAGGATTCAGGAAAAAACAATTTCAAAACCGAAAAATACACACACACACCCAACCAACCACACTCACATGCACACATACACTCGTACACACACATACACATACGCAAACACAGACACACACACGTACACACATACACACTACCTAAACTTAGTAACATTTTTTGCAAAATTTGTTCAAAGGAAAATTTTATAAAAATTCAACATTTTTTTAGGTTATATTCACATGAATGAACATTCGTTCTCCTCTAATCGCGATTTCGGGGTTTGAGAAGGACGAAATAAAGACGAAATAAATTAACAACTAAATTTAGAGTATAATTATGCACCACGCCCAAACGATTAGGATATATTAAGTCCAATTGTATTGAAAATGTTTAAATCGGATAACAATCACGCCCACTTTCGATACCCAATATAAATATATCTAGATGCGTTGTTAACTTTTAACGTTTGTAGACGTAATTAGATGAACACATTTCTATCTAGAACTCACTAGCGCATTAAAAGAAATTTTATGGCCAAAATTCTGGTGTTGCACACTATTATGCTATGCCATGTGTAGATTTTTATGAGATGTGTTGTGGTGAAGATTAGTTTGCAGAACTAAATTATCCCAGAAAATGAGAATGTTATATTAAAACTGGCATGCGCCGTCAACTGATTGTTAAGACCATAAATGCTCATTATGGTTATAGGTTATACAAGCTTCGGCTTGGCAGAAACTGGCGTTCTCTATTGTTAATTAATTCATTTATAACATTTTTTCAATTCATTTAAATTGCAAAATTAATAAATTATAAATTGTCACACAAAAAACTTTAGACGTGAATGCATGGTACCACCCATTTAAATTAAATGTAAATAAGGGTGTAAATATAATCATTATCGATTTCAATTAACACCGATGTGTAATGTGTAATGAGTATTCGACTCATTACAGAACACCTGCTTTGCAAACTGAATTGGATAAAGCTGTGACGAAAACATCCATGCATACGTATGAGGTATGTAATGTGTGGATGTGTAATGCTAAATATTATGTGGGTGGGTAATGATGCCATACTGTATAATTGCGAAATGAACGTAAATATTCCCATAACTCAAAGGATTAAAACAAAGCGTCAATAAATACGATTTTCTAGAAAAATAAAGATATATTTTTAATTAATATATTGGATAGTATTACTTTTGTTGGGTAGCATTTATGGTACCTTTTCTTTTGTAATACAAATTTGCGAACACGCAGCCGCCTGCAGTGAAAGTACATTTATACTGTTATTTGCCTTCAACGAGACATTCTTAGCCAAAAGCAATAGCATTCGAACGAACTGAATTTAATTAAAACACCTCATAATTGGGAGAAAGTATGTATTCTCATTAATATGCATACATATATACAAGAGCGTTATGTACATGTAACACCAAGTACGAGTGTGAATAAACACAACATACTGCAGTTATGGAAATACAAATGGAAATGTTATATCATGTTTTTTGCGTCCACACGTCCTCATTTGGTGAACCACAATGTTTTCACAGATGATGTCAGTATCTTAAAGTGCATATATTTAGGTAAAAGAAGATACTCAGATACTCTGCATAACTGTCGCCATTGCCTGCCCCAGCAGTAAAATTAAGGTGGCTTAAAATTTTCTATATTCATCATACGACACGAAGAGCAAGGCATTTCACTTGATGGTGGAACGTATGTATGACTCTACAGCGAATATTTGGGGACTGTATACATACTAGACTATATACTATAGCCAAGTTTATTACACTCATGTGAAATTAGGTGTTGCACGGTCACGACTCGAACGTCTTATTGGGCATCCGTCACCTAATTTTCCAAAGTTTTTTTCCAAAGTAAATATTTTGTTTGATTTAGCTGGCTGTTTTAGGGCCAACAGTCCGAATTGAAATTATTGATCGATTAAGATGATGAATAATAAGAAAAGGGGGTATTCTTAAAGGGGTAGCTTCAAAGAAAATTATATATATATATATATATATATATATATATATATATATATATATATATATATATATATATATATATATATATATATATATATATATATATATATATATATATATATATATATATATATATATATATATATATATATATATATATATATATATATATATATATATATATATATATATATATATATATATATATATATATATATATATATATATATATATATATATATATATATATATATATATATATATATATATATATATATATATATATATATATATATATATATATATATATATATATATATATATATATATATATATATATATATATATATATATATATATATATATATATATATATATATATATATATATATATATATATATATATATATATATATATATATATATATATATATATATATATATATATATATATATATATATATATATATATATATATATATATATATATATATATATATATATATATATATATATATATATATATATATATATATATATATATATATATATATATATATATATATATATATATATATATATATATATATATATATATATATATATATATATATATATATATATATATATATATATATATATATATATATATATATATATATATATATATATATATATATATATATATATATATATATATATATATATATATATATATATATATATATATATATATATATATATATATATATATATATATATATATATAAAAGTAAAATCCATGGAGAATACTTGTTTACAGAAAGTAAAACGATTTTTACATGATTGATTGTGAAAATGGAAAACTTCACGACACGAAACAGTGCATATTGAAACAAACAACCATATTCTGCACAAGAGAAGCTAAAATCGAAAAGGATTTTCGGATTCTCCACCGCACGAAATAAAACATAATTCTCTGCTAAACACTTGAAGTGAATGCATTTTAACCGTTAATCATCTTAAGAAAATGTAAACTCCTGCATGGTTTAGTGAATATATTTGTATAAATATTGTATAATGGTTTTACATAATTAAATCAGTTTATTTTGGAAAACATGAAAAAATGAAACATGAAACGAGTGTTTTTACATGAATTCATGAAACAGGCAGGTGTTTTCGCAATTTGCGTAAGTATCCTTCCAATTATTGCTAAATAAGGAAAAAATGCTTATTATGTAATTCTACGTGTTTTTCCAATGGATTTTAGGTCATGACATGTTAACCATAAAAAATTACGTTACTTACGATTAGGCCCGAAAGTGGTCTACGTACATTTAATCGTTTATATTTAATTTCCTCCTTTAAATTTTCTCAAGTGGGAATAACTTTTTTAAGGCTACAGAGTCGCCATTTAATACTCCTAAATGTTTTTCCTAAATACATAAGTACGAAGATTTGACGTTGGGTAAGAATACCCTATAGACAGACACATTATCATGCAGAGGCAAAAACTCTTTAGAGACCTTACGGGGAGAGACTGCAAATTTATTTAGAAATAAAAAGTATTTTTTATATTTGCCTAAACAATTATTACATAATTCTGTACTTTGACTTATATGAGCAAAATTTTAACTGAAAATGAGGACTACGATTTTTTGAGGCGATGCTTTTTACACTTCAGCAACCAGGTACGTCCTTATACAATTCTGCATTCAGTAAACTAAAAACCAATGAACTACTTTGAAATTAGTTCATGGCCTATAAAAACAAGGTATAAATTTCGAACAGTCGGCATAATTTATTTTAAATACTTATAAGGACTGGAAACAATTGGTAACATGTTGGAAAATATAAAACGGATGATAAGAACGGTTAAAGGCTGCTTAGCAAAGGCCTTCTACCAAATAAAAGGTAAAATAACAATAAGTTGTATAATTTGTATTGCACAAAACTGCATTTTTAAATGGTATAGATTGTGCATTAATCATTAATAATGTTAATTAATCATTAATAGCGTTAACGCCTACTCCATGAAATAAAATTTAAAAATCACAGTTCTTAGTCTATATTCGTATTTATGTTTGGAAGCAGATATTTTGCGGCAGAGATGACAATGTTGGGCAAGTCCACAAGAATTGAACGGACGTGGCGCGGTCACTATTATACTATACCATGTGGTATAGTATTAGTGGCCATGTCCTGTTTGTTAGTAGTTAGTAGATCTAAATTAACCAAGCAAAGGGAAATGTAATCACAAAACGAGTTTGCACCAACCGACGATTGATAAGATTAAACTTTGTGTTTACCATATGGTTGTAGGGTTAGTCCCACGCCGAAGTTAGTGCTCCAGGTTGTTCGGAATTAAAGAGGTTTTATCCAGAAAGTTGCGATAATTAGGAGTTGTTTGCCTACATTTTAAGCACGATACGTTTGAAACAATTTAGTGTCGCCTTTTAAAGTATTTTTGGTGTGATTATCGGTCACTAGATGGATATAAAATGTTCATGAAAACAGTCGAAAGATATTCTTTTTCATTTGCTTTAAGTAATTCCTTTCTTAGTTAGACTTAATGCATACCAAATAAAAGACTTATTGGAAAATATAAAATATCCACCACATATTTGTTTCATCTTCTTAATAGACTTCTGTGAGTGATACATTTAATTTACCCGATCATAAAATTTAGGAGTATAAATGAAAATGTTCGTTACGTATGTATGCATATACTTTTCACTCTTTTCCTTCTCGCCGTTTTTCCCAACATTTTTCTAAACCAACACTGCTTTAATTATTCCACTTTTGGTATGATTTATATTCCTGATAGATTTATATTCCACAGCTTGATTTATATTCCTGCATTTTTTAGGAAAGAAATTTACTATATTGCAGAATTAGTTTTTAGAAAAGGTTTTGATGACGCAAATATTTATATTTGTGAACATAAACACACATAAAACTAAACAGAAGCCATTATGGGTGGATGTGTTTCGTGTGCATAAAGTAATCACTAAAGTACTTTTACGCTGCCGTTTCGTTTAAATGTTTTAAAATTATGAATTTTTTAGGAAATGCTTGCTTGTGTAAGTGTATGCGAGATGTATACAATAGTGACCTTTTTGCCTCAGAATACGTTTATGCTCCCTCAATAACAAATATTGTAAATGAATAAGTCAAAAACAACGACCTTCAAAATTGTCTTTTCATCGGAAGAGTTTAGTGGATAATGCGAATACATAGAGAAATATATAACGACGTTACTAGAAATGTCACAAACTGTAAACCTGTCGGCAACAGCTTTTATTTATTCATTCATTCTTTCCTTTTTCGAAATATATATTATTTACATTTTAATAAATATGAATGTGTGAACATATGACCCCGATCTAATTGGTCTTCCCCGTCAATGAAAAATGTATAGTGTTCATGTTGTAAATGAGAAAAATCATTGTCATCAAAATCGTATGTCTGAAAGATATTCAAACTAATGTTTAAATACCAGTCCAGCCTGCGCTTCTTATTCGGATATCAAATAATATATTAATATTTTTGGCATAATATAGTTGTGACACGGCCACTAATATATTATATGATGTAAAAGCATGACATCAATGAAATTATCTGTAGAGTAAAAGAGGCTACTACATTCTCGTCATCAATTCGACAAACTGCGCAATTAACATTATTTTAAATATTGTTATTTTAAATTAGTTATTTTATTTTATTTCCTTTTATAAAATTTTAACTCTTGCTCAAATATCAAAATATTTCAAAAACTCATTCTTTAAAACTTTATCCATTTATTCGATTAACAATAAATTCGAAGTGAAGTTTGGAAATTCTTTTGTTGAAATGAATAATTAAAGCGTCGGCCTCCTAGACGTATAATTATCTTTTTCTTACATTATTTCGCCCATTATTTTCGTCTGGTCCTTACGTGGATGCTATTTATGTTGATGACGACAGCAAGAAAAGATACTAATGATATCTGCATTGATGATCTTGATGTTCACACTGTAAAAGAAAATGTGTCTTATGAAAATTAATTGTTTTTTCATTATTCATTCTTTTTTGTTAACGCGTTGTAAAGAAAAACAACATCTAAACTGATACCGTTGTCTTTCGTTTTCGCATTGTCTGTAGTAGCGTCCTTTTAACGTTGTCAGCAAAGACTGAGCTGAGATCTTTTCATAAGTGGAGTAACAAATTGTGTTCGAAACCAGTCTGATGAGAGAACTTTTGAGTTTTATTCATTCATAAACAAACTAAAAAAATCCAAATTATTTTCAAAAAACTTTCTTACAAGTCTCGTGAAGGTCGAAGGAAAATCAAGGCAAACAAAATTATGTATAAACTAACGATGTGATCATACCCATTATTTATAGATCCCAGTTTTGGAGAATTTAAGGAATCATTCCTTCGATGCTACTTTTTAACGTTTTGGTGAATCCATTCCTTTATCACTTCAGCTCAAAAAAATCAAATAAATTCATCATTATTTGCTAAACCTAATTGCAATAATCTTGTATTTAACCGTCATCTTCACCCATCCTTTCTACATGCATGCGAGTAAGTGTGTTGTGGGTATGTGTTTTCTAAATTACACAAATATTGTCGTTAACAAATACAAGCAATTTCCACATTTTCTGAACATTTTTCTAAACCAACACTGCTTTAATTATTCCACTTTTGGTATGATTTATATTCCTGATAGATTTATATTCCACAGCTTGATTTATATTCCTGCATTTTTTAGGAAAGAAATTTACTATATTGCAGAATTAGTTTTTAGAAAAGGTTTTGATGACGCAAATATTTATATTTGTGAACATAAACACACATAAAACTAAACAGAAGCCATTATGGGTGGATGTGTTTCGTGTGCATAAAGTAATCACTAAAGTACTTTTACGCTGCCGTTTCGTTTAAATGTTTTAAAATTATGAATTTTTTAGGAAATGCTTGCTTGTGTAAGTGTATGCGAGATGTATACAATAGTGACCTTTTTGCCTCAGAATACGTTTATGCTCCCTCAATAACAAATATTGTAAATGAATAAGTCAAAAACAACGACCTTCAAAATTGTCTTTTCATCGGAAGAGTTTAGTGGATAATGCGAATACATAGAGAAATATATAACGACGTTACTAGAAATGTCACAAACTGTAAACCTGTCGGCAACAGCTTTTATTTATTCATTCATTCTTTCCTTTTTCGAAATATATATTATTTACATTTTAATAAATATGAATGTGTGAACATATGACCCCGATCTAATTGGTCTTCCCCGTCAATGAAAAATGTATAGTGTTCATGTTGTAAATGAGAAAAATCATTGTCATCAAAATCGTATGTCTGAAAGATATTCAAACTAATGTTTAAATACCAGTCCAGCCTGCGCTTCTTATTCGGATATCAAATAATATATTAATATTTTTGGCATAATATAGTTGTGACACGGCCACTAATATATTATATGATGTAAAAGCATGACATCAATGAAATTATCTGTAGAGTAAAAGAGGCTACTACATTCTCGTCATCAATTCGACAAACTGCGCAATTAACATTATTTTAAATATTGTTATTTTAAATTAGTTATTTTATTTTATTTCCTTTTATAAAATTTTAACTCTTGCTCAAATATCAAAATATTTCAAAAACTCATTCTTTAAAACTTTATCCATTTATTCGATTAACAATAAATTCGAAGTGAAGTTTGGAAATTCTTTTGTTGAAATGAATAATTAAAGCGTCGGCCTCCTAGACGTATAATTATCTTTTTCTTACATTATTTCGCCCATTATTTTCGTCTGGTCCTTACGTGGATGCTATTTATGTTGATGACGACAGCAAGAAAAGATACTAATGATATCTGCATTGATGATCTTGATGTTCACACTGTAAAAGAAAATGTGTCTTATGAAAATTAATTGTTTTTTCATTATTCATTCTTTTTTGTTAACGCGTTGTAAAGAAAAACAACATCTAAACTGATACCGTTGTCTTTCGTTTTCGCATTGTCTGTAGTAGCGTCCTTTTAACGTTGTCAGCAAAGACTGAGCTGAGATCTTTTCATAAGTGGAGTAACAAATTGTGTTCGAAACCAGTCTGATGAGAGAACTTTTGAGTTTTATTCATTCATAAACAAACTAAAAAAATCCAAATTATTTTCAAAAAACTTTCTTACAAGTCTCGTGAAGGTCGAAGGAAAATCAAGGCAAACAAAATTATGTATAAACTAACGATGTGATCATACCCATTATTTATAGATCCCAGTTTTGGAGAATTTAAGGAATCATTCCTTCGATGCTACTTTTTAACGTTTTGGTGAATCCATTCCTTTATCACTTCAGCTCAAAAAAATCAAATAAATTCATCATTATTTGCTAAACCTAATTGCAATAATCTTGTATTTAACCGTCATCTTCACCCATCCTTTCTACATGCATGCGAGTAAGTGTGTTGTGGGTATGTGTTTTCTAAATTACACAAATATTGTCGTTAACAAATACAAGCAATTTCCACATTTTCTGAACAAGAGACCTTCTACGTTTCCCTCTCGGGCGAATATTTTGAGCAATGTTTGATTTCGCCTTGTGCTCGATTAACAATAAAATCGATTGTCATTCGATCCATACAATTAAAATCGAAATAAATTAACAAATAATTTAATTAAATCAATCAAATAAATTCGTTTGATCTCAATTTTCATTTCATGGGATTAAAACCAGTCGAGCTTTCGGCAATTATCTACAAAATATAACACCAACAACAATAACGTCGCAACTTTTTTCTTTGTGTAAATTTTGTTTAATCTCCGATTTGTTTGACTTGTTGTTTAATCATGTGTGCAGCACATTATTTGCCTACCTGTGTGAGTTTTGTCTCGTAATATGATAAGACAGAAACGACATTTTCAATATTCTAATTGTTTGTAATTTCTTGCGAATCGAGGCTTTGCAATACCTTTCCGCACATAATTATTGATGAGTAATTTAATTACTCGTAAAATATTATGGATAAATTATTTGATTAAATGAATGCCGAAATATTTCTAAAGAATGAAACGTAAAAAATATTGTTACATTATTTGAAATTTCCTCCAGACATATTTCGGGTTCGATCAATGTGAATTTGTAACGATATATTCCATGTTTATTGATATTTGGATTATACTCGCTGTCCTAGGCAAATGTGCCCCAAATGGATCGATCATATAAAAACATTTTTTAAAGCTTTACTTTGTCGTTGTTGGTGTTAATGTTATATGTGATTACTTAAACAGACTCTTTAATTAATAAGCAGCTGTTCGCAACAAGTTATTCGTTCTCCCCACCATCTCTTAATTTTTTGCGTTTAAAAATAACAAACTCAGCAATGATTTCGAGCTGTTAAAGGCATTTACTTGTTGCATTTGCTAGACATGTAACGCGTTCTAAGAACTTTATGGGCGGTCGGGTTGAGTTTTTAAGTGCATGCGATGTGATCCATGGTTTGATAGCGCGGGCTTAAGCGGCAAGGAGGGAGATTGTGTGTGACGTTAAGAGAAAAAATAATTTACATGAACAACAATGAAATAATTTATGAGTTGAGCGATTTTAAGAGGCTACACATATGATTCATTAAATTATTGATTCATTAAACTGTTAATATTTTGTAATGACTGTTGGAACGATAGAACATCAAAAGCCAGTGATTTAATTAAATAATCAATTAATTTAATATGCGACAGCCTAATTTTTCATCGAGAAAGAAATCTTTGGAAAATACATGAGAGAATATTCCAAAAAATGAATTTTATCAGCGCCATGAAAATAATGAAAACTCTTAAAAAAATTTTTTTTGAGTTATCACAAGTTGCATTATGTGTCATATGTTTTTATAGTAACTAATCTATTAATCGGGTAATTGACTAATTCCTGAAAATTAGGCAAAACCACAAAATGTTCATGAATTAAATTATTGGTAGTTGTTTCATAAACGTGATTAATATAATAATGTTTTATTATATTAATAATATTAAATATATTGGATTCCTTAAATAAATTAAATGCTATTTGTTGATTTAAAACGGATTTATAAGAACTTTGTTTAATTTGAAAATTATTAAGCTAATTTAAATTAAATAAATAAATTTAGTTCATAAGAATGATTTAAATTGTAATTTAGCCATTTCAAATTTACTATCCCCTTCTTCTTATTTCTCACCGACTTGATATTCCTTAACCTTCTCATTTCTTGCTTCAATCTGAAAACATCCGAATTTAAGTGTCAGTTACGAAGAGCCCGCAGTTACAGCCCTATTGGGAAAAATAGTTTCTTGCGTAGTTAAACGAAAGTGGGGCAAGGTTGACTTCAGTTGTATGGAATAAATAATACCTATGTCAATTGAGGAAGTAATTAAAAAGCTATTACTGTATGGCTCGAACCGGAAGTAATTAAAATAGGATAAACAAAGTTTTCAAAGGGCGCCAACCGGAAACATTAAAAACAATAACAAAATATGGCACAGTATACAGCAGAAGTGCTCATAAAATCGAAAATTATGCGACCGATAATTTCAGAAATGGAAGAAAGTTTTTTAAAGTCTATTATTCAGCAAAAGCTGTCACTCGGGTATAAACAAAATAGGAGAGGAAAAGCGAAGCGACAGAGAAAACATAATTGAAGTTTGATGCTAGAAACATCATTGTAAATGCTCAAGAAATTATTAAACACGACGTAGATAATTGTCGAGCAATGACCGTAATGTTCAAAGAAACTATGAAAATACAAGATCGGAGATCAAAATGAAAAGCAAAGCAATCCGTTATAGTTTGATAGTTTTTTTTTTGCTACAGAAGTAAATCAGCTAAAAAAAGTTTCTCCTTTACCACAAAAGTTATCATTAAAGTTAACAGAAAAAATATGCCTATGAAAAAATATTTGAAAAAGGGTATGAAAAATTCGATGTTCATTATTTTTAACAACAAAAGTTCTCCCAAATTCATTAATGCCATTTTCCTTGAATCAATTCTTTTGTGATTCTTGGACGTACGACACTAAATTTCTGACGATCATTTAGGCAAAAAGGCCGCGGTGGAAGAAAAGAACGGAAGGACTGAATGCTCTCAATGAACTTATGAGTAGAACGGGCTTAAGAGTACTAGATTGCAAGCGCATCAAATTAATTTTGATAACGGCAACTTATTTTCTATATAAAAATCAGCTAAATTTAACAAAAACAACAAAACAGCTGCAAAAAGAACAATAACGGATATTATTTCATATCTTATTAATATTTTACACCATCTCTTTTTCAAATCATTGAACTGTCAAACCTTCTTTATAAAACCATGTCACAGAACCGCAATAAAACCGATTGGCCCGTCTTGAACCCTGACAAGACTATCAAACGATACTTAATAAAATTCTATAAAAAAATTTTATAGATAAATTATCCTATAATTTATTCTATAAATTTATTTTATATTTATTCTATAAAAAAATAAAATGTTAATTTGATATATTACAGAAAACTAAGGTGAGAAATTATTTCACAGCACGCAAATTTAAAAGCTCTCTCCATTAAATTTAATGAGGAGCAGTAAAAAGTGAATTCAACGAAATTTCATTCAAAGAAGAAGGCCTTTGTAACCCAGAGGGAAGTTATTAATAAATTTACTTTAATCTTTTTCCTATTCTTCCTTGAGAAAGGCGTTGGGTTCGATTCAGTAGTTCAAGTTCGTTCGAGTGCCACCTAGGTCTAAAATACTGATCCTATTTGGGTCAACAGAAACCCGGTATGAACAACAATGAAACGTATGCGATTAATCCAAATAAGGAAGCCACCCTGAACTGTCAATAAATGCTTTTATTAGCGCTATGTTCACGCACTTGAATTTAGCTGGTGACTCAAAAATGGTGATCCTGCAAATAATGGTAAGTGCCGCAGTCGCCTGTTCGCGAGGGAAGAACAGCCGCAAAGCAGGTGTGTAAATGTGAAATCAGAAAAATTATTTTCTCTCTCAATTAAGATTTCTAGTACAGCGAATTATTGCTGATATTTCATGGGTCCAAAACCAGTCGGAGCAAACGAATGCTGAGAAGCCTTTAGGAGAATATTAACCTTCCTTTATTTACTTCTTCTTTTATATACTTCTTTAAAAAAATATGCTTTTTAGTTATAAAGAGATTGAATTAGGTAAGGCTGCTAGCAGGGAAAACCGGGGATCAGCCAAATTCTACAAAAAATGCGAAGAGTAATTTTAAACCTCTTGCTGAATACGTATCACAGTTCTCTTTTGCGCGCTGTATTGTAAATTTTTTTCATTAAGGAAAGAGCGGATATCATCGAAGAAAGTGCAAAGTTTTTTCAAATTTGTAAATGCTTATTTCCTTTAGATACTTCTTTAGTGTTGCTTATTTTGTTATCCGTTTTTTATTGTTATTGCATTCTCTCTGGGTCCGCTTTCATCACATTTGGGAGCCTTTTTCACTTCAAACTCTTTTTGCACTTCGTTCCTTACACTTTGCTCCGCTTTTTTAAATTTGCAACAAATTTATATGCTTCTCTGCAGGTTTATTTCCTCTGTGTCCCTTGCTTCTAATTTAACAACAGATCATTTTACTACAAGATGGCGTCAAGATGTTAAAATAATTTCGATTAATTCAAAAAGTCAGTATTTTTAAAATTCAAAGGAGAATAAAAAACGCAATAATAAAAAATATACGAATAAAAAGCAATTGAAATCAAAATCATAGTCTTGATAAGATAGTGGTGGGGGCTAGAGGGTGTATTACTTTTTATTTCCGTCTGTGAGAGATTAGAGCAGACAGAATTAGAAAATTAACCCGACACAGTCAGAATAATTGCGGAATTAAAACTGTATCCTTTCGAATGAAAACCAAAGTTCAAATTCATAAAAGCTCTGAATTAATGCAAAGCAAGTTTTCCAGTTCGGTTATTTTTCATTTTTATTGATAGAATTTTAAAACTCCAGCTATCTCTCTATTTTTACCTTTACTCCCCCGCTCATTAACTTCTTCACAACGAACTCGTTGGTTATTTTC
This sequence comes from Physocephala rufipes, assembly GCA_963966595.1. Lineage (NCBI taxonomy): Eukaryota > Metazoa > Arthropoda > Insecta > Diptera > Conopidae > Physocephala > Physocephala rufipes. The sequence continues at coordinate 43,199,703 of OZ016501.1, forward strand.
TTAAAGTAAGTAGAAGATGAATCGCTGAAAAATATTAAATTTTTTTGTCAAAATTTAGAAGAAAAAGTCTTAGAGAAAAGACGCGGAATTTTTACGTTTTGACTTTTTTGTAAATGTTGCTTTTCAATTTAGAGAAAATTCTTCGTTTTCTGTTATTCCCATTTTCTTTCTCGTTTATTTCTCTAATTTGTGTTTATTTATATAAAACTTTTATGAAGTTATTAAATGAATTTTGTAGGAGACGGAACATGGAATTGAACAAAAAATAACCGAATGCAATGCCTTGAATATCTCCGCAAATGATGTCATAAATTAACTTATTAAATTCTCAATGAAGTTGTTAAATTTGATTTTATTTTAATACAAAAATCAATTAGCCGCATCAATATTAAAATTTTAAACAGATAAATTCGATTTTTGTTTTGTAACTTTCGCTAATACGTTTCTGTCGCTGTGATATTGCTGCAGTCATATTAAATTTTTGATTGGCATGTCATTTAGGCTTGTTAAACGAACACCAACAGACAATGACAACCAAACACAATCGCGCGGGCTCAAACTGATATAGACAGAAACAAATTAGTGGTGTGCAGTGGTGTCAACAGTGCTCGAGGTCAATGTTGAAGCTGTCTCCATGTCAACAGCGGATAATTGCGAATTATTGTCCGGCAGTTTGATGCATTTACCTGCTTGACCGCGCTCAACGTGCTGTCCTGTCAGCTGACCAGCCACTCAATTAAAATTTTATTCACTTCACTGCAAGCCGATAATGCGCATGCCACCAGCATTATCATTATCACTACCATGATAACGATCAACGCTATCGTTAATCAACGAGGATTCATTTCGAAAAATTCGTATAAGGTATAAAAGAGAAGGTGAATTAAAATGTTTTCAAACACCTTTCGAAACAAAGGTGTTTTTAGAAAAGTCTTTTATTTGTGATATTCTTTACCGATTCCTTCTCTTTTATATCGGTCAGTTAGCAAAAGCAAAAGGTTAAAGTAAAGTAAACGTAAAAGGTTGAAACTGAAATATAATTCCTCAACTCACTGCCTCCAGCTAAAGCATACTTAACAATATGGGCGCGTTACACCCCGAAAGCGTTATACTATATGAAGAGACCGTTGCTGAGAAACACAATGTTCGACACTGATGTGAATGGTCTGATCATTAATACTTACTAATTTCATCGAATTAATTAATTCTTGTAGAATTTGAGCGCCGAATTTTATATATGTATACAGTAGGGAGTGTGAGATTTGGTTCAAACGAATTTAAGCGCTACGTCTTATTTATTATCATAATAATTCCTATAGAAATTTATATGTATGGATAAAATTTGTACTGTGCGTGTATGAATGTATGAATGTTAGTTATAAGGATGGATGGATGTATGAATATGTGGGTATATTGCTGGATGTAAGGAAATATATGCGCGCGAATATTTGCACGTGTATTTGAAGATCAATGAAACTTTTTATTTTCATACTAGTACAAGCTACCACGACGACAACGAAAACAACAGTTTAGGTGTCACAAATATAGGAAAAATATTTTCCAAATATATTTGTGTTGTATGCTTATATGACTTTCCACAAAGCCTTCCTTCAGTTTTATTAGTTTTAGTAACCTTTACATTACATTAAGAAATAACGAAGACCAGAAAATTGCATTCAATAAACTATAATAATAATATGCATTGTGTCACCTGAGGTCAAAAGGATATAACATGAACATCAACAGACAAATGATTTTATAAAAATTGACAATAATTCCCGATTACATTATTTTTATGTAAAAATTTTGATAAAATTAAATAACATTAATAAAATTTGAAATTTATTGTTCAAAATATAGTGAAAAAATTAATTTTTTCGGATTGAAAATTTATGTAGGAAACAGGAAATAGGAATATTTTTCGTTAGGAACATTACAAATAATTTATGCAATAAATATTATCACAGTAAAATACTATACTGTATCTAAGGCATTAAATCAAAAAAGCAATAAGGAATATTATTTGATAATATATTCTTTAAATTCAATACACACACACACAAAAAATAACACCCATCACACAATTTTCACATTTTCCGGATAGTTGTTTCCATTATATTTACTTTGCAACGGACGAAAATTCGTTACTTAAAAAATTAATTTAATTCGTTCAATCTTTTGCGATGTCGATGCAATATTTTTATGTTTGTTCGACTTTGCTTACTTTCTGTGGCTGACAAGCTTCCTTAAGCAACAGTGTACTTTGTATTTAACAGTAAAATTAAAAGTGTTTAAAAGTGTTCTGTAAAAATTTTGAAAAAGTTTATTTTTTAAAAATTTGATCTTTTTTCGTTGAACGTTTTTATCACTTAGTAACAATACTGAAGAAATAAATCACGAACGAACAAAGCCCGATGGGATAAAATCCCAAAACTTCGCACAATAAAGTCTTGACCGACGAAATCTCGAAATTCTTGCATCAAGTTTTCAAAATTCCCGAATAATACTTTCGCGTACAAAGCCTCTGCGTGCTGCGGTCTTCAGTTGCGGCAAACATTGTAGCCATTAGTACATAAAATGCTGGCTTTATTTTGCTGGTAGTATTTAACCAATTGACCATTTAAAAAATTGCTCGCGTGTTTCCTGCCTTTGGACGCCTTTGGAATGATTGTAACCCTCATTACGAAGACCGAAGGCATTGTTCCAAACAGTATTTTTGTATAAAAAATTCTTGTTTTATGAGTATTGTTCGCAATGCATTAAGTATAAATTTAGGAATTTTTCGAATGTTATATTTTTGTTTCAGGGTTTTTTGTGTTACGCTTTTGATTTTGTCCTACCGGATTTTGTCATTTCGCGATTTCGTCGCTAATGGAATTTGCCATTCGGGATTGGATGGTATGCACCAATCCCGAAAGCCGTGCATAGCGAAATCGCTATATTGGTGTAGGTGTATATTGAATAATATATTGAACAATATTATGCAGAGGGGAATTTTTTTTGGATACAATACGACGGCGAGGAAGCTTGGATGACTGGGATAGACCAGCCCAGTGTAAGCTCATATAAGCTTTTTGTACTTGCAAATTTTAACACAAATAAAGAACTTATGCATATATATCTTATATCAAATTTATAATTATATAAGTAACCCATATCTGATATATTATATATTCATTATAAATTCTTATCCAATGGGAAAATATCTGGATTTGGACAGAAGCACACAATTAGATTACACATAATTAGATTAATTCAATTCTCAGTAATCCCGCGCGAAATCTAACCCATTTGTGAATTGCTTTAAAAACGATTCCACCTTCCGTTAGTAACTGCTTACGTTTCGTAGGAGCCATAAACCCAATGGCCAGTCTTTAGACCGCTTTGGTAACATTTAACAATTCTCCAGGATCTACACCCGCCCACAAGCCGAAACCAACACTACCTTGCTCTGTTCATCCATTTTCAAAGAAGTCGATCTGCTGAACGGAGTCAAAAGTCATCTAAAATTCATTCAGACTCATTATTGACCACAGTATTTCACCGACGTATTAGAATCGGTATCCACGACGATGTGCATGATCAAACCGCGAACAACGTGTAAAAGGAACAGGTACAAAAAAGACATGAGGTGTGAAAACTAGTCGTAAAAACTACACTGCCAACTAGAATGGTGTTGGAGGTCGTACTATTAAGAGAAATTTATGGACAACGATTGCTGGCGACATTGCGAATTTTGAAATTTTCGTGATGGCTCTGCGTTTGGCGACTGTGAATAACAGAGAAAACACGTATTCCATCGTCTACAAAGTTGGGGTTGCATACGTGGTTTCGCGCAACATGAGGCTTGATTGACATATCGCCCGTGTAGTCGGATGACCGTCCGACTGACTCATCGATTGATATGGTCACTGTCACTCTGCAACATTGTTATTGCTGTTGCAGTTTTTTCTTTCAGCCTGCAAGTTCTCGTTATTGCGACATGGCGCTTGACACAAATGGTTTCTCGCAAAATAAATTCGACGTTTAAAGGATCGATTGGAATGAATCGATATTTAAGTCTATCTGATGGTGTGGCGATTTCTGACTGCAATCGTCCCAAATGAACACGAGTACATCCCCACACTCGAATGTATTCGTATATCGATACACGCATGCTTATATGCTTACGTGTAGTAATTGATATGAAACCCCTTTTCGGGTTTGTGCCTAACTGAGAGATGAGCACAAGGCATGAAGCCTGTAAAAGAGATTTCCATGAGGTGGTCGGTATGGTTCCAGGGAGACCATGTTCGCAGTTGAGGTGACGTAATGGTTTCACCGTTGAGGCCTGTGATGCTCTTGGTTGTCGTTGATGCAAGTTTTGGAAGCATTTGAGTAAATGTAATGGAAGAGTGATTGCAGTCACTTTGAGATTGCAGGTAATTGGGTTTTGCCGGTATGGCATTTTATTCTGAAGCAAGAGTTCAACTACTTTTATTCAATTTATATATTTTTATTGTAGGATAAATTTGGACTTCGGGCACAATTACGAGTGGCAATGAATAAAAAAATAAATTCGTTTTTTTGACGAATGACTTTTTTTCTGGACGATGGGAAATGGTTTGAATTCCCAATGCGATTAATTTAATTTCGATTAAATGACAGAAATTTATTTAGAAAACCCGTGAAGCGAAAGGGTTAATGAAAGTTGCCTCTTTTGTCGAAAGTTAATTGAAGTTGATTGACAAAGAAACGTGTCTGATATTTTTGCTGCAATTAAGTTTTTTATTATCGCAAATCCGGATACAAATCCTTGCCCGGCATCCCGTCACGTGATTGTAAATATTGTAGTAATATCGAAATTCTGTGATTGAAAAAATGGTGCGACTGTGTTACGAATTTCTGTCAAGCGCATTAAACAAAATATTGCAAACAATTTTCAGTCGTGGTTGATAAAAATTTGCAAACAAACGAAAGGGGGAGATAGTGAGAAAACAATCTCTTTAGCATTCAGAGACACCGAGCTAAAACTTCGCACCTGTTGAATAAAGAAATTATAGCATTAAGTTTAGGGCTGAAACCTCTTGGCAACCCTTGAAGTGGTCTCGTAAGGCATTACTCCATTATTAGTTAAAAGTAAGTATGTATTTACATTAGTATGTAGGTATGTATTATTTAAAGGATAATGATTCAACGAAGATCTGAAAATCAGAACATACATTTATTTCGAAGGAAGGATCGGTTATATTTTCACTATCCGACGATTTTATTTCTTTTCTCATTCTTCTCATTCATTTATCTGGATTGAATAATTCATATTCTTTATAATATTCCCTTCGTTATTGAAACTTTGAATGGAAATATTTGAGAAGCAGAAGTTTCTGTCTTCTCCCTGTTGGGTCTTACCCTCTGTGTAATTCATCTAAAGTTTTTCTTCAAATACTTGGACCGTTCCAATGTTGCCGGTGGTGACGTCGCCATCAGTTTAGCCGAAATGAATTGGATTATCCTTCGTTTTATGCTTTCCTCTTGAAATAGATTTCTGCAGAAGTTTTTAAAAGAAAACTTTTCATCACGAAACTTTCTGCGAGGATAACTAAAAAACGAACTAATAAAATATTCCAGTGCTACAACAACAATAAAAAGATAGTAATATCAAAAGCAACACTGAAAGTCATTAATGCAATAAACACAAATAAACACAGACACAAACACAAATATTTGATATTATGGCCCAAATTTGCCGATTACTTTCTTATTTGGCCTGGAGTGCCTTCACTTTAGTTTTGTATATATTGGAATCTTATAGATATAAGTTATTATATTGTGTTATATATTTTTAGCCTTATGGTGCTTTGGCAAACCCAAAATTAGATGGTTTTATGGGCGTAATTAATTTCGAGTGCACAGGCTGAAAACTTATCCGTCTGGTATTTTGGTCCACTGGTTGACGATTGGTGAGTCGATCTTCGATATTTCAGTCTACTTATGATGACATGTGTGCAGTGATTATAAAATTGTCTGCATATGAGTAAGGGTATCTGCATTAATTTATGATTGCAACTTTGGGTCTTTAAATTAAACAAGAATTTTTATTTTTCTAGGTTAAAACAAACCATAAGGAATAAGATATTGCGAAGAATACACGATGAAATTGTGTGGGATGTGTGCACCCAATTATGCCGATAGCTTTTAAGTAGTCCCCTAGAAAATTAGTCCAAGTCCAAGGAGGTTTTCTGTGAGATAGATGGTCTTGTTTAATTAGGCTCAATTGGTGTTTGATTTGGTGGGGCAGGGGGCGCTGAGTCTTTTATATTTTCCACTGGTTTTTTAGTTTTTTTTTCTTCTCTACCTCTTGGCATTCTCGGCACTTTAAGTGCATTTAATTACCTCCCGAAAGAGTCCTGAAATTTGTGTTCTTCTTTGTAGTTTTCTTTGTAACCTGGAGTATTAGTTCTCTGTAGAACTAATGACTTCTCACGGTGGCACGGATTTGAGTGGTCCAATTTTTAATGACTCTGTTGAATAAATTTGACTGAATTTGATAGGTGGCCTGGGTTATTTCAACTAAGGGCATCGGCCCAATGCGACTTATTGGTATATATCTGCGACTTCAGGAAACCCCACAAGGTACTTTGATAAAACTTTATTGAAATGATTCTAATTTTCTAAAACGACCATTTATAATAAAAAAAGATATATAATGTAATCTTAATATTATAATGTAATCGTAATATTAATTCTATAAGAATAATTTAAATTCTTAAACTACGAAAACAAAGGTTTTTCGAATATTAAAGACTCTGGCTGGTTTCTACAATTTTAGTCGCATTTTCATTGGGGTCTATCACCTTCGATCAGTTTCTCTTCCGCTACGACTTCATTTTGAATAAGGATTTTGCTCGGATCGCCATAAAATTATTAGCAAATAAATTAAATTAAATTATTAGCATATTATTAATGTTTTAAATGAACCAGATTAAGCCATTTTCATTATTATTATGCTGTTACCACTATTGCTGGTAAAACAAACACAACCGTTCACTTTAATCCGTGTAGAGAAATTTTTGCTGACGTTGGTGTTTAGAGCTTCACCTTTTGCTATCATTACCTTACTTTTAGCTACATAATCTGTTAGATGACAGACACTGAGGCTGTGTTGTGTCGCTCAGACAGACGGCCAGTCTCGTAGACGAAACCAAACCAATTTGCTTTATAATCAGGCGAGCGCAAAATGCGTAAATATTTTTCGTTATATTTTTGATTGGGGAAGCAAAATGTTTGGATCCAGCAATTTGTTAAGATTTCGCTTATTGGCAGATCGGTTGCAACGGGAATTGCCCAATTTGCGAATAAAAAAGAGCTGCACAAAAGGCTTGGTCGAAGGAAGAGGCAGGGAGTGAAAAACCTCATTTCATTAAATTCAATGTCATAAAACACAAGAACCGAGTTCAAGAACAATGAATGAAGAAAAATGAAACGAAAGCCGAACAAAAAATTCTCTTGATTATAAATGACAATGAAATTGAATTGGAAGCAGAAATTGTTTCTTAAAATTGATTCCACTTTTTAATTTGGAGGTTTCCACCTTAATCACTTAATTGAAATTTGAAAATTTACCCTGAACTCATTCAATTTGTGTAGTGACTCGTTCAAGTAATGATTTTTTTTTTTAAATTCAGCACCGAGTATTCGAATATCTTTTGAGAGCAATGAAAAATCCTCGAAGAATCCGTAGAGTTACCAATTATGCATTTAAACGTCAATTTGGATCCTTAGGTTTGAACATCGATGGTAATATCCTCAGCCTTTCTGTCTCTTTGTCGTATTTACTTCCATTTTCTTAGAAATAAAAACTACGACGGCCAATTAAAAAGTTTAGAAATTTTGTTCGTGCCAAAAAGCAAAATTTGTGCTAGGAATCGTCTTTTTTTATTTAAAATAGTTTCTTTAAACATAAAACTGTCATCAATTTAAGGGCCAAATATGATGCATTTCGAAAAATTCGGCTTTAAAAATAGGCAGGATTTTTAGGCAGTAGTCAAATTGTGATGCTAACCAATTTACTCGTACTCGAGGTACGAGGTAACGAGGTAACCGTTACGAATTAGAGTTTACCATTTACGACGAAAGTGTACTCCCAAAAGTGAGTGCGATCAGGCCACTGGATATTATGGTCACATTGATATGTGAACAATGTCTCCAAGCGTCACTTCATATGTATTTTCTGTTTCTCCAGGCCGCCTAGTGTCAAAAGTGGGCTTGCTCGGGCCTGTGAAAGAAAATTGTATTTTACAATTTTCAGTTTAAGATGTAAGTTCAGTGTAAGATGTTAACACTAGAAAATTCCGTCCACTAGTTGTTTGATTTGAGCCGATTCGTTGGCGAGCTCAATTGAGCCGCTTTATATACAAATTTTTAATGTTTGGTTGTACATATTTTATTATACTTTGGTAATTTTTCGAATTTTCATGCGTTTGTTCGGTTTTCCAATTTGTTGTTTTTACGATTCATTTTACTGAATTGGAAACTTAACAAAACGTAGAAATAAAATTATATTGGGTTTTGTAATTTGGTGCGTTTCACAAACAGTTGACTAAACACATCGCAGTAGTATGACGTGAAAATTACGAAATACTTGAGATTTTCTCCTTTTATATTCATCATAATTTGCATTTTTGTTTTTTCAGCGGATTCGAAAAACTGACAACAATATAAAATTTCCATTTTGCTCGTAATTTCAAAAAGAGAATAATCTTTCACTTGAATATCTTTAATATCGCTTGTTTTTTTGTCAGCAATTTCTTTTATTATATTTCCACATTTTGTGTCAAAGAAAGAGCAATTATATAGGACTGCGGTGAAGGGGAAGGAGGCAGACGTTTACTACAGATAATTTTCAAATGATGTTTCTATTTATTATTAATCAGCTCCTGGATTAGAGGGTTTGTCAGTCTCACAATCACGCAATGGGCGGATGCAACATCGTTCATTAAAAAGAAAGAAAATATGCTCGGCAACTAATGATTGACGGACACAAAGGATTTCAAACGTTCATTTTTGCTAAAAGTGGCATAGAAAGGCATAAAAGAACGTTTGAAAAATGTGTACAAGATGCAAGAGAAGTGAGGAGACGCGGAAATGTGCACAGCTTTATCCTTTTTTGAATACTTTATGGAAAGGATTTGAATCGTCCTTTCGGTCTGGTTTGTATAGAAAGTTAGCTGCTTTTCTTTTTAAGTGCAAATCCTGCAGGTTAGCTTAACGTTTTTTACACAGAAGGATAAACAACGTCTAAAGCACTTTGAATGATGCCTTCTGCTGAAAGAGAGCAGAATGAGATACATAAAGCAAATGAAGGATTCGAAGTCGAATGGCCTTCGTCAAATCTCTTCTAATGATCAATGAAAACCAAGTACTATTCGGTGACGCCTATTCAATTTTGCCCGTGCTGTGGCAAAATGAAAATGCAAACTCTGAAATGTTTTGAGCGGCAATCTTTTTGGATGAGAATGCAGACCTCGGGTTTTGACTTAATGTTTATGTTTTTCGATTTGTGTGTTATGCTTTCGGCTCACTGCGTCAACGTGCAATTTGTAGAGTTTGCTTCAATTCCGAATTGAATTATTGCCTAGAATGGCAAAATATCTGCAGCATCTGGTGGCGTATCATCAAAGGGCGGAAGGCTAGATTGAATGAAGGTGGAATGAAACAGAACACCAGAATTTAACAAAGTTAAGTTACACGAGGGAGAAGTGGGGAAAAGTACAAGCAAGAAAAAAAGTTGGTGAAAAAAACAGCCACAGAATATGTCAAGCAGAAGAAATTAGGAAGTATAGAAACAGGAACAAGTGTAAATGATGTATAAAGGAGAGAAAGGAAAGCAGGTAAAGGAAATACATGCAATATTTGCGTCGATGTCCACAGTGCGAAAGTTAATATCTATTCCCGTACGGAACCAAGTTAAATCCTGAAAATCAAAATGCAAATTGAACGCAGTTTGACTAATTGCTCGAAAACAATTTTAAAATATTGGCAACAACTTATAACTATAAACAATTATTTGCGCAAGATTTGACATTTTTCTGTTTATTCAGTAATTGATCATTTATCCAATAACGGACCAAAAATATACCACTTAAAACGGTTTAAGTTCGCCGAACCGCCAATTTAATGATGTGTTTTTTATAAACCATCCTCTTTTCTCATCGTTATCCGTTCTTTTTCCTTATTGTTATTCTTCTTCTGCATTTAATTTAGGATTAAAAATTTAATTTTCATATTTCATCAAAAAGCAACGAACAAAAAGTCTGACGGAATGATAATAATTTTGCCCATTATTCTGAGCATGAGTATATGTAGAGGATTATGATACTCGTACGAGTGTGTATAAATAATCCACAAAAATGTCTAGAATAGGATCCTTGATTTTTTAAGAAACGCTTAGAGGAACAAATTAAAGTACTCTGATCGTTTTGAATTTCGTTTTGTTGCAATTCTGAAAAAATGTAAAACTTAATTGTTGGTGTGCTAAATATGACGGGCTAGGCATGTCTTTGTATTTTTTAGTCATAACAATGATTGTCAAGGTAATCACGAGGTCTGTCCCTCTTACGTTCTTTCTGCGTTCAGAGGTTGCTCCCAAATTTTAATTAGCATTAGATTATAATTATAATTAGCATTTTTTAATTAGCATTTAATTAGCATAGCAAATAGCATTCCCCCTTCTCTTTGCTTATTACCCGATTCTTCGGAACCACTTTCTTAATGAGACCGGACGAAAAACATGATTCGGCGAAATCATAATTCCCTAATCCTCGCTACTTGCGATGAGATCCTAAAAAAGCCCTTAGCAAATCTGTTGTCTGAACAGTTTTACAGACCAAAGAGATTTGAGGAGCCTTCGTAAATTTTAAAGGTTAATCAACGAATTTTCGTCTTTCAGAAAGCGTTTGCGAATTATTCTTAAAGCTTTTTTTTGTGAAAAAGGACGAACGGAAAAACCGAAAAAATTATATGGAGTTATACACTTTTTGAAATATTATTAAAATTATTGGAGTTATTTTATTAAATTATTAAATATGTTCCACTCCAAGAATAAATTAACACAAAATTATGGAGGCCACATAAATTTAATCACCTCCATCGAAAATCCAAGACAAAAAGAATATTTAGAACTCGTGGTAAATTTTTAACGTCTGTGGTACGTCTACTTACGTGGTACGTAGTACTTTTCCCCTCGAACTCAAGGCGGAATATGCGTTCATAAAAGGGGTAGAATTTGCACCACCGTCCGGAAGCAGTTAAGGGGCCGTCAAGGCGAATGATATTAAAATTAACTTTTTTAGTTTGTATATGTGTTCCTCATCCTGCTTTGGCCCACTTTATCAACTGTCTCTGTTTGTTGCCAATCTTGACACGAAGGCCAGCCATGAATTCCACCTACGTATGATAAAATGCATGGCCTTTGCCTTCGAAACGTAGGAAGCAAAATAAAACAGATGGTGGGTCTCCTAACTAACCCAACGTCTGATTTCTTATTCTCCACATTATTACCCCAATTCAAGCTTTCCGACCTTCTTGCCTCAACCTTCTGTGAAACTGGTTTATAATCCGTCATAAGAGGCAGACTATCACAAGAACAAGAGGCAGACTGACATAAGACGTTACACTGATATGGCTTACAACAGTGGCTCAGTTGACCGTTTGGATCCAATAGTCGCGAAATCTTGCAGCATGAGCTTCAATAATATATTGCGTGTTTTTTCTTGCATTTTTGTTTCGTTAATCGTTTTCTTAGTGGTCGTTCAATGCCCGCATTGTCTATTTAGCCAATTTTGTGGTTCGCTCCCTTCAATTGCGACAATTATAAGCAAACAGGTAGGCTTTTAATTTGGTGTTCATTACACTTAAAAAGTTATCATAAAATGTTGGCTCCGGTTTTCAGATTCGGATCTTTGGATTTTGAATTCATTTAGTGCAGTTATGTTGCAGCTGCGTTGAAGATATATCATTTCCTTGCTCCTTATCAGTTTTTCCCCTCCTTCTTCATCAAAAACATTTTCCACGTTTTATCAGTTGACAAAAGAAATTTTAATTTATTATGCTGCAAAAAATTTCGTTTCAATTTTGAAATTATAAATGAGAAGTAAAACTTCTTAGATTAGTTTGCAATTTGGGTACCTCGGAAGCACTTCAATAAAGTTGAAACATTGGTTTAAGATTTTATGTCTGTTCTTTATTTTCTCTTCCGCAACATCATTGCTTCCAAAATAAAATATTCCTTCCTAATCCCAAAATTTTGAACATTAATTAAATAAGAGTTCAACTGAATCTTGTGGAATTGGATTCGGCCGTAGAGAGTCCACGTGGCATTAGGCCAAAATTTCTATTAAAATTTCATTTTTTGTAATTTTTGTAATTCATGCATAATTAGTAGTACCGTAATGAATTTAAATGAAATATATTATTAAATTCCATGCACGTCGTCATTGCAAGCTGCATCCAGTCTTGTAACTGCCAACATCTTCGCGAGTTACTTATGACAGATTTCAAAAGGTGCCAACACCAACCCTTAAACAAGTCATTCATTGAAATGGATACATTTGGCTGAATGGATGTTTAGTTAGTTGGTTTTATGGGTTGGGTTTGTTTTCAAGAAGTCAATTTGTTGTGTCAATCAATATGCTTCTGATGATGCTTCCATTCACTGCCCAAAGCACGGGGCATGGAACGGAATGGCACGGCTGTGTTTCGTTTCGCCATTTTCGTCCATATGTCTTTCGAATACCTTCCAATCTGTCTGTGGACATGCATGTAATATTTAGAGTTTAAATTAACTACAAAAATTAAAGCTGGTTAGACCGGTCTGAAAGAGATTTTAATATCGTTTTTATGTTGAATTTATAATAAAATAAAGAAGGAGAGATTTTTCTGTAAAATTTTTTTGAACAATAATTAATATTTTCCTGAAAGGAGGCAAATGACCAAGAACGTTCTGAAGAAAAAGGAAAAGGCAACAAACTGAAACTAAAGATGGCACCAATAAACGCACTGAAAATACATTTTTTAAGGAATCTTGACTATTATAAAAACAGCGGTAAAAGGAGGAAGTAAGAAAAATAATAAGAACAGCAGAGGTGAAGCAATAGTAATGTGAAAGAACGTTATAAATAGAACGGCTACAAAAATAAAAAATTATACTGGTAGCAATTTTAATGCATGCAATCAAAGGAGCACTAAAAAGAAAAACTAAGTTTTATAAAAACAAAAATTGAAATTGAATTGAATATTTTTAAGCGTTTGTTTATACACGAAAACATTAAACGAGAGAGAAAATAAAAATATTACAAAATTACTTTAATACAACAACAAGTAGAGCACAAACGACGTATAGCTGGTATATGTAATCGCAATCCAAAACATCAACAACAACAAGGATATGAACAACAGAAACGCAAATGCTGCTACAGCAGAATTAACGCGGGCAGATATCTGAATGAAATTTTAAATGGTTTCCCAACAAAAGCCATTAATTTGAAATTTATGAAAAAAGCGTAACAATTTACTCCACAAAAACTATTCGAGTGTGCTTCGCGACGTGATGTTATGAGGCTAAAATGCCAAAGATTGTTGAAAAATGATGGATGATCTTTACAGCACTTTTTGAAAAGCTGATAGACATAATATTATAATATGTATGTGATTACTTTTCATCGAATTTTTCATTGAATACTTCAAGATTATGAAAGCAAAAAAATTGAGAACGAAGAATGTGCTAGCGATAGTTTTCATTTTAACGCACGCCAAAGGAAAGACAAAGCCTGGAAAAAATAATAAGGAGAAGACGAATGGGAAGAATGGCAAAATATATGAAGTCTAGTTATAAAAAAGAAAAGAAAAGACATATTTTCACATTATTATTCAATGCCGAAACCTTAAAATGGCCTCGCTAGAATTACAAGCGCCATCCCAATGATCTGAATCAATAGATTATGGAATAGTTTATGGAATCGCAAATCATAAATCAGACATATTTGCTAATGTTTCATTTGTGGTTCTTTTATTTCCCCCTTGATTTCGGAGAGTGGGGAGATTACTTAAGCTTTTTGTGTATATTCGTCTCCGTCTCATGTGCCCTCCTCTAGATTTACTTTTTAACAATGAAGTTACAAATTGCTCCCTTCCAAAATATATTATTCACGATTTTTTTGAGAATAAAACCAAATAGCCAAAGGAGAACACCACGTTTGTAAAATGCTGTCGAAATTTTATTCCAAACACTATCCGGTGCAACAAAAATTAGCTGTAGAAGGAAAGAATGGTAGAGAAGCGTAGAGGATCTGATAATATTCAAATTTACAACAATACCTTTAGCACCTTTAGAATATTGTATCGGTTGTATATGCTTGGTGCCCCAAAGTGTCGAAAACAATACCAATTATGGGCGGTAGTTGAAAATGCATGGCCTGTTAACAAAGTTTTTAGCACGATTCTGCATACGTTGTTGAGGCTGGTTTCAACTTTCAAGATTTAATTGCCTGCAAACGCTTTCATGAATTCGAAAGTGGTTAAAAAGCTGCCAGTGCTTTTAGAAAAGAGAAACCACAAAAACAGTAATAACAGGGGCAACAGTAATACCAGCAAATGTTACTACTGTCACCACTACCTGCACTCGAAGAGCTAATTGGAATATTTATGGTGCTCATATGAGTGCAGCGCTCACTTCCATGTCGCTGCATGAATATGAGCTCTTGAATGCCGATCAGCAAATCGAGTTTCTGAATGAGTGTGTGTGGCGCGTAAACGATGATCTCTTTGAGAGGTGCCGCAAGGTAAATCAGAAAAGAGTGAATTGGTGGACGCGCGAGCTAACTTTGAAGCGACGGACATTGAGAAAGCTGAGGAAGAAATTCCAACGCGCTCGCAGGTCTAACGCAGATAATTTGGCTCAGACTGTCACTGATTTCAGACATTGCTTAGCGGAATACAAGAAAATGATTCTGCAAGTTAAGGAGAATGATTGGAAAAGGTTCGTTTCAAGCAATAGGGATGATCCATGGGGCCAAGTTTATAGGATTTGTAGGAATTCTAATAGGAGTGAAATTAGTAGTTTACTTGTAGGAGATAGTTTTGTTTATAGCTGGAAAGATTGTATAGGCGCTCTGCTTAACGAATTCTTTCCTAGAGTATCGACTCATAGGGCCTTCACGGCAGATGATATTCACGTTTCGTCCGTTCCGTCCGATGTCACAAGAAGCGAGTTGGAGCAGGCTGTATCGCTCATTCGATCCAAAAGGTCACCGGGTTTCGATGGAATAACTGGAGAGATGGTGAAAACCATCTGGAAGGTTAATCCTGAATACTTGGTTTCCTTGTATCGAAGCTGCGTGAGGCAAAGCTATTTCCCCCATGGATGGAAGGAGGCCCGAGTTATGGTCCTTCTGAAATCTCCCGATAAGGTGAGGACTAATCCTCGCTCTTATCGTGGAATCTGTTTACTTCCAGTGCTTGGAAAAGTGCTGGAAAGGATAATGGTGGAGAGGCTTTTGGGCGATATGACTGCTCCAATGTCGCCTGTTCAATTCGGTTTCAGAAAGGGAAAAGGTGTAGAAGATGCTTGGGCTTTTGTGAAAAATAGTGTTGGGGAAAGTAGCTCAAAGTACATCCTTGGCATCTTTATCGACTTTAAAGGTGCTTTTGATTACTTGAGCTGGGATAGGGTTTTTGATAGATTGCGGGAAGTTGGCTGTCAAGAAATTAACTTGTGGAAAAGTTATTTCTCTGACAGAAAAGCTAGGGTAGCTGGTGTGTATGATAGTGTGTCTGTCGATGTAGTGCGTGGCTGCCCGCAGGGATCTATCTGTGGTCCATTTATATGGAACATTATGATGGATCCACTGTTGCAGCAGCTAACCGCGCACTGCAAATGTTGTGCCTACGCAGATGATCTGCTCATCCTTCTGGAAAGTCAGTCTCGCGCTGAACTTGAGAGAAAGGCTGAGCTGGTGATGCCAATGGTGCATGATTGGGGCATGCGTGTGGGGGTGGGTGTGTCTGAGGAGAAGTCTGTCACCATGTTACTGAAAGGTAACCTGTCTGTCAGACGGCCTCCTACGGTGCGCTTGAACGGGGTGAGTCTTAGGTATGTGACTGAAGTCAAATATCTGGGAATTACCATGGGCGAGCGCATGAAGTTCTTGCCTCATTTAACACGCATGAATGAGCGAATGTCCAGTGTGGTTGGTCAAGTAAGGCGCGTTTTGAGATCTGATTGGGGGCTGAGCAGGCGTGCTGTTCGTGTCATATATGACGGCTTATTTGTTGCTTGTGCAACTTTTGGGGCGTCGGTATGGTACGAAACAGTTATGACTGTAGCAGGCCGTAATCAGATTTTGAAATGCCAGAGAAGGGCGCTTATGGGGTGTTTGCCAGTGTGCCGCACGGTCTCCACTGAGGCCATGCAGGTATTGCTCGGTGTTCCCCCACTTGATTTGGTAGCTATTCAACGGGGAATAGCCTTCAAAGTCAAAAGGGGTTTGCAGGTTAGTGGTGTCGATTGGTTCACTGATAGGGACTTAGAGGGATTGTCTTTCAATGGGCGTAAGGCTCTTCTAAGAGATTGTGTCATGTCTAGATGGCAATCTAGATGGGACGCATCTCTAAACGGAAGAGTTACTTACGGATTTCTAAGGGATGTCTGTTTCATGGGAGCTAATCCTGAGCTAAGTTTTGGCCTTAGCTTAGGATATTTTCTAACGGGGCATGGTTCGTTTAATGCGTTTTTGCACAAAAGGGGTCTGTGCGAAAGTGCCGAATGTCATTGCGGGTCGTCTTCTGAAGATTGGGTACATGTTTTGTGCATGTGCCCATCTTACTCAGAGTTTAGGGATTTAGATTCGATGGGTGTTGTTTACAGTGATGACGGCTGTGACGTGAGCGGGGTATTTTCCTCTATCTCAAACGTTCACAGCTTGAGTAGATTTGCCAAGAAGGTTTTCGATAGGCGTAGAATTGTTAGGAGTAACTAGGTTGTCTGTGTGTTCTTTGTGTGTGTGTGTGTGTGTGGGTTCAAGGTCTTAGGAATTTCGAACTTGGAATTTTGAATCTCAAATTTTTAAAATTTTCAATTTTAAAATTTTTTGATCTTCGAATTTCTAGGTTGAAATTTGTAAGATTTTGAATTCCTCGAGCTGAAACGCTCCGCCACTATTTTTGTCCCCCTCTTCTTCGTTTCAGCTCCACCCCTCCTAATTCCTATTTCCTTCCCCCTCCCCCATTCCCTCTTTCTTAGGCCGCCAGTCCGGGGTTGTATGGAACCCAACTGGAAGTGACCTTCACGGTTGCCAAAGCTTGACCAGAAGCTATATTCTGGTACCGCGGGAGGCAGGGTGCCCAGTGGTTGGAATAGCTTTCATGCTATCCAGCCACTCCTGTCTATTGAGGTAGGCCCCCTAGTGGGAGCATCGCGGTGGTTGTGGTTGTTCCCAAAATTCGCGGGAGACATAAGGTTGTATTTCAACCCAAGAGGTGTAGATAGGCCTCGACTCCCTACCAAGGAGTAAGCTCATGTCCTTACGCATGGCTTTAGATCTGGTACTGGAGATGGCACTTCGTGCTCATCCGAAGGGCGCCGGTCGACGCTTAAATTGACCCCATGTGGGATGGCCCACCGTGAACTTAAGCCTTCACGGCAGGTGTTCACGTAAAGCACCGACAGGAATCTGTCACCACTACCACTGATGATACTAATAAAATAGCGGGCAATTAAAGAAATTGTAGGGAGGGAAAACAACAAGGAAAGTGCCAGCAATTGCATTAACAAATTATAAAAATATATATAACAAAAATAACTAAAAGTTACAATAATTATATAACTAAAAATAAATATCGCGATTGAAAGTTTGATAAAAGCGGACGCAAAGTCTGAGAAGAGTAAAAGAATTTCGTACGAAAATATTAAGTTAATCCAATAAGGACGTCATACAATAAAGCGCTTAATAATTAATAGTCAATTGAGTCAATCACCCAATCAAATATGGTCCAAACATTATGGATACGATAAACATGGTAAACAAACGAAGAATTGCTAACTGCTAACTACCTGCGACAACTATGAAAAATTTTTATTAAGGTATTCAATTATATGTATACTTTAAATTATAAACTGATGCGCAATTATAAATTATAAATTATAAACTGATGCGCAATACCCAATTCCCTTCAGGCGCAGGGTGTAAAAACAAGCAGTGAATCAAACTTCTCCACAGATGTCATCACAAATCTTTAAAGTTTTAGTGGGAGCACATTCACTGACAGCATTTCCTCTCATACTATTTTCGTTGCGTCATTAAAAATAATTTGATTATTTATGGTCAATCATTTTAGGTCATCGGATGCTGATGAATTAGGTAAACGAGCTGTTTGCGGAATATTATATTAATTATTTCTAAGTAAATACGTTGGTATTGCATTCCGCCTCACTACAGTATGCACAATTGCCAGCAGTGCTACAAGTATTACGAATTTATATTACCGCTTCCTTGAAGCCGGTAAAAAATTGTGCTTCTTTAAGAAAATTATGTAGATTGAGTGACAAACAAAATTTCAACAAAACCATGAATGATTAAAAAATTAATATAAATAATAAGTTTTTTATATTTCCTGTTTTTTAATTTGTCTATTATTTTACGTTTGACTAGTTTGTAGTTATTTTCTTTACTACTTTATTTCACGCTGTTGAAAAAAAATTATGAATATTTTATACGGAATATGAAAAATTTTCTCCGAATATGAAATATTTTCGCAATCACGAATATCCAAGTCATGCGTTATAGAGGACTGCAACGGAAACACCAATAATAACAAGAAGAAAGTACTTTCAATAACAGTGACAATAACAACATAAGCAGTAACAACGACGGTACGACATTACAAAAAGTAATGTCATCCAGCACGTTTCGAAACATGACACAGAATTGAAAAGTCTCGAGTCGGAATAAAGTAGCTTACCAGCCTGATAAGAAAATATAATGAAATAAATATCGCAATATTTAACAAAATATTTCACATGTTGTTTTTGTAGGGTCGCTATGTAGGGTACTTTTGTCAGGACAGGTAAGTTTTGGTTCATGTTAGTGTTTGTTTTTTATGGGTTGCATCACACGAGCGATTGGTTACTCAATTCCTCCAAACTTATTTTCGACAGATTTTTTGCTAACCAGTTTGCTACTTCTTCATCACGACAGTTCCCCAAAGCTGTATGATGTAACCGCTTTTTCGGAACATTCTATATTTTTTCAAACTAATTTCTGAAATAAAAAAGGCACGGACCGATAAAGGTATCGAACGACATTGAATTTGAAATATATTGATGTGGTAAAGGAGGAAAGATATATGCAAAAAGTATACTGCAGGGGTCAAGATATGTCAGGTACTCTTTAAGAGTTTTCTGCTAAACTTTATAGACTTAGAGATTAGAGGTGTTTTTTAAAAATGTTTTGAGAAAATGTTTCAAGGCAAAATGGGGTAAATTTTTAGATGATAAACAGTAAAATATTAGGTAGCATTTGAAGCTCCTTCCTGATTGAATAAATTTCGAAATCTGAAATAAATTAATATTAGTTATTTATTTTTTCTCTGACTTTTCCATTCTTTTATTTGCTTCACCACCATAATCAGTTTTATTTGACCTGCAATGACCTCAAATTAAAAACTTATTGAGTTACAAATGTTATCAGTTTTATAATTTAATAGTTGATTACTTGTTTAATCAATTCTTCCAAATTAATTTGTTTGTTTGTGGGGGAATAAGAGAGTATTTTCTCGGACTTAATTTTAACCTTTTTGGAGGTGATTAACTGTTTGTCGTAATTCCAGGCGACAGTTTTGTTGTTGTTATGTTACCGTTATTAATTAGTATTATTGCATTTGAATTCTGTTAAAATTTTGACCTTAACGCAAATTTTTATCTT
This sequence comes from Physocephala rufipes, assembly GCA_963966595.1. NCBI lineage: Eukaryota > Metazoa > Arthropoda > Insecta > Diptera > Conopidae > Physocephala > Physocephala rufipes. Next base: position 43,219,658 of record OZ016501.1, read on the forward strand.
ATATGATTCAGACGAAAGAATGCTGGAAAAACCCCAAACGATTGAAACAAACTAAAAACCAAACTAAAAAGAATAAATTATGAAAATTCCAAAGGTAAATAATTTATTTTACTTTCGGTCTTTGGCCCTACTTTGCTTTACCCCTCTCTCCGTCTCTCTCTGTTTAATCTGTATCTGTTACGCAAAGCATATTTCGCTCTATTTGTTCGCCGCAGGATGTTATTTGGGTCGTATGAGATTCTCAAAATGTGATTTAGGTCTGCTAATTTATCACCAACACAAATCTTTTGAAGGAAGTTCACAGGTGATAAAGGGGACGTGTCCCATCCATTTTTGCGAAATGGTATCTCTCACCAACATCTCGATTATTCCAATTTGGAAGCTATTATAGAGCCCGAAAAATCGGCTCTACCGGCACTGGTCCGATTTACCCCATTTTCATTCACAAACAACCTATGATAGCAATGAACTCTACCAAATTTCACGTCAATATTTCTTCCGTTCGACTGCAGTCGTGATTTCCAAAGACAGATAGACAGACAAACTGTCTTTTGAGACACAGGCTGACCAACGGACGGATATGGTTAAATCGACGCAGGAGATTATTCCGAGCAGGAATATATATATATATATATATATATATATATATATATATATATATATATATATATATATATATATATATATATATATATATATATATATATATATATATATATATATATATATATATATATATATATATATATATATATATATATATATATATATATATATATATATATATATATATATATATATATATATATATATATATATATATATATATATATATATATATATATATATATATATATATATATATATATATATATATATATATATATATATATATATATATATATATATATATATATATATATATATATATATATATATATATATATATATATATATATATATATATATATATATTATATATATATATATATATATATATATATATATATATATATATATATATATATATATATATATATATATATTATATATATATATATATATATATATATATATATATATATATATATATATATATATATATATATAATATATATATATATATATATATATATATATATATATATATATATATATATATATATATATATATATATATATATATATATATATATATATATATATATATATATATATATATATATATATATATATATATATATATATATATATATATATATATATATATATATATATATATATATATATATATATATATATATATATATATATATATATATATATATATATATATATATATATATATATATAATATATATATATATATATATATATATATATATATATATATATATATATATATATATATATATATATATATATATATATATATATATATATATAATATATATATATATATATATATATATATATATATATATAT